>CAMXCT020006746.1:200309-212809 GCA_947184155.2 Cladocopium goreaui | reverse complement strand
TACACTACACCAATTAACTACAACAATTACTACTACCACAACCACAACTACAATTACAACTACACTACACTAGACTAATTGCACTGCAACACACTACAACTACAAATACAACTACAGCTACAACCACACCACATTACACAACACTACGCTACACTGATTACATTGCATTACACTACAACTACAACTGCAGCTGCAACTACAACTACAACTACCACTACACTACACAACACTACACTACACTAATTACACTGCACTACACTACAACTACAACAACACTACCTTACACTAGGCTAGTATTTTGGATCCATTAATCATACTTTCGTTTTATTTGGATCATGCAAAATCCAAGGGATCCCCTTTGGATCAGGGCCCGACCTCGCGGTGGGGTTCATCTCCCCCAGCTCTTCAATTGCTTCGATACACTTCTCACGCAGCTGCTGCAAGTCATCGCTCAACTCCACTCGTTGGGCCCTCGGTGGAACATGGGCACGGGGACCTGGAAGACAAAGCTGTTTTGAGTGGAAATGGGTTGAGTGGATGGTTTAGTTGATGGATTGGATAGATGCACAGTTGGGTATGTAGTACAAAAGAAAAGTATATTGGTGGGCCAGCAAATAGGCTATATTGTTATATATATTGCAAGATGGTACAAGTAGGAATAAGGCGCGGTCAGTTGACCCAGAGCACGAAGACTTGCTTCAACAATAGCCTTAACATCAGGGCAAGGGTCCAACACCATGAAGCTTCGCCACTGCTAACTATACCACCAAAGGTGCCATTTCCAACCTCCAGTGGTGTGTAGCTTGTACCCAACTCACCCACAGAGCGGCCGCACGCGAAGCTCTCAGCCTCCAGTAGCGAAGCCTGCGAGGCGAGGGGATGTTCTAGCCACTACCTTGGGATAACCAGAAAGGAAAAAATGGAAAAACACTGATTTATATAGGTTTGACAATCAGTCTGATAGGTACAATGCAATAGTCACACATCTAGCATATCGATATCCTGCCTATCAAGATGTGATGGGAAAGTAATATGTACCCTCATTCATCCCGCGAGGTCTCTACAAATTCTTCGGGCCAACCCTGGCCAGCTGGAGAAATGGGCTGGGCCACCCCCATCAACGCTTTGGACATGGACCTATGGATATGCCAAAATGGCCAGAGGCAGTGCCACTGACCCTATGGGCCCTGACATTGAATCGACATCCCAAAGAAAATCAAAACCTCAACTCACCACTCACAGAGGCAGAGACCGATGGAAACCCCTCTGCTTGATTTGCTGGACGGTTTGTCATGTTTGGTCACTTGGCTTTGGGCGATAGAATCCTCCAGGTCCAATTCGTTTTCTCCCAGTGGCATCCCCAGCCACTTTCACCTTGTCCTTCTTGGATTTCTTGGATTTTTTCTCCTCTTCCGGGTGTTCTTCCATGAAGTCCCACCTGATTGGCAGAGGGATCCCAATTTTGGGTGAAGTCATTGGTGACGACCATGGGATGATTTAGTTGTAAAAACCAGTACCATCTGGTTATGACTAACATAGCCATGGAATGCCATGGAAAATCCCTTATAAGTGGAGGTTTTAATGGGAAAATCAACCATTTTCCATGGCTATGTTAAACAACCAAAGGGTAACATGATCAGTCCATCTGCGCATATCTGCGCTCAGAGACATTCATCCCAGACCTGGATCACTGGATCCGACCACCGACCAGCGGTGAACTGAAGTGGCAAACCAAATGCTATCACGTCCCATTTTTGGAAGTATTAGCAGCCCCACAAACATCTAAATATATATATATATCGGCCAAGATTTTAGTAGAAATTTACACATTTTTATCTTTTTGCAGCTATACTACTGCATGAGGTGACTTAAAGAAGTGATAGATAGTTGTGGGTGTCGGCGATCACTGGATCTACAAAAGTTTCACCAGCGGCCAAGGAACATCTCCTCCTGCTTTGCTTTGAAGGCATCGCAACGCTTTACCAACTCCTCCTGACGAATCGTGACCCAAGTTGCGATGGTTACCCAAACATTTTATTGATACTGATAATCATCCAATAGTATTACCACATGATTATACTACATCCATCCATAGTATTTTAAGTGCTTGTATGATACCCCATAATTGATTTACAGATTGCTATTGAAAATTCTCCATTTCGAACACGATGATTTACCGTTCTACATAATGACATAATGCCACTAATAACACCTGATCATACCACAATCATACCCCATGGGTATCATCATCTATTGCTTGGTTAAATGGTTAAGTTAAAACGCATCAAAAATCATCTTTTGGTTGGTTCCCCGTGACATTTCACCAATGTTTTGTGCTTTGTTTATCCCATTGAATCACCATGTTTTGTGGTTAAACCGGTTCAACCCCATGTGTAAATCACCAAATTATATGTATGTATGCAATGCAATGTAATGTAAATGTACATGTAAATGCAAATGTAGGGTAGTGTAATGTAATGTAATGTATTTATGTACATGTCATTTCTCTCTCTCTCTCTCTCCATCGCCATATATATATATATATGTGTGTGTGAGTGTGTGTGTATTATATATATATATATTATATATATATATATACTATCATTATAAATCACCATTTTGTTGGTTGGCTCATCAATCACTCAACATCCCCCAAGTTCCTGGGCCGGCCTTGAGTGCAGCAGCGGTGCTGGTGGTCCCACCCTCCGCCGCCCACGCTCGGCCTGTGACAGCTTGGGGAATCTTGGGGAAATCATCAGCATCTTTCAAGTCATGGTGTTTCTATGTGTTTCAAGTCATATCTTTTCCAAGTTGTGTTTTTTCTGGTGTTTCTATGTGTTTCTTAACTTCTGTCGTTCATCTTGCAAGTGATGTCAGAAAGGGTAAGGATGGAAGAGAAAGAAGGAGTAAGACGAAGCAAAATTTAAAAAGCACCAGCCAGCAATTGCTTTTACATCTGCTTTTACCATCCTTTTCCAATATCGAGTCGCGCCAGTGTCACGCCCGCCATAAAATCACCGAAGATCGCGCCTCTACGAAAGATCGATAGGAAGCTCCAACCTGAACAGCCTAGAGAGGGGGGCGCCAAGCAGAAAATCAGCCAAAGTTGCGTCTACCCCAAATATGAATAAACCTCCACTTACTCGCAGTATCGTATCGTGTAGTATGGTATGGTATGGTATGGTATGGTATGGTAGTACAGTGATTTGCTTTGTTTTGGGGAGCTTGTTTTTTTATCACTCTGTTGGGAAACTGGAATCGTTGCCATTTGGGCGAAGCCGCTAAGCCCGCCCAGTTATGAACTTGGAGTGGGGCGTGAATGAGGAGTTCATTGTAGGCACATCCAAGATGATCTTTTGGTTTGAGCTGGCAGAGAGGGTTCCGTTTCCCAAACACCATTCTCGGTTTTGAGCCATCCAACGTCTCTAAAAAGGTCTGGTAGAATCTTACGCCTTCGATCTCATCACACCTTATTCACATTTCAGGCCATAGATCCTCATTACAAACCATTGGAAATAGATGATCCTCACAAGAAATCTTCTATCACGTGGTTGGGCAGCTCAATCAATTCGTAGCTCCAACTAGCTTCCCAATGAATTCACACATTTTTGGGAACAAGGATATCATTGGATACCCGGCCTTAGTCCAACTGCCCCCATGACGGCCCATGACGAAATGGAGACATCGCGATTGTCATCGCGGAACCCGCTTTCCCTCGGCTCCCCGGCCTAGAAGGCTGACCACAAGCCCGGCCGTTGCCTAGGAGCGTACTTTTCGGCATCTCTTTGAGGATTGTGATAGTGTTAAACCGGCCAGTTTGGGGCTGGTGTTTTGACCAGTTTGGTGATGTTTGATACTTAAGTCAGGTATTGGGGGATCATCTTTTGACCCCCAATCTTGGCATGACGTCAGATCAAGCGCTCAACTGAGGCTCAACCTATCATTACACTTGGTTCAGTGACCTCGTCTGAAAATTGGGAAATAAGTGACTCATTTTCCTGTGGTTGATCACCCAAAATCAGATCCCTCCCTGGTCAAGGTGCCAATCGGATCCATCCGGGCAACCGCCTTCCACGGGGCGCAGGTGGGGGCTACTCGGCTACTCGGCAAACCATGGGAAATCACCTAACAACAGATTAATGTTATTGAAGTCATGTTTTTTTTCCCATGACCAGGTTGGATTACTGGAGGGTCCCCAAAATGGAGGAAGCCATGGTCAGAACGGTTGGGAGCACCAACACCGACATCCATAGCACATGAAGCCACAAAAAATGGCGTCAAATCCCCAAACAATGGAAGGCCTATCGAACAAACAAGCCTCCAATATTCTATAGCTATAGTTCCCAGGCATTTGTAGATCACCATGGCATATGTAGATACATAATAGCCATCTATAGAATCTATAGTTCCCATTTAGTGTATTCTACCAATGCTAATATCCATAGCTCCCATAAAAATCAATTCCTACTATGAAAAGTGGCCATGGAAGATTCACCAGGGGCTCCGTGCCTGGCAGGTTTTCGGGTCATCACCAGGGCACCAAGATGCGCCAATGTGAAGATGTTTGGGGAATTGGTTGGAGATGGTTGGAGACTGTTCGGCAAATGTTGTGAAAAATTAACTCTCCCTCTCTCTCTCTCTCTAACTGTTTCATGGATTTCTTCAATCATGTTCAACCCAGTGTTTTTCAAAATGTCTGCTGGTGAAATCAAATGCCGCTTGATCGTGCTGAACTTGCGGTGGCTTCACTCCATCTCCGAGCTTCGTTCGCAGCTGAGGTGAATGTGAAGAGCCCAACGTTCAGCGCCCCAAATCGTAGCCATCTTTCGGCTGTTGAAGGTTGGGGGACTCCAAAGGCAGCTCCAAAATTGGGAAACCGTCCATGGGACCATGGCAGTTGAACCACATCAGCTTCCTTTTCAAAGCACGGATCCCGTGGTTCCCCCTCAGCTATGTGCTGAGAATTGGATCCGCAAGTTTCCACATGGGCATGGGTCAAACGGTCAAATGCTGAAGAAAAGAACAGTTGATTGGAAATACCTTCCAAGATTAGTTGATGCTCCAACTTTTTTAAACAATCTTCATTAATTTCAATATTAGAAGTCCTTTTCAACATATTGAAATTGTTTTTTTGCACATCTGGAGAACCCATGGCCACATGGCCCAGCTCACATCCCCTGGAGCAGCCCCAACTTCCACGCACTCAGCGCGACCTGGGGCCAGGCCAGGGCCCCCCCAAAAAAATAGAAAAAATGTCTAAAAAATGTCTTCATTTCCTGGATCTTAGGTTTCCTTATATAGGTTTTCTTTGCAGCCTGCAAAACCTTGAAACACCACTGAGTCTAGTGTTGAAGCTGGGTCAAAGTCTAGTGTCACCCGTACTGATCTCCACCCACAGACCTCGGTTTGAACCCAAAGATGTTGGGAGCCGCCAGCTGAAACACCTGAGTGCATGCCATCCACAGCTACCAGAAATGAGATCAGCCGTGGCAAAAGCACACAGATTCCGTCCACTAAGCTCCCAGACACACCCTTCGGGGGGGCGCTCTGGATGGATCCTGCAGGCTGTGCAGAACGAGATCCCAAACTGCAACTGCCACCTAACCTTTCAGACCTGTCTTTGGCTTCAAAAGAACTCCTGGGGCCTTCTATTTCCCCAGCTTGGGGGCTATCAAAACATTACCGTTCTGTGCTTCGGTGGTTGCCATGCCTGCAGGCTCCCTCCCGGCAGGGCCACATCCTGAGAGGTTCGTAAAATGTAGCTGGAGACCATCTGCCATCTTGAACTTATTTTCGCCTCCCCCCGTGAAAAATGTAAGAAAGATTGAAACTCATTGGGGCCATCATCTGATAGGCAACTATTGATGCCAGCGATCGATGTCTGTGAGCCAAGCCACCTCCAGCCAGCGTAAATTTTGGCCATCGATTACAAGAGCGGCCACCCGCTCAGCACCTGGTAAGACACAACATGACGCGAAATTTCGAACGCATGTTTTCCAAGTAATTCCATCCACCGATATGACATTCATTTTTTCAATCCCCTAGGAATAATGCCCCAACAAAATTTTAGAAAGAAGAGCTCCCACCAGCTGCTCTTTATATAGCAACGTTTGGAGCGGATCAGTGGGCCTCCCAGTTCCCGACATCTATATCATGCCAAAAAGTATATATCTATTTAATCTATTCATATTCAATCTTATTTACCAAATATCTCATCCAAATTAATCATACCCATCATACCTTATCTGTAGATATATATATATATATATATGAGCACCGGGACGGGGGTCACATTCGCCCCTATTCGAGGGTCACATTCGCCCCTAACCCAAAAGGGGTCACATTCGCCCCTATTCAACAATATTTAAATATGTTACTCAACCCTTTAGGGTTTAACCTGGGGACAAGGGGACATTTAGGGGGACTGGGGTTTAGGGGGGGACATGGGGGCATATGTTGACTTGTCTCTCTATTCCATATTTTACTCAACCCTTTAGGGTTGAACCTGGGGACAAGGGGACATTTAGGGGGACTCGGGTTTAGGGGGGGACATGGGGGCATATGTTGACTTGTCTCTCTATTCCATATGTTACTCAACCCTTTAGGGTTTAACCTGGAGACAAGGGGACATTTAGGGGGACTGGGGTTTACGGGGGGACATGGGGGCATATGTTGACTTGTCTCTCTATTCCATATGTTACTCAACCCTTTAGGGTTTTACCTGGGGACAAGGGGACATTTAGGGGGACTGGGGTTTAGGGGGGGACATGGGGGCATATGTTGACTTGTCTCTCTATTCCATATGTTACTCAACCCTTTAGGGTTTAACCTGGGGACAAGGGGACATTTAGGGATACTGGGGTTTAGGGGGGGACATGGGGGCATATGTTGACTTGTCTCTCTATTCCGTTTAGTGGGGCAAATGGGGGCATATGTTGACTTGTCTCTCTATTCCATATGTTACTCAACCCTTTAGGGTTTAACCTGGGGACAAGGGGACATTTAGGGGGACTGGGGTTTAGGGGGGGACATGGGGGCATATGTTGACTTGTCTCTCTATTGACATATGTTACTCAACCCTTTAGGGGTTTACCAAGGGGGCATTTAGGGGGACTGGGGAACCTTTAGGGAGGGACTTGGGGGCATATGTCAACTGGCGACGAGCTACACCTGTTTGCTGCCACATGCAAGCAACTCTGAAAACACGGGGGCGTGGTTCCAATTTTTCCTTCGCCTCACTATTGCATATGCTTGCCAGTATATTGATCCACAGACTCGGTCCCCAAAGCGTCTTCGAAGTTGCTCCAGATGGATGTTACAACGTAGGAATGGTACACCGTAGCATGATAGTGTCCTGGAAGTTGATTGAAATGGCTGTTCAAACGTAGCATCCAAAGTGTCTTCCAAGTTGCTCGAAATGGATCTTACAACGTAGCATCCATAGTGTCCTAGAAGTTGCTTGCAATGGCTCTTGGAAGGTAACATCCAAAGCGTCTTCGAAGTTGCTCGAAATGGATGTTACAACGTAGGAATGGTACACCGTAGCATCCATAGTGTCCTGGAAGTTGATTCAAATGGCTGTTGGAACGTAGCATCCGAGGCGTCTTCCAAGTTGCTCGAAATGGATCTTACAACGTAGCATCCATAGTGTCCTAGAAGTTGATTGAAATGGCTCTTGGAAGGTAACATCCAAAGCGTCTTCGAAGTTGCTCGAGATGGATGTTACAACGTAGCAATGGTACACCGTAGCATCCAGAGTGTCCTGGAAGTTGATTTAAATGGCTGTTGGAACGTAGCATCCGAGGCGTCTTCCAAGTTGCTCGAACTGGATAGTACACCGTAGCATCCATAGTGTCCTGGAAGTTGATTCAAATGCTGTTGGAACGTAGCATCCGAGGCGTCTTCCAAGTTGCTCGAAATGGATCTTACAACGTAGCATCCATAGTGTCCTAGAAGTTGATTGAAATGGCTCTTGGAAGGTAACATCCAAAGCGTCTTCGAAGTTGCTCGAGATGGATGTTACAACGTAGCAATGGTACACCGTAGCATCCAGAGTGTCCTGGAAGTTGATTTAAATGGCTGTTGGAACGTAGCATCCGAGGCGTCTTCCAAGTTGCTCGAACTAGATGGTACAACGTAGCATCCATAGTGTCCTAGAAGTTGATTAAAATGGCTCTTGGAAGGTAACGTCCAAAGCGTCTTCGAAGTTGCTCGAGATGGATGTTACAACGTAGGAATGGTACACCGTAGCATCCAGAGTGTCCTGGAAGTTGATTGAAATGGCTGTTGGAACGTAGCATCCGAGGCGTCTTCCAAGTTGCTCGAACTGGATAGTACAACGTAGCATCCATAGTGTCCTAGGGGTTGCTTGAAGTGGCTCTTGGAAGGTAACATCCAAAGCGTCTTCGAAGTTGCTCGAGATGGATGTTACAACGTAGGAATGGTACACCGTAGCATCCATAGTGTCCTGGAAGTTGATTGAAATGGCTGTTGGAACGTAGCATCCGAGGCGTCTTCCAAGTTGCTCGAAATGGATCTTACAACGTAGCATCCATAGTGCCTAGAAGTTGATTGAAATGGCTCTTGGAAGGTAACATCCAAAGCGTCTTCGAAGTTGCTCGACATGGATGTTACAACGTAGCAATGGTACACCGTAGCATCCAGAGTGTCCTGGACCAAAGCGTCTTCGAAGTTGCTCGAGATGGATGTTACAACGTAGGAATGGTACACCGTAGCATGATAGCGTCCTGGAAGTTGATTGAAATGGCTGTTGGAACATAGCATCCGAGGCGTCTTCCAAGTTGCTCGAACTGGATAGTACAACGTAGCATCCATAGCGTCCTAGAAGTTGATTGAAATGGCTCTTGGAAGGTAACATCCAAAGCGTCTTCGAAGTTGCTCGAGATGGATGTTACAACGTAGGAATGGTACACCGTAGCATGATAGTGTCCTGGAAGTTGATTGAAATGGCTGTTGGAACGTAGCATCCGAGGCGTCTTCCAAGTTGCTCGAACTGGATAGTACAACGTAGCATCCATAGTGTCCTAGAAGTTGATTGAAATGTCTCTTGGAAGGTAACATCCAAAGCGTCTTCGAAGTTGCTCGAGATGGATGTTACAACGTAGCATCCATAGTGTCCTAGAGGTTGATTGAAATGTCTCTTGGAAGGTAACATCCAAAGCGTCTTGGAAGTTGCTCGAAATGGATGTTACAACGTATAGCAATGGAACACCATAGCATGCATAGCGTCCTGGAAGTTGATTGAAACGGCTGTTGGAACGTAGAAAAGCACGTGAATGTCACTCTCTAGGGTGGAAAAAATCCTTTTGAGGCTCTGAAACTATTGCGCCTGCCACGCAAAAGGAGGGGTCACATTCGCCCCTAAAGGAGGGTCACATTCGCCCCTAATCTCACTTCATCCCCCTTGGAATAGGGGCAAATGCGACCCAAGATGGAATAGGGGCAAATGCGACCCCCGTGCCCACATATGTTGTATATAAATATCATCGTGTCTTATATTATATTTTTGTCATATTACATTACATTATCACTCCTTCAAGAAGCCAGCGTTCCGCTAACGGGATCTGGCCTGCACACAGCAAGGCTGTTTGTGGCCCAGTCGATGACCTGACGCTAATCAAACGTGGCTGGACAAAGCCCTGCCCATCCAACATGGAAAAAATCGTTCGCTGTTGGATTTCTCCGCTAAAGCCAACAATAAACCACCGTTGCGGATCCGTTGCGGTAGTTTTCTACGCTTACATATGGGTTTACCACATCAAATATGGTTATTTATCAGTTGGTGATATTATATCCATCCCCCACTCAATATACTCAATTCCTGTTATTCATGCTTTCACTATAACTATAAATGATTATAAATGTTTAACCCCATTTTAATCCCATTAAATATGAAGATTAACATCCTGGCAAGCGCATGTTCAGCCACACCAGGAGGTTTGAGAGCCCCCACCTGGCCACAGCCATTCCAAGCACTGGCCATTGCGTCTGTACCTGGGGTAATAAGTCAAGTCGTTCAAATGGGCTTACCCCGCCAGCGAATGCCAAAGACCCTATGAAAACCACTATCACTGGCAATACCATGAGTGGGCAACTGCGTCAAGTGCACTGAATTCTGAAGCTCAGGGGGACTACACCCATACGCCCAAGTCCTTGCAAAATTTGCGTTTGACAGCTATTCCCAATCAAAACGCTCGCCACGACCCCTGTCCCGGCACAGACCTTGCAAAACCCCTTTCCCCTTTGGAAACGCTAGCTTTAACAAGCCTTGACCAAACTATCATGGTTCTATTCGTTTTTGATCGAATCCCATCGGAACGCCGGTTTCCAACGGGCCTTTTTTCGTGGGCACTGTTGACGCCCACAAACAAAAACGCGAAGCAGGCCCTTTTCCGAGTTTGTATGCTGCAGGATGGGTTCTGATAAAGGAAAAAAACGAGGTCCAAAACGAGGTCAAAACGAGGTACGGAAAAAGCCCCGCATCTACACACATGGACTTTGGCCCGCAAGCCGCAACCTGCCCTTCCTTGGATCACTGGTAGCGAAACAATGACAATTTGCAGAATTCCAGCACACCGCCATGGCAGTGTAGAGATGATAATCCCAGCGTTGTGTAGAAGTACCCGGAAACAGCAACAGCAGCAGCCGTCGAACCAGCAGCCGCAGCAACAGCAAGACGCCAGTAGCTGCAGAACCCAGCAGCAACCATCCCAAACATAATGAGAACGCGACTAGCAAGATTAAAGCACTATGCTAATAGTAAAACAACGCCCTACCCCAAACACAACCTAAACGCCGCTTCGCCACTTTAGGTCTACATGAGATAGTAAAACAGCAACCTACCCTAAACACAAGCTAAACGCCGCATCGCCACGACTTCCACAAAAGCCTTCCCCCAAGCTAATTTCAAGATTTTGGGGATTTCGCCACGACTTGGGCAGTTGGGAGTAGCAAGAATAGCCCAGCTTAGTTTTCCTGGCAAATGATACAAACACATCATGTTCCTGTGTGGATCGCCGGATCGCAAACTTTTGCAAACATGCAAATGCTGCATATTTTTTCTGTTGGGTGGTTGGAGTTATCAAATCTGATCACTTTAACTGTATATCAACATCACACTTTTGAGATCCTTTGGGTTCTGCCCCTGCTGCACTCCTTCTCGCTCCCCTGCCCCGCGCCTCATGACAAATGGATCCATCTTGGCAGCTGTACCTGCTGTTCAGCCATCACTTGTGGATAGTTTCGTGGTTTACCACCTTGAAGGGGGCCTTTCCATCATCACCACTGCATGTTTGAATCAAAATGTGGTGCATTTTGGGCAACCCGCACCGCTAAACTGATATCTGATATTGGTTCTTTGAACATATAGTATGAAAATATCCATCTCATGGTTTTTGTTACCACTTGGGGGGTTCTCAAAATGATGAATCCCCAAAACCAAGGTGTTCAATTCTCAAATTTTGGATGATTTGGATGATTTGGGGATACCTCCATTTTAGGAAACTGCAGAAACCTCCATTTTTTCTCAGTAAGTTTGCGACATCTTCCGGTGCCCCCGACATCCCCCGACGGGCACAGGACCACCTTGCTGCCTGCCGCGACCGCCAGCGCACTGGACGTTACGAAGCACCTGAGAGGCGGTCCACGCAGGAGACCGGCCGACGTTACCGTTGATCTTAGGAAAGTAATAGGATCCATCATCCCCCAATGACTTACCATTTTTCATCATTTTTCTGGGTGGTACTTTCAAAAAAAACAACTATAGGTTTATGATTGCGTTACTTACATCTCTTGATGATTGTTTAATTTAAGATCTCTTGCACCTCTTTAAATGGAGGAAGTAAAAAATCATGCAACCTTTGCAGAAATCACTTGGGAAAATTCTTTCCGGCTCACCATTTCAGTTCCGGAAGTTCATGAGACAGCACCGAAGATCCATAACAAACACCAAAAAAGATAATCAAATCAAGCAATAATCAACAATAGATGATCAATCGACCAAGATCAACAGCTCTTTCCACGTGGGATCCACGGCCACCCCAAGTTCCAAGGATGGCACGCGACGGAACCGGGTGGCCCTTGGAGCTGCAAGTGGCCCCAGTTCGATCGCAAAGCTGACCTCTGGGCGGTCCAGCACTAGCGGAAAAAAAAACATATGGGGGTGTCCATGAATGGGGATCATGCAAAATCCTACTTGAGGCCCAAGGGAGGAGTGAACGAAAGCTAAGGTTCATATGAGCCTGGAAACATGATGGGATTTTGATATGCTGAATACAGATTGCCTAGAGACCTGGCAGGATGTGAGCCCGTGACCATCTGCTTCCAACACCGCTTCAAAATGCCCCGGGAGCTTAGAAGGGGGTGGGAGGGGGGGGCAGGTTTCGAGTCAAAAATCACTGTGTTGGACTCAGACCTGCCCCTTCCCTTGCTGAAGCAAGAGTAATTCCTGGATGTGTCTTCCCCTAGTCAAATGGTAATCA
>CAMXCT020006746.1:135000-200209 GCA_947184155.2 Cladocopium goreaui | reverse complement strand
GACTTGTCACTGAAGGCCAGAAAAGAAACAATATATGCTTACCACGGAAATTCTTTGTGGGATCCAAGGGTGTGTGCTGAACACTAGGTCTCACGACGTGTCTCACCCGCCTTCTTCGAGTTCCACCAGGCTCTGATGGTTTTTTCCCGACGTTGCTTCCCGAAAGATCTTTTATGGCAGAGCCTCTATCAAAGCGATGGTGTGCTCTCCATACTTCCGCTGACCAAAGTAATGTTCTGCACTCTTTCGGGCGAAGCCGCAAATTTTGCGAACTCTTTCTGCATGCCCTGTGGCTGGTAATCATACCTGGTAAATAGTCATGATCAACTGCTGGCGTCATAGACGTGAGATTGTGCCCACCGCGTGCCACGTGAAATCAAGGTGTATGTCACCAAGTGCCATCAGTGAGGCGCCTGCCACGCAAAACGACCTTGCATGTAATCAAGGTGGACGTCACCAAGTGCCACGCCTGCCACGCAAAGTGCCGCGGCGTCACAGGCGACAAATCCGGACCAAGCGCGCCACCCAGTACCATGAGTGCCACGCCTGCCACGCAAAACGATGGTGGATGCGAGTTTTGTGCCACGCGTGCCACGTGAAACGAGGGTGGATGTCACCAAGTGCCACGCCTGCCACGCAAAGTGCCGCGGCGTCACAGGCGACAAATCCGGCCCAAGCGCGCCACCCAGTACCATGAGTGCCACGCCTGCCACGCAAAACGACGGTGGATGCGAGTTTGTGCCACGCCTGCCACGTGAAACGAAGGTGGATGTCACCAAGTGCCACGCGTGCCACGCAAAGTGCCGCGGCGTCACAGGCGACAAATCCGGACCAAGCGCGCCACCCAGTACCATGAGTGCCACGCCTGCCACGCAAAACGACGGTGGATGCGAGTTTTGTGCCACGCGTGCCACGTGAAACAAGGTGGATGTCACCAAGTGCCACGCCTGCCACCCAAAGTGCCGCGGCGTCACAGGCGACAAATCCGGACCAAGCGCGCCACCCAGTACCATGAGTGCCACGCCTGCCACGGAAAACGACGGTGGATGCGAGTTTGTGCCACGCCTGCCACGTGAAACGAGGGTGAATGTCACCAAGTGCCACGCCTGCCACGCAAAGTGCCGCGGCGTCACAGGCGACAAATCCGGACCAAGCGGGCCACCCAGTACCATGAGTGCCACGCCTGCCACGCAAAACGACGGTGGATGCGAGTTTGTGCCACGCCTGCCACGTAAAACGAGATGGATGTCACCAAGTGCCACGCCTGCCACGCAAAGTGCCGCGGCGTCACAGGCGACAAATCCGGACCAAGCGCGCCACCCAGTACCATGAGTGCCACGATTGCCACGCAAAACGACGGTGGATGCGAGTTTTGTGCCACGCCTGCCACGTGAAACGAGGGTGGATGTCACCAAGTGCCACGTCTGCCACGCAAAGTGCCGCGGCGTCACAGGCGACAAATCCGGACCAAGCGCGCCACCCAGTACCATGAGTGCCACGCCTGCCACGCAAAACGACGGTGGATGCGAGTTTTGTGCCACGCCTGCCACGTGAAACGAGGGTGGATGTCACCAAGTGCCACGCCTGCCACGCAAAGTGCCGCGGCGTCACAGGCAACAAATCCGGACCAAGCGCGCCACCCAGTACCATGAGTGCCACGCCTGCCACGCAAAACGACGGTGGATGCGAGTTTTGTGCCACGCCTGCCGCGTGAAACGAGGGTGGATGTCACCAAGTGCCACGCCTGCCACGCAAAGTGCCGCGGCGTCACAGGCGACAAATCCGGACCAAGCGCGCCACCCAGTACCATGAGTGCCACGCCTGCCACGCAAAATGACGGTGGATGCGAGTTTTGGGCCACGCCTGCCACGTGAAACGAGGGTGGATGTCACCAAGTGCCACGCCTGCCACGCAAAGTGCCGCGGCGTCACAGGCGACAAATCCGGACCAAGCGCGCCAGCCAGTACCATGAGTGCCACGCCTGCCACGCAAAACGACGGTGGATGCGAGTTTTGTGCCACGCCTGCCACGTGAAACGAAGGCGGATGTCACCAAGTGCCACGCCTGCCACGCAAAGTGCCGCGGCGTCACAGGCGACAAATCCGGTCCAAGCGCGCCACCCAGTACCATGAGTGCCACGCCTGCCACGCAAAACGACGGTGGATGCGAGTTTTGTGCCACGCCTGCCACGTGAAACGAGGGTGGATGTCACCAAGTGCCACGCCTGCCACGCAAAGTGCTGCGGCGTCACAGGCGACAAATCCGGACCAAGCGCGCCACCCAGTACCATGAGTGCCACGCCTGCCACGCAAAACGACGGTGGATGCGAGTTTTGTGCGCCTGCCACGTGAAACGAAGGTGGATGCCACCAAGTGCCACGCCTGCCACGCAAAGTGCCGCGGCGTCACAGGCGACAAATCCGGACCAAGCGCGCCATCCAGTACCATGAGTGCCACGCCTGCCACGCAAACAACAAAACACCAAAAAACGACGGTGGATGCGAGTTTTGTGCGCCTGCCACGTGAAACGAAGGTGGATGCCACCAAGTGCCACGCCTGCCACGCAAAGTGCCGCGGCGTCACAGGCGACAAATCCGGACCAAGCGCGCCATCCAGTACCATGAGTGCCACGCCTGCCACGCAAAACGACGGTGGATGCGAGTTTTGTGCCACGCCTGCCACGTGAAACGAGGGTGGATGTCACCAAGTGCGCCACCCAGTGCCATGTGTACCACGCCTGCCACGCAAAACGACGGTGTGTGTGTGTGTGAAGTGATTGTCTGTTAAGTTTGCGTATGTTAAGTTTGTGTGTGTGAAATTATTGTATGTGAAGTTTGTGTGTGTGAAATTATTGTATGTTAAGTTTGTGTGTGTGAAGTTATTGTATGTTAAGTTTGTGTGTGTGAAGTTATTGTCTGTTAAGTTTGTGTGTGTTAAGTTTGTGTATGTGAAATTATTGTATATTAAGTTTGTGTGTGTGAAGTTATTGTCTGTTAAGTTTGTGTGTGTTAAGTTTGTGTGTGTGTGAAGTTATTGTCTGTTAAGTTTGTGTGTGTGTGAAGTTTGTGTGTGTTAAGTTTGTGTATGTTAAGTTTGTGTGTGTGAAATTATTGTATGTTAAGTTTGTGTGTGTGAAGTTATTGTCTGTTAAGTTTGTGTGTGTTAAGTTTGTGTATGTTAAGTTTGTGTGTGTGAAATTATTGTATGTTAAGTTTGTGTGTGTGAAGTTATTGTCTGTTAAGTTTGTGTGTTGTTTGTGCTTACGGGGCGGCGGGAGGAGGAGAGAAGCCCGTGATCCCGAATCACACAACAAGAACCCCACACACGATGTGGGGAAAAACACATTTGAGCCTTTTCTGATTGCCGTATAAAGAACAATTGTAGAACGCAGCCCTCAGAGTTGCCCTGAAAGTCGAGCCTGACAGAAATCCCTTGAAGAAATCCTTCAGAAAATGGGTCTCGTAAATAGTTTGACGACTTGCCGCACTAAGCCACACAGCCATGGCAACCCTGGTGCTTGAGGCTCTAACGGTCATATGCCAATCTCGCCTTAAGAGTCATTCCAAATATGCTAAAGGTTTCACTTTGCTCCATATTTGATAATAACTGACAGCTCAAGTAGGTATGGTCTCTCTCATCGCATTCCGAAGGTCCACAAAGCTCCGTGTGTGTATATATGGTCCGGCCGTCGCCGGCAACCCCCCCCCCGCCCCCCAATGGTAAAAATCCCCCCCTGATCACCCCCCCTGGTATCACCCCCCCTGTATCCCCCCTTCCCCCGCCCCCGCAACATACTAACATACGTACGGACGTACGTACCGACATACCAGACATACAGACATACAACTACAGACATACAGGACATACAGACAGACATACATACATACATAAATACATACACACATAGATACATGCCTACCTACCAACCTACGTAGGTACATACATACTACACCCAACCCACCCCACAGGGGGGGGCGGGGAAGCATACCTACCTACCTACCTACCTACCTACCATACATACATACATACATACATACATACATCATACATACAGACAGACATACATACATACATAAATACATACACACATAGATACATGCCTACCTACCAACCTACGTAGGTACATACATACTACACCCAACCCACCCCACAGGGGGGGGCGGGGAAGCATAAATACATACATACATAACATAGCATAACATTACATAACATGACATGACATTACATTACATACATACATACATACATACACACATACATACATGCCTATACCTACCAACCTACGTAGGTACATACATACTGCACCCAACCCACCCCACAGGGGGGGGGCGGGGAAGCAAAGATACCTTGCATGATAGCTGGATTCCAGGGAGATAGTACACCCAACCCTAGGAACCATCACCATCGCGGGGGGGGGAGGGGGGGGTTGCAGGCCTGTACCATATAGATATATATATATATACATATATGTGTGTGTGTGTAGATTTTTTTGTACAGTCTTACAAATATCATGTTTCTCGATCATGATCCTCAAACTCCATTCATGACCAGCAAAATGTCAAGGGAACCCCGGAGAAGTTTATAGTATTTTATAGTTGTCTCTCGAAATCGTGGAATTGAGAAATCATGCCAAAAAAAGAATTAAAAATGTCATTTCCGATGGGGAAAGCAATGGTTTTGGGGCACCTCAACTTTAAGAACTCCCCTAATGTCCTCTAGATTCGACCAATGTCACTGCAAACTGGGGACGCAAGTGAGTTCTACCTCGACGGCTAGGATTGAAACCTGCAGAATGCAAGGTTATCCCATCCCCTACATGATATTCTAGATGGGTTGGGTATGATCAAAAATCTCTCTCTCTCTCTCTCTATCTTTCTCTCTCTCTATCGCCATGGGCAGAGCATTGGGGGAAGGGAGTAATTGTGAGGAATTCATTGCCGTTTTCCCAGATCTGACTCTTTCACCCGCCCGGTCTCCGCATGTCTCCGCCTTCAGCCCCCAAAGCAAAGATGCTGCATGTGACTCCGCCCTTTGCATAGCCTGCGCCACATTGAATGTAGGACGGACTGGGAAAGAACGGAGAAAGGTGAGACGAAAATTTGATGTTGTTGCACATGAACATAACAATGACAATAATGGCAGTACGGGAATGACAATAATGATGATTGTCAATAATGATGTTTAATGATAGTAAAAGCAAAAGTATGCAAAAGTGTCAACAGCGGTAAAAATGACAATGGTGGTGGCGATGGTGATGAAAATATGTACAATTAAACTACTCATAATGGTTATAAGTTACAATTTAATGACAAAATGATAATGACACTCCAGGGCTCCAGCAGTGTGGGGCCCACCTCCTATGGCAGCCACGTCTTCAGCCACAAAGGTGGAAAAGGCTGCGGAGTCGGCATCGATGCGGCAAACCTGCCGGGTTTTAGCCCACAGCTCCCCGCAAGAGATATCAGAAGCTATGACTCGAAGAAGTACCGCGGCGCTTGTAATTCAGTGACCAGGACATGTGGAAGAACCGAGAAGGACGTGAAAATATTCATGCCATCTGTCATCTTTCCAGTGATGTTTTCTTAGGAGGGCCGCTGCAGGGCCAACCAATACACACAATAGTGTTCACATCCCAAACTCCACAACTCATTTTTTGACATTACCCTTCAAGTTCCACGCGCGCGCCCAACGGTACTAGCAGCTGTTAGATTTAGAAAGTAGGAGGTTGTATTTCTTCAGTGTCAGTGTGTCATAAGAAGCGGGATTACTTGTGCAAAGCTCATTCAGCCCTGTTTGTGAGGCTTTTCTCACTGGGATGTGAAAGTAGCCATAGCAGGGGACATGACAATGAACTGGTCCACCCGCTTGAATTGAAATTACGCTGGAAGAAGAAACTGGCTAGGCGTCGATTTAATTTTGTTTGCGCCTTGAACTTCATGCGTTTCACGGGATTGCTGGACAGAACGCTCTCCAATCGCGGCACCAAACTCACATTTGGGGCCATGTTGCAAACCGAAGGGGGACGTGGCAGGGCCAACAAATGGCCCTTCCAGAGCGTCGGAGCAAAGCAGCTCACGCGCAAACCGCAAATTCAAGTCGGGACGTCCCAGATCGAAATGCCCCAAGGCTCCAGAGAAAAACTTGAAAAAAAACAAGGTGATCGCACCCGAAAAGTTGGTTTTAATCAGCCTTGGCGGTGGAGGCTTCTGCAAATTCAACCCGGGACGTCCCAGCTTGAAATTCGGATTTGGGTGCCGGGGGTTGCTTTAACACAAGCTTTCCAAGGATAAATTTTGGCAAGGTTTTCTTAGGCAGCCGTCAGTGCACAAAGGTCAAGGCCACTGCGCGTCCATGTGTGCCCACATGGTATGTAAGGACGTCCTAGTTGTGAATTTGACTGTCACTTCAGCCTTTGCGTGCCCGACATTGCCCGACATTGCCCGACTACGTCCTTCATTATATAAAGAATTTCTGGCTGAAACTGATCACAAGAACAATATCAGGGGGCTTATAAGAAACCCGCAGGTGCAAGAAACAAATCGGCACACCTTCGACGCCCTTTACAGATCCATTCCAGACACTGTAGACATACGTTGCATACCCTCGCAAAAAGATTTTGGCTCAAATGCTGCTCAAGATCCAGCAGATACTCTCATGGGACCTTATCCATTCAATTTAAATGAAACTTAGTCCCACGCAAGTGCGTCACAAAAGTGAAGTGTGTGACATAATGCCTTTTTTGTTGGCCCTGCAGCGGCCCTCCTACGAAAAGATAGCTTTCAATCTCAACAGTCCACATTCTCTTGGCATTAAGATGCATTAAGAGGCAAGTCAGCAAGTCGCTTTTTTTGGGAGGGCGATTGCATGGTTCTTTTCAGATTTCCCCAATTGGAAATTGGACCAGCCCAGCCTTGTTGAAGCCCTGCAACTTTCCCCGCAGGATCCTCGAATCTGTGCAGCCCAAACTGCATTTCGTGATTCAAAGGTCAAGAAGGAAAACGAACTCACGAGAGACTCACAAGAAATACCCATCATTAGGTCTCTTCGCTTTTTGTTGGCTCATTAACATAGCGATTGAAAATTGCCATTTAGTTCGTGGATTTACCCATGAACGGTGATTTTCCATACAACTTTGTCACACACCATCTTTGACCCTCAACTATGTCACGCACCATCTTTCACACACCATCTTTGACGCACCATTTTTGACACACCATCTTTCACACCACTTTGTCACACCATCTTTCACACACCACTTTGTCTCACACCATCTTTCACCACACCACTTTGTCTCACACCATCTTTCACCACACCATCCTTCACACACCACTTTGTCACACACCATCTTTCACCACACCATCTTCACACCCAACTTTGTCGCACACCATCTTTCACCACACCATCTTTCACACCCAACTTTGTCACACACCACCTTTCACCACTTTGTCACACACCATCTTTCACACACAACTTTGTCACACGCTCTCTTTCACACACAACTTTCACACACTCACCATCTTTCACACACAACTTTGTCACACACACACCATCTTTCTTTGTCACACGCCATCTTTCACATACAACTTTGTCACACGCACACAACTTTGTTTTACTTCTCGATCCTCCACCGCCTCCTTTGTCTTTCCTTCCTTCCCCGTCCCCGCTACAACATTTGGCGCTCATTATTGGAAGAAGTTGCCTTGTGGGGTTATCCGGTCCTTTAATTTTCTTTGAAGCCAGACACACAGTCAAAGTAGCCCCCCCAAATTCAGTGCTTCAATGATTCATGTCATTTCCCGCATTAAAACTTGCATAGATTGGGGTAGCCTCTGGCAGTTTAACAGTTTGCTATTGAAAATTGTCCCGATGAAATAGCTTGATGATTTACCAAATTAAATATGGTGATTTTCCATATAGCATCATATAGCTATGGCTACGCAATAAATTCCGAGAAGGTACTCATCTTAAACGCTACTTTTTTTGTTAGATTAACAATGGTGAACCACCAAAAAGCACCAAGCACCGTTCCATACCTTCCCCAGAGAGGATCTCAACTCTTCGATCTTTTTTTTCAAAGTATTTATCGCTCAAGAGCTACAACAGCTTGTGAAATTCGGCCATGACATGATAAATCACTTTTGATTTCTTTTTTTTATTTCCAATATAACCCAACCATCCCTTCCCATGGCGGCGACAATCCTCCATCCCGGCTCTGTGGCGCGGGAGCGGGTGAAACGGGTGAGACAGCTAGCGCAGCGGCAAGCGGCTGAGGGCTGGAGGGTCAGCCCAGTCCAGCACGGCTGCCAAAGTGGGCGCGGTGCCGGTGGTTTGAGCCGGAGCCAGCCACACCCCGCCCAGCAACGTGCTGGCTGTTGCACGCTGGAGCGCACAGGCGAGGACCGCCCACCAGCGGCGGCGCCAGCCAGAAATGGCGGCTGCCCAGATGGCCGCTGGTTCGCGCTGGGCTCACACAGCGAGGAAGGTGCGCACGAGATCGTGGCACTCCTGGTCCCAGCGGCCGCCGAGTTCGGCGCCGAGCACGAGGAAGCGGTGGCCTCCGGCGCGGAGCAGCTCTGGGTACCGACGGTGCTTGCGGGCTCGTGCCAGCTGCAATGCGGTCCCGTCGTGGGTTGCCGCGCGGGGGAGAGGTCGCCCTGTGCTGGTGAGGGGCGAGACGACTGTCACGTCGCAGCATAGGGCCACGCCCAAGGCGGTGGCCCCGTGGACCACGAGATCGAGCCGGCGCCGGTCCTCGGGAGGAACGCCTGGCGCCGTGGTTCTGTTGAGCCATTGTTGGGGGACCACGCGGCCCTCTGGCCCAACTGCTTCACGGCAAATTTTGATCCAAGCCTGCTCCATGAGGTGTCTGCGGCGAGCTAGAGCGCCGGTTCGAGGGCAGGCGGCCAGGTGGTCGCCCAACGGGTCGACGAGGCGGCCACAGCCGTGAGTATTTGGCACTTGTCCACACCTGGCTGTTGTGAGCGGCAGGGGGAGCCGGAGGCGGCGCCGGAGGGCGATGGCCATGAGGTGGGGTGCCAGTGTGGTAGCTGGCTCCGTCGGGATGGCGGTGAGCCAAGCCCCGGCAGCCGGGCCGGATTGGGAGCGAACCAAAGCACGAGTCGCCGGTGTCATGGGCGGGAAACACCTCTTGCTCTCGGAAGGATGTAGTGACAGCGAGAGCTGCGGGGTGTTGCCAGCCGTGGCGCCATAGGCTCGGCTCGGATTCTTGTAGCGGTGGCGAGGGGACAGGGTGGGCCGCTAGGAGTTGGGCCCAAGCTGGCCTGGTGGCCCAGCCGGCTGCATCGAGGCGGGCGGCAGCCGCGACGAGTTCTCGGATGCATGGCGCATGCGGGTCGCCCTCTTGGAGCAGCTCCCGGCCGCAGGCGGCGACGATGTCCGGGACGCGGGGGCGCAGGGTGCCCAGCGCGTCTGTCCATCCGGCCCAATACGCAGCGGGGGATAAAAGCTCCGCGCTGGTAAGGCCGAGGCCACCAAGTCTGCCAGGCAGGGGCATGGCCGTTGTTCCCCAAGCAGGGCCAGAAGGGTGTCCCAGATGGCCGCGTCATGCCCCGTGGAGTATTCGAAGCACTGGGAGGGGGGGGACAGTACGGAGGATGTGTTGTGCGCGTGGTGCGGCGCAGAACAGGAGGAGGAGCCAGGCCGCTTGCAAGTCGGGGAGGCGCGGGAGCTCCTTGAGGAGCTCGGCTTCCGCGGCCAGACGGGCTTGCAAGTGGCAGGCGATGAACGCCGGGTGGCCGATCGGCACCCCCAACGCGACAAACCCACGCTGCGCGGGAGGCTGGTTTCCCACCCACACGTCAGGCCCCAGTTGATCTATGCCTGGGGGGGTGGCCCCGGGTCCTGGTGATAAACACGGGTTTTGCCAACGTTGGATGCGATGCCCGCGTGGCCTTCAATGGCGCGGGAGACGACATCGTATGCATGCCGGGCGTGGTCCCTGGTGGTAAGCACGCAGATGTCATCTAAGTAAGCATAAAGACGGTCGCCGGCCGGCAAGGTACGGGAGGCATGGACCAGAGCTTCATGCTGGGCCAACGCAAACAGTGCAGGAGCGAGCGAATCGCCCTGCTCGAGGCCTTCTCCTTGCACTATGTCATGCACGGTCCCCTGGTTGTCAAACCAGGAGTAGGAGGATTGTGCCCCATAGAATGCTTTGACGTAAGGCAGGAGCGCCGGGGTGCATTCGTGGACTTTGGCCAAAACGGCTGCGCGGGAGACGGTGTCATATGCGCTGCGGCCGTCCAGGCACACGACCGTGGCAGCCGGGTTGGCGTCGGTGCAGTATCGGAGTATGGTGGCCAGCGCGTCGGTGCCGGCGCGGGTTTGGAGGGCGAACTGGAAAGGCCGGGTGGCCAGGTCGAACTGGGTGGCAAAGTGGCGCGCCAGGACTCTGGAGGTCAGCCGGCGGAAGGCTTCTCCAGTAGCGATCCCGCGGATACCACCCCCAGGTTTTGTGAGGGCAGTTAGCCGCGCCCGGGCGAGGGCTTCGAGGACAGGCGCGGGCACATCGGCGTTCGCCAATTTATTGACCATTGCTGTGAGGTGGGCGAACGCTTCCTCGTCCTCGAGGAGGACTTTGTAGTGATCCATGGTGCTGCCGGAAAGCCCGGGCGCGGCGCCACGCTTCGCAGTGCGCAGCGCGTCGCCAATCTCTGCCGGGGTGAGGCGGAGAGGCGTGGCTGGCAGCGGTCGTGTCAAGTGGTCCGGGATTGGTCGTCGGAGTTGAGGGGGGCGGCGATCGGGATCCCTAAGGGCGGCCAACGTGGCGGGAGTGCCCGGCGCCAACGCTGGGTTGGTGAGAGTATGCCTGGCGCGGGATAGGTTGCCTTGGCGCACTTGCGCACAGGCTTGGGCATGACGGCGGGTTTGTGGGTTGACAGGAGCCGGGGACGCCGGCCGGGGGGCAGCCGGAGGGATGGCGCCGTAAAGATTTTCCCATGCACCCGCTTGGAAGTGGGCGGCACGTTGCAGAAGCGCCGCCCGACCCTCCGCGCCACGGTCCGGGCTGCGGTGGAGCAGTAGCCGGGGGATGAGCAGGAACAAGGTCCAGGCACGCTGTTGTTGGAGCTGCGTGGCCCGGCTTTGGGTAAGGATGCGCATGGGCACCAGGAAGGCGCGGCTGAGGTGGGCGCGCAGGAAAGCTGGAGGGGAACGTGTGACAGCGCACGGCCTCCGCAGTTCTGCGGCGAGGTCAAGGGAGTCTTTTGATTTCCATCACACTTGGGCGCTCGGATAACTTGAGTTTATGCTAGTTATGATTCGACTTTCTGGTTGGTGGCTTTAACCATCTTGAAAATTTTAGTCAATGGGAAGGATTATCCCATATATTAGGGAAAATAACAAATGTTCCAAACCACCACTCAGATTTATACCTAAAGGGGTCCACCTTCTAGGGCTTGAGCGCCAAGTGATTCTTGTTATCAACAAGAGCAAATTGTGCCTCAAAGTGGCAATTGATTGGGTAAAATGGGTTTGTCCAAAAAGAAATGGGATACTGCACTTTGGTCAACCCTCTTTTTCCAGATTAAATTGCAATTTTGGTGGGCATTCCCCATTTTCAGACAGGCCCCATTCTTTTCCAAACCGTTGGTTGCTGCATCACCATATTCTTCGGACAAATTCCCAAGGCAGGAGGTATGTAATTTCACCTTCTCAAATAGCATCATACTACAATTGAGCTCTCTCCAAGATTCAAAATCTGGGAATATTGTAACAAAGAACTTTATTTTTGGGCACCCTAGTTTAAGATTGACAAACCCATGTAAGGACCCCTTGCCAAAGGGCCAAATGGCCACACACCTCAAATCTGGTAGTCTGGGGTGCGGAAGAATTGTACATTTTCAATGCGATACAACTCAAGCCTCAACTTACCAAATCAAACCTAGGACATAATTTTCAGTGAAAAAAACAGTGGCAACTGGTCTCGTATACCATGTCTATCCATTCCTAGATGCTTGGTCGAACATCATATTGGCCCATTCATGGCTAAAGTCTAAAGCTCAATGATCAACCCCAAACCAAGCTTCGGCTCATTCTTCCATGGCCCTGGAGCAAGGCGCCTTTTCTTGCAGAAAGTTGCAAGTGGTTCCCATGGGTCATTCTGTCAACATGACATGTGCCGACAATAGGAAGGAGAGAGCTACACATATTGGAGCTGCAGCTGAATTGTAGAGCTGTCACCACAATAGTCTGGATCGCCCCAGGTAACGATTGACTTATCAGCCAAAATGGCGACGAAGGCACCCCCCACAGGACCGAACATGCCCTCAACTTGTTCCACATCCTTGAGCTGATCTTGAACTACAGAGCTGTCGCCGCCATAGTGTGGATTACCCCAGGTAACCACGGATGCATCAGCTAAGATGGCAGCAAATGCCCTTCCTGTGGCCTGAATTTGTTGCACATTCTGGAGCTGATCTTGAACTACAGAGCTGTCGCCGCCATCGTCTGGATTACCCCAGGTAACCACGGATGCATCAGCTAAGATGGCAGCAAATGCCCCTCCTGTGGCCTGAATTTGTTGCACATGCTGGAGCTGATCTTGAACTACAGAGCTGTCGCCGCCATCGTCTGGATTGCCCCAGGTAACCACGGATGCATCAGCTAAGATGGCAGCAAATGCCCCTCCTGTGGCCTGAATTTGCTGCACATTCTGGAGCTGATCTTGAACTACAGAGCTGTCGCCGCCATCGTCTGGATCACCCCAGGTAACCACGGATCCATCAGCTAAGATGGCAGCAAATGCCTCTCCTGTGGCCTGAATTTGCTGCACATTCTGGAGCTGATCTTGAACTACAGAGCTGTCGCCGCCATCGTCTGGATTACCCCAGGTAACCACGGATGCATCAGCTAAGATGGCAGCAAATGCCCCTCCTGTGGCCTGAATTTGTTGCACATGCTGGAGCTGATCTTGAACTACAGAGCTGTCGCCGCCATCGTCTGGATTGCCCCAGGTAACCACGGATGCATCAGCTAAGATGGCAGCAAATGCCCTTCCTGTGGCCTGAATTTGTTGCACATTCTGGAGCTGATCTTGAACTACAGAGCTGTCGCCACCATCGTCTGGACTACCCCAGGTAACCACGGATCCATCTGCCAGGATGGCAGCAAATGCCCCTCCTGTGGCCTGAATTTGTTGCACATTCTTGAGGTGATCTTGAACTGCAGAGCTGTGACCACCGAATTCTGGGCTGCCCCAAGTCACAATTCTGTCACCCCCGCAGCACCATATTGCAAAAGCTCCTGCTGTTGCTGCCACTTTGGGCTGTTGTGCAACAACTGTTAAGTGCGCTCCTTCTTGGATTCCCGCAGTGAGCAAAGAGTCCTCAGGATTGGTCAGGACGGGTCCCTTCTCTGTGACAAGTTTCAGAAATCCTTGCCTGAATGACTTCTGGACCAGCACTTTCAGGTCACCCACTGTAGAGTTTTGTGGAAGCGCCAGAGTCTCACCGCAACCACTCGGGAACGCGACATGTACTTTGAGCATTGCTTGTTCAGGATCCCAAATGGGGCCTCAAAACATTTAGTCACAAGGAGGCCGAAAGCCTGCCAAAAAGTGAGTTTATGTTGTTTTCGTGGCCAAATGATTTCCAATCGAACTAATCTAGCCAGATCTAGCCAGATTGAAACCTTGTGATGCACAATGCAGACTTTTGAAATATGTCTTTACATATCGACCTATCGAGCCACAAATGCCGCTGTAGGCGCAGAGATTTTGGTGAACCATCCTATTTGAACAGAACTCATCCAACATTCCGGCTATGACTCAAATAAAGGGAAGAAACGATAGAGTTGAGTCAATTTACCTGGCTGTCCCGCAAAAATGTTAGGAGCTTTTTGGAGCCTCTTAACCTTGACTATCCGCTGTTAGAGGGGGGGGTGATACCCATTTTTTTAACTATAAAATTGTGATATGTTGGAAGCTTTCGATTTTCCGGACACCGCAAACTTAGGGGTGCAGTTCCAGTTCTTCTTCTGGATATCGTAGTAAGTTGGACCAACATGTCCTAACTGATGGAGGTGACCAAAAATGGCCAAGTCTGCAATGACAATGATCTTAGCAATGATGGTCCGTTACTTGAGGAGGTTACCGCTAAGGAAGTTACCCTCTGTTGCTCCATTATTTCCATTTCCACACAATGGGAAGTTTTCATTTCCCAAAATCGATGGATCCTGGTAGAAAGGATTGATCTTTGAGAAACACTGCAAAATAAGCACCAGGTTGTATCGCCCATTGGCTTAAGCACCGGATAAACAGAACTCACAGGCTGAGCCTGGCTGAATTTCTCCCCAAAAAAAGGAATCATAGCTATTGACCTATGGCTAACCTTCCCATAACCTTGCCAATCTTAGATACTTTGCAAAAAATAGTTAGTCAGAACTAATCATTAGTATATAATAGAATATAGAACAAATTTAGATCCCAACCTTAGAACAAATTAATTTGCAAACTTTGTTAGTAGATAGCCCCATTTACCCCCTGGTTATTTAACATAGCTATGGAAAATGGTCCATTTACAGATGATTTATAAACTATAATGGATTTTCCATAGCTATGTTAAATACCCAGATGGTGACCATTAACCACCATTATTGGATTAATATTGAATTAACCATAGAGCTGGGTGTATTTTAATTAATCACTATTAAGGTTTTGCAATTGAACTGGGGTCTCTGGAAATGGATTCTTGGGTCTTTCCAGATCTTTTATATATGGTGGAATTGAATTGTATTTTAGGTACCTTATTATTTCCCCTATGAGGTAACCAATTGGTTGATTAAATGGGTATCATCTTACCATTGATTATTTGATGTATCTATTTGTCTTTTACCATGCTCATGGATAATCATATTATGTGCATTATTGTTTTCACTCTTAGGCAACCAATTGGCTGGTTAAATTGGTATCATCCCAGTATCGGTTACGATTATTTTTTCTATCATATTCTTTGGATTAACTGGGGTCCACTACCATTTCCTTTGAAGGGTACACGACCAATTGCTGGATTAAAATGAAATAGGTATCAACCAGACTCTTGTTTCTTCTAGGGTGGTCCCCCCCATATATCTTTGGTATAAAGCCACCAATATTATCCCTGATGATCACTATTTTTTTTCAAGTACTAAATTTCCCCATTAAAATCATTATGTCTAGGTCTACATCATATATCCTTTAAATGCAATGTCCAATTATGAATTTGCCGAACTCAGGGTGCAGAAATATGTTAGCCCGTTTACCAGAGGGTATCCAACTTCAAAGCGCCGCAGAACTCACGGCGTCCTGCCCCTGGAGGTGCCAAAAAGCAGTTGAAGGTCCGATGGATTCACCAACACCTTCGGTCTTGACCGCGCGCAAGCGCCACGGGTATATCTCTCAGATATCTGTCTGCATATCGTTAAAACATGGTTAAAACATGCTTAAAACATGGTTAAAAGATGTTCCGAACATGTTGAACAACCAACTGGTGCACAACATGGCACTTGAGGTAGGTTTTAACATCATTCAGCTTAAAAATGGGTGGCGTGAGCATGCGTGAGCTGCTGGACCATTTGCTGAAGAATGGGTACGGGTCAAAAACTTGCCACCGTTTTTTTGTACACCAACAAGATGTAGCTATGTGACGCTATGTCCATACCCCCATTCAAATGGTCCCATTGGTATCGACCCTCAGTCATCACCCCAATAAATAATATCCTCGTTCTAACTAGTTCAATGCCCAGTTCCTCTCGGTTGCTCTCAGTTACTTCATTCTTGCAGTATCATATCGCCATACGCCCCACTTGGTACCCCATTGTTCGCTGAGAATTCCCTTTTAGTCTGGTTGAAAGACTTCAAAAATCAAACAATTGAACTCAATTGAACTAAGATTCTTGATTTGAAAGATCTTAAAGGTATGGATCAAAATTGGGTACCCCAATAATTATTTTTCTTAATGCTAAACACCCATACCTTGAACCACTGAAAACGCCTCCATAGCCGTGAGCTTCTCAGGACTGGACCTGGCAAAACTCCCCGGAGTGAAGTAGTTTGGGATTCCTGGGTGTTCATCCCCAAATATGATATGAGAATGTATGAGAATGTATGATAGATAGGTTTTGAAATACGTAGGTTTTAGATGGTTTTAGATTGTTTTAGCTTATGTAAGTCCATCCCCCACATGTTAAAATAAGATCCAAGGCAAATGGCATACCAAAACTGGTTTAAAAAAATCCAACAACCATCAAATGTGAAATAGGGATATCATTTTAGATATCATTTTAGATATCATTTTAGATATCATTTTAGACATCGTCGGGCAACCTTTTACCTACTCCCAAAAAAAAGGTGCTATCATTGGGATGTGAAGCGCATGAACTCCAACAAGAACTGCTTGTGGATGTCCCAGTTGATCATCTCGGCGATCTTCAGATAAGTTGTACATGCAGCTTATGCATATGATGTGTGTGTGTTCAAAAAACTATGCACAATATGTGTTTTGTATGTACAGTATGTATCTCTATATGTCCGTGCTTGTGTCGCGGATAGCTTGGAGATAGGCTGTCCTTAGGTTGTACAGGCTGCGTGAGGATGTATGCTTTGCAAATGTTGCAAACATATGGTTTTCCTTTCGTCACTTGGGTTGTAGTCATTACCGGGCGTGGATCCTTCATAGACTATACGTATTAAAGTGACTCATGGAAGTTGAGCATTATATCACCAAATCTATTTGGGATTGTCTGGGGGCAGGATACCTCCGAAACTTGATGGTTGGTCCTGATTCTTCCTATTAAAACAACCATATATAACCATATTATTATATTGCCATATATTGCCGGCATACATGGGTATTCCTATTTCAGGCAAACCCAAATCATTGGCTAATCCATGCCAATCCCCTTTGCTGATGATGAATTTCCACAATTCCATTTTTTTTCTCCCCCAATTCCCCATGGTAAGCTCTTTTCGATGGTTAATGATAAACATTGATAAATGATGTTAGATTTGGTATTTTTGGTACCCTCCAGTAGAACTAATATTCTATGGAAACTGGCACTTTCATCCATGATTTTCCCTCAAAAAATGTTGAATTTCTGAAGCCATCTTAGTTTACCAAAGGGTATCCTCACCCAGATCCCTATTCCGACCTTTCGGCGCTTCCTTTTTGCAAGGGAACTTCTGCCCTGGACACCAAACCAAACATCTGAAGCTCGAAGAAAAGGACCTCCCAACGGGGCGTTAGAAGCGGCTGAGCGATTACAGCTCAGCCTCAGGAGACATCGATGGGGGTTGGGACATCATTGTCTCTTCGAAACATAGAGGTGCCACATACCGACATACCGTAGGATGGCATGATAGATGCCCAAGAACAAAATCTCCACCAAATAAAATATAAATGGGTCATAATAACAATAATAAGAACCGTAATATTCATCATAGTAGTACAGAAATAATAATCATCATAATCGTCGTGGTCGTCGTGGTCGTCGTCGTCGCCGTCGCCGTCGCCGTCGCCGTGGCCGTCGCCGTGGCCGTCGCCATGGCCGTCGCCGTCCTCGTCGTCCTCGTCGTCCTCGTCATCCTCATCGTCCGCGTCGTCCTCGTCGTCCTCGTCGTCCTCGTCGTCCTCGTCGTCCTCGTCGTCCTCGTCGTCCTCGTCGTCCTCGTCATCCTCGCCGTCCTCGTCGTCCTCGTCGTCCTCGTCGTCCTCGTCGTCCTCGTCGTCCTCGTCGTCCTCGGCGTCCTCGTCGTCCTCGTCGTCCTCGTGGTCCTGGTGGTCCTCATCGTCATCGTCATCGTCATCGTCATCGTCATCGTCATCATCATCATCATCATCATCATCATCATCATCATTCATCAATCATCAATCATCAATCATCCATCATAAATATTCAATATTCAATCATCAATCATCAATCATCAATCAACAATCATCAATCATCAATCACCAATCATCAATCATCAATCACCTATCACCAATCACCAATCACCAATCATCAATCATCAGTCACCAATCATCAATCTTCAATCATCATCATCATCACCACCATCATCATCATCATCATTCATCAATCATCAATCATCAATCATCAATCATCCATCACCAGTATTCAATCTTCAATCACCAATCATCAATCATCAATCATCAATCAACAAGCATCAATCATCAATCACCAATCACCAATCATCAATCATCAATCATCAATCACAAATCAGCAATCAGCAATCATCAATCATCAGTCACCAATCATCAATCATCAATCATCATCATCATCATCATCACCATCATCATCATCATCATCATCATCAATCATCAATCATCAATCATCAATCATCATCATCATCATCATCGGCATATTAGTACGAATATACCCCTATTATCATTTGCCTCAAATATGTCACATATGATTCCCCAGTTCTATTCCTTGAGAGTCCCCGAGGCGCGCACTGTTCCGTCCACAAGGGCGCAGCCCAGAAGTCCATCGGGCAAAAAGTGAAGTGCTGCGCAGGGCGCCTTGGGCCAAGTCCCGTAGCTGCTTTTTTTGCAGCAAAAATAATGACAGGACTTGAATCAGATGGATAGTCTATCAAAAGGATCTGGTTGCGAAACTCAATCCGTAGCTGTCGTAGCTCCTTTGCTCCCCAGCCATTACCTACGAATATGGATACCTATAGCTCCGAACAGCCACCGGGTAGTAGTTGCGTTCTTGGGTTCGTAGCCCAGATTCAGGCAGAACGTGCATTGAATAATTCTCTCCGCCATCCAAGGATTCTACTGGGATTGCACAAAAATCAGCCCCGCGCCTCCAGTCTCAGACGTGCAACTTCCAACAAGACCTAGGGCCGTGTCAGGGTGGCCTCACCATGAAGATGAAGAATGAACCACACAATGTGCTTAGACAGACAGAAAAGGATAGGACCCACATCTTCCTATCTATGTAGCTACCTTTATACATATCACTCTACAAATGTATACATCCATCTATCTATCTACCTATCTAAGTAGATAGATACGCTAGATACTAGTAGAAGCGCATTCCGCATTTCATTCACAGCTATGGCAGCAACCATCCAACATCCCCCAATTCCTAAGGACACCTTAAAATCCTTAAATGTTAGGTTATGTTGGCTTCAAAAACTGCCATATCTAACAGATTCTAACAGTGGGCTGCCCGACTTCCTCCTCGCGCCACAGCCTCAACTCGGCCCCACTGGAGCTGCACAATACCTGGCGCCGGGCGAAGGTCGTCGGAAAGTTGGGAAAGCGGCAAGTTTCAATGGGAACCCCCGCACATGTTACCATGAAAAAACATCAGTGAATCCCATGTTCCACGGAAAAACTGACAGATATAGATTTTTATGATTTTTGTTGGGTCATAACAAAGTCAAACGTCACCTGTGTTCAGTGGGAAAACCAGCCATTTTCGCCTGGGAAACGTCGCACACCTTCCATCAAGAACTGGATGCGGAACATTGGAGAACACCCGGTAAACCACTGGTTGTGTCTGAGTCGGGGAGATCCAGCGAAACATAGCGAAACTGAAGGTTGATTTCCCTGCGGGTTTCTTGCAGCCTTTCAGACCGAGACCCCGCCTCGCTTGCACCTCAAAGTGCAGCGGCTGGTAGTTGAGCCAATGAAAACAGGTAAGGATGGAGAGAAACATCTTGGATCAATTCAGAAAGAATGACCCGTTCCCCACGTTCATATAACATAAACCCCAAATGAAACAATGGAAATATATATATATATATCGTGGATGTAGGGGATGAAACCACACTAATATAGAAACCATACAATGGGAGTGATTGATATTGTTTAATATGGAGGCTTTAAAAGATGAGAACTCCACTTGAGGGTTCACCTTTCCTGCCAAGGCCCTCGCCGCTGCGCGCTAAATGTGTGGCGCCAGAAACCTCCCCAGAATCCGGAAGAAATGCGCTGAAGGGAAAATGGGGGAAATGTCCGGAAACACATCACTTCTACATGTGATGCCCCCCGCCCCACGTTGAAAAAAAACTAAAGGCTTGTGTTGGTGGAAGCACCACAAGATCAAAGGACTCGCCTGGTGAAACGCCTGGAGGGGCACCACATTGCCCTTTGCAACGTCAAAGTACCTGCGCACCCGGAAAGACGCGCCTTGTGGCCACCATGTGCCATGCCCCACCCCAAAACAAAGTACAACGTATACATGTTGAAAGGCTGGAGCCAAGAGGGATTCAATAATCCGTTGAAAACAATTTGGATGATTTGGATGTCCTTTTCACATTGGAAAGCCTTGTGATGGCCCATGTTCAGTTCAGCGTGATGCCTGTGGAGCGATTTAAGAACATGTAAGAACCTTCATGTCATACAGTTATTTTCGGCAAGGCAATAGCTAAGCCCGCTCGGCGAATCAGTTCGTACTGTACACCTTGGTCTTCACCATCCACTCCTTTCCGGCAAGACTTCTTCAGAGTTCAGTATGATCATAAGTTTCTGCAACGTCATTCCAGCCAAATGATTCCAAATGCACCAAATCAGCATAGCACGGGGTTAAACCTTGCCCCCCACCCCCATAAATGATCCAGTTTCTTGGCGATGTTCGGAGGCTCATGACATTTGCTGAAGAAAGGTTGCGACCCAAATCCCCCTTAAAAAAACGAGGACACAAAAGTGGGGGATACCCCAAATGACGGTAGATTGCAGAAATCCTATGAGATTGTTGTTTGAACACGACCCCAAGTTTTTTGTTGCACAAATCCCACCATCCGCGCACCAGATGGTGTTGGCCGCTGTGGCCGCCACACCGCGTTCTTCATGCAGCAGCCGAAGGCTTTGGATGTGACCGTCCAGCTTCATTTCTGGAGGTCAGGCACAGATTTTGAAGGTGAGACACCCTCCAAAAATGGCCGTGGAGGAGAAGTAGCCACCAGCCAAGCCAACTTCAGAACGCGCTAATATAAACCAAACAATATCAAACAATCTAAAACCGACCACACTTGCGATACAACTCATGAATACTGTAATCTTAAAAATGCCTGCGCAAATTGCTATCTTTAGCTGTTTAGCCAACAATAATGTGGATTTCACCATTTAAAAAACAAAACGAAAACTGTGGCTGTTTAAAGCTAACAATAGCCCCAAGGCCCATCACAGTATACACGGGGAGAGTTTCACCCGACTTTCAGATATGGCAATTGATTGTTACAAGGGCAGTGCGCTCACAGGGGAAGGGTAAAGCATGGTTTATGAGATCTTCATCCTACATCTGCCTGAGTTCAGCAGGGAAAAAAACGAAGATGTGGCAATCATTGCATCACTCACATGGTGAACCCAATTATAAGCCATCCCCGATGTATCCCGATGTGGGTTTATTAATTGTTGGCTTTACCACATTCAGAAGAATTTCCAGACATCACCAGAATCTTCAACGACCCAAAAGCCAAATCCCCACCGTGCACCTCCCACAGTTGTCATCGCACCAGCCAGGTCTATCTTCACTGCATGGAGCGAAGCTGACACACCCAGAACCAGCAAGGGAAAGCTGCAGGACACGGCTGTGACACCTCGCGAGGCGTGACTTGAGGCATCATCAATCGACGTGATATGGCAGTTTTACCCAAAAAACAAAGAAAACAGGAAGCACCTATTTAGGTGGCTGTTGGGGATAGCATTACTGTAGCATGTCAAGGGGGGCCACTTAGTGAAAATGGTCCAGGCAAATTGTGAGGTGCGTTTCTCGAGCCCACAATCAAACCTCGGCACTTCGCGAAGATGTCGGAGAATGGACCCCAACAAATACGCAAGCCCATGCCCCGAAAATCATCCCATTCCAGACCCAAGAGTTGGGAGGTTTCATGACATTTTCACATGGTTTCTCAAGATTTTTGCAGTGAAATTTCCAGCTCGATTTCCCAAGGTTCCAAGCCCCCCGGCCAGTTGTGGCCTTTGGCACCTGCAACCTTGCTAGGAAAGCGACGGGCGAAGTTTTCAGCAAAAAGATGCGAACTTTGCATATGTATGCGTATATTGGTATACGCTGAACTATATATCTACAGTACACATTACTATAGATGTGTAGTATAGAGCAAGAGAAGGAAGATGGTCCGCGAGTGTCAGCGACGGAACCAACTATAGGTGATTTTCAGAGTATTCCCGGTGACAGACTGTAAGTTTCTGGTAGTTCCGCAGCTATCAAACCCTTGAAACAAGCACCATGTGCCTTTTGGTTGTGCCACCGCTCCCCCAAAGGCGCCCACAAGGAGATGCCGACGTTGTCATCTACGTCGTGAACCCACAGCATACCTCGCAGCCAAGGTCAAGCGTCAAGAGTGATACTCCCCCCCAATTTCTGCACGTCACCAATTGCTATTTAAAAAAAAACAGGTTGCAGAATATTTGTTGTACATATCTATAGATGAATAATTTGATATATATTTGCATGCACATGTCAAGATACATGTGCATATACAGCCATGTCTATGTTTATGTCTGTATCTATATCTATGTATGCATCCGTATGTATCTATATAATCTATATTAGTCTACTGTACGAGTATATTGGTGAGGTTCATTCTATACTGTACATTTATCTGTATCTACAACCTGCATATCTGTATCATTCTATATCTATCCCTCGATCCGCTGATGTATCAAAGGCATTTTTTCATAATAGAAATCCCATCCCCAAAGTATTACATCCCACCAGATGGGTATATTTTATACTAGGGGGAAGGGATTATTAACAAAATATTGGCTAAATCAGTATAAACAACCCCCCTCAGCAACTTAGACTGTACCTACTCTCAATATATGTTTGCTCCGCAAGTCTCATGCCAAAGCAAAAGCCTCCAGCTGTAACCAGAAAGGCCAGCTGTTTCCTATCCTCCTCGAGCTCTGGGCCTGGCACAGTATAGCATGGTATAGCCAAGTAGGTCCACTGATCCACTGAAATCCATGGAAAGCCATGGAAATCCCACCAATTCTTCGGTGAAATTTTCTCTAATACCGGGGCGCCTCTTGCTACGAGGCACAGGTCATCGGCACCCTTGGACCAGGCGCCTGTTTGTGTGGCCATTGCCACAAAGCTGCCGTGCGTGAGGTCCCCAGCCTCAGAAGAGCCAAGCCATGGCGAACCCCTCGCGATTGATTCGGGTGCCATGGATGTTCATCGATGTTCATTGGCTGGTGGCAAGTTGGGCTCACTTGTTGGTCTCATGATGTTTGGTGGATCTTCGAAACTTGGAGGACCATCCCTCCACTTGGACCCCATTCTGCCCAGTCTTGTCAAAGTCGTTTGCATTGGAAAAATTGGGGTCATGTTCAAAGGTCAAAGCGGTTGATTTGCAGGCTAAATCCCCACGAGATGTCATTTTTTATCCCATTAAATAAATAGCATTAGATCCCAATTCAATCCCGTTAGATTTCATGAAAATCCCAATCCTATAAAATTTTGGGAGGGTTTAACTCGTGCCGCCCAGCTGGTACACCGTTGGGCACCACGGCTGGTGGCTCTGCAACTTGAAATTGCAAGCCTTAGAGCAACCGCTAGCACCGATGGTCGGCAGGTGATGATACTATTTCGAACGGGCGCGCATGAAAGTTAGAATATATGTGTATGTATACACTTTAAGCAAATAAATATTATGTGTAATATATGCATTGTGTGCTTTTGCATGTGCTGCAATCTGATGCATTCTATTTTTTAGGTAAGGTAAGGCAGGCATGAGTGCATACTGTGTACATCTATATATATATATTATGTATATGCACACCTTGGCAGTGTATATCCATACGAAACATGGGACAAACTGCAACACGAAGCTCAAAAACTTGTGGTTTTCAGTGCCCAAAGCAGTGCCCATCCAATCCAGCCAACAGTTGGAACCCGGCGGGCACAGCTGTCTTCCAGGTCGCCACCTGTCAAACAGCCGGCTCAAATGTGGTCAAATAAAGCAGAATTTATCCATTCCCTTCCCATTCAATTGATGGTATCCATGGTGATTTTAATCAAGGTCCATTGTGATTTTAATTTACCCATTCAATTGACGGTCAGAATTTGGTCCATGGTGATTTTAATCAAGTTTACAGTCTCTCTCTCTCTCTCTCCATTGCCATGAGTTTATACGTTTTACAAGGGTTGCAGAAACAATTTTGGGAATACAGAGAATGAATTCCATTGGAGATTTGTAATGGCAACTCTTGGCGCGGGAAAGTGGGAAAGGATACCCGTTGAAGCCAGTAAAGTAAATACCTCAAATCTTGCTTTAGTGTGGGAGACTGGTGCCACCTGATTGCTATGCGTTTGTGGGTGTGGAATAGTTTTTGGATTTTTGTTGCCTCTGGTTTTGGACTTTGTTTTTGGCTTTCTTTCCTGGTACCATTTGCCTTGTATTGGCAACAGTTTGGAACTTGAACCTGTCATTTTGCATGGTATTTGCTACATTTGGCCATGGCCTTCCATTTTGCATGATATTTGCTACGTTTGACCATGCTCGCCTTCCATTTTGCATGGTAGTTGTACAATTTTGGCACTTGAACCTCTCATTTGCATGGTATTTGCTATATTTTGGTACTTCAAACGTTGATGTGGGTTTCTTGAGGGTTCTTTAGGCTTTCATTTAGGGTTTCATCTAAGGTTTCATTTAGGGTTTCATTTAGGGCTTCATTTAGGGTTTCATTTACGGTTTCATTTAAGGTTCCATTTGGGGTTTCTTTAGGTTTTGGGTTTCATTTAATTAGGGTTTCTTTAGGATTTCATTTGCGGTGTCATTTAAGGTTTCATTTAGGGTTTCTTTAAGTTTAGGGTTTCTTTAGAGTTTCATTCGGTTTCATGTAGGGTTTCTTATCGGGATTTCAAAACGTTCAAATGTGTTTCTTTAGGGCTTCTTTAGGGTTTCATTTAGGGTTTCATTCAGGGTTTCATTTGGGGTGTGTTTAGGGTTTCTTTACAGGTTAGGGTTTCGTTTAGGGCTTGATTTAGGGTTTCTGTAGGGTTTCTTTAATAGGCTTTCCGTTAAGACTTCATGTAGGGTTTCATTTAGGGTTTCTTTAGGGCTTCTGTAGGGTTTCATTTAGGGTTTCTTTAGGGTTTTTTCATCTAGGATTTCTTTAGGGTTTCAATTTAGGGTTTCTTTAGGGTGTCAATTTAGGGTTTCATTTAGGGTTTGAGTTAAGGTTTCATCTAGTTTTTTTTCCAGAGTGTCGTTTAGGGTTTCTTGGGGATGTCATTCAAGGTGTCATTTAAAGTTTCTTTGGGGGTTCATTTATGGTTTCAGGGTTAAGTTATGGTTTCTGTAGGGTTTCTCATCAGGAGTTCTTTAGGGTTTCTTTGGGTTTCACCTAGGGTCTCTCTAGGGTTTCATTTAGGATACAAAGAGGAAAGAATAAAGCAAAGAGACAGTAAAGACAGGAAGCAAAGAAGCAGAAGAGCAGGAAGTAGAGCAGCAAAAACCCATGACTGAAGAAAAGAAAAAGTAGAATAGTAGAAGTAGAAAGGCAAAGAAGCACGAAAGCAGAGAAGCAGGGAAAACAGAGAAGCAGAGAAGCAGAGAAGCAGGAAAAGCAAAGAAGCAATGAAAGCAGAGAAGCAGAAAAGCAGAGAAGCAGGAAAAGCAGAGAAGCAGGAAACGCAAAAAGCAGCAAAGCAGTGAAGCAGAAAAAAGCAAAAGCAGAAAGGCAGAAAAGCAGAAAGGCAAAGAAGCAGAGAGGCAGGAAAGCAGAAAGGCAGAAAAGCAATGAAAAGCAGAGAAGCAGAGAAGCAGAAAAGCAAAGAAGCAGAAAAGCAGAAAAGCCGAGAATGAGAAGCAGAAAAGCAGAGAGGCAGAAAATCAGAGAAGCAGGAAAGCATAGAACCAGGAACCCGGGAAAAAAAAAAAACCTCCCCCAAAAAAAAATAGCCCTCCTTTTTTTGTTGTGCCGTGGGGTAATCAGCACTTCATGGACCTCCTGGTTCAGACTGAATCGCCCTCGTGAACCAACTCTGCTCCGCAATAGCTTTCCCGCAGGTTTCTTGAATCAAGCCTGAAATGGGTCAAGCTAAATGGAATTAAGATGAATTAAGTATTGATTCTACTCATGAATCAATTCTTGCAGTTGCTCACTGAGTTTTTTCATCTACGATTTAGCAGGTCCCAAACTCCCATGCAGCCGACATCTTTTGGACAGCGCAATGCTGGTGATCGTTCAGCGTCAGGAAATCTGTGGCCCCCAACGGATTTTCCATCAGAGGCCGGTGGCGTCCCTGTGTTCAGATGAAACTTCCACGTATGGTGGATAGACTGGGCGTCAAAAAAAGGAAACGTATAACGGTGGCGCATCACCTTGTCGAATGGGATGAAGGTTATTAATGGGTAGCCGGTAGTAGTCAACATTTGGGTACTTTAGGGCAATCTCCAACTCATGTTTCGGCCAAGACATCCCTCAGCTTTCATTCAAATTTCAGGTGCTCGCCATCAGCCGGGCCGCCCCCTTCCCAGCTTCACCGGCTTTATCTTTCCCTGCGGATGATGGCATCATGAACCTTGCTGGTCCCATCAATAAATGCCTCATAGCGGCCCTCGTAAGGGTTGCTGAAGCTTCCCTTCAGTGTGCCACTGTTGCCGTACCTTAGCGGCACATTCGCGAGAAGCGGCCTACACTCTACGACTGGAATTCTAAAGCTGGTGGCTGATCCAGTTGTTATTGTTCAAATCCCTGAACGGCCATTCTTCATGATAGCCGCTGTAAACATGCCGCTAGCATCACAGAATCCCTTATCACCGCAGAATATTGCATGTTGGCTATATATTATTTGTAAGGCTTGCTGGGCCATCCCCTTCAAGAATGCACCTTTACTTTGGCCGGCTCCTTCGCGTAGCTTTCGCGGAACTTTCGCGGAAATATCCCTTAGAGTCTTATGCGTGTATAATGATGATTCATAATATCCAACTTTTGCAACGTAAAATTATACATTCGCAAACTCAAACAAAAACCTCTCGCGAGGCTTCAACACATGAGGTGAACATTACATGAACCATCTTCGCCGTGTTAAGATGTGTTGAGGCTGCGGAGTTACATTATGGATGCAATGTGTATATATATATATATAGCCGCGTATGTGTGCATGAAGAAACCCAATGTGGCAAGGCTGCTCCACTTTTGTCAGTCCAAGCCGGCTGCTGCCATGGTGCTTGCCGGAGTGCCATGTGGCGCTGAAAGTGGCCTTCTCAGAATCCACCTGGATGTTGGACCAGGTGCCATAGGAGCCACCCTCAAAGGATGCCTCCTTACCCGTGACCGTCAGCACAAAGGAGTAACCCTGGCTGATGTCCACATTCCATACGCCTGGCATGGTGGAATCAGAAGGATGAACCTATAACCTGCAACCTCTGACAACTCGTCGGACTCCCTGTGATGAAGCTAAACAGTTTAAAGTCATACTCCAACCTGTCCAACAAATGAAAGGAGTCCTTTCATACAACCTCAACCAATGGTCTGGGATATGATGCGGCATGGGCTTGACTCATCCCCGAGGACCATCCCTTTTGCCACCACATGTTATAACCCATTGAAGGGATAACCAGCTGGGATAACCCCAGAAATTTCTGGGACCCAAAAATCCTGGTTTCATCGGCCTTCTAAGCTGAGATCCATCTTGACCAATTGAAGACTCCTCAGTGGGACCAGCCACCTGGGGGCTTCTGTTTCAGGCCTTGCCCAAGAAATGAGAAAACAGTATCTGTGCCATCCATGGTATGCAATGGTCATCCCATCCATGAGGGATTCTCCAGGGATACTCCACTTAATGGGCAGACGAACTCTGGTATATTATGGGAGCTGACCATGCCCTATCGGAAAATCAACCGCGTGACCATGGGACATAATCCCATCCGCCGAGATTGTCAAGTCCCAGCACTACCTGATGTGATTTCACCACCAAAACGATGGTGGGAGCTAGTGATAGCTAGTGTACCCTCCCCTCTCCCGACCTTGGCATCAAATACCTTAAATTCACCCATTCTTCATGATCCAGTTGGGGGTGTTCCTACAATGGGAGTACCCCCAAATCATCCAAAATTAGATCATTTGAGTATTGAAACCTATGGTTTTGGGGTACCCCCATGACTTCGGAAACCCCCAGTTGTTTCGGCAGTCTTCAAGGCATTCCCATCAATTTCCATTGTTCCCATGAGTAATCCCGAATGATCCTGATTTTTAGGGGGGTTATTCCCATCAAAACACTATGATTCTCCACATGTTCGGTGGTTGAATCACCTTAAATTTCAGTGTAATCCCATGAAAATCATACATGCGATGCTATAGTCCCATCATGTTCCAATTTGCACCACATTATTTGCCATCTGTTCCCATCATTTGTCTCCATATTTTCCCAGGCACATGTCCGCCCTGATGAGATCATTCGTCAAGGGCGCCCCATCCGCGTGAAGTGCCACCTGGCAGGGGTTCAGTCCCAACGCCTCCGCAGCACGCTTTTGCAGCTCCGCCACACCGTCGCCTGGAGCGGGGAAAAAAGGCCATCTATTTGACATGTTACGTACAGTACATGTTGATACATTTGTTGTCATTGATTTATCTCTTTATCATTTTATATATCTATGTGATTATTCATTCATCAATCTATCTGCTTATCATATTTCTAAGTTCTACATATCTATTCATCTATGTACATCTATGTATGTATCTATATGATTCCGTATGTTTTTCTAACGTAAAAAAAATGTATCTACACCTACCTATGTCACCTAGGTCTATATGTAAGTTGTTCTTTCAATGTATCCCAGAAGTATGTGCTGCTCTGGTTCTGACCAAGCCATTCCCCATCGCCCATCCAACTCCCTGTTTTGATGGAGTACAGCCAACAGAATTGTAGGTCTCTGCATCCCCACCAGCGGATGGATGTTGGCCCATGGTTGTTCGATTTTCGTGTAGAAAACATCATTTCAATGAGCAGTTGGTCACTCTTGGGGGGACCCTTCTTGATCTTAACCTTCATTAATCATCATTGGTGAAGCTGCGGATGAATCCGAAACATATGTAAAGCGCTTAGGTTTTAAACAAAAAACGCTGGCTTATCAGTCACCATGTTGGGGGCTCCTGACCCATTCAGATCCAATGACCGAAGCCACAGCGGCGGAGCCAAGGCGCCCTGACAGATGGGCAACGCCAGCGTCTCACCCGACAGCAGCACCACTTCCACGTTGCCCAGCGTCTTTGGCGGCGGCTTTGGCACTGGAAGCGAATCCAGGGCGCCGGAGATCGGGGTGATGTGAATCACCATCCTTGCCCAAGAAGCAATGCTTCAGAGCCAAAAGCTACGGTTGGATCGCGAAAAGTGGCTGTTTCGGGGGTATGTCCGATATTTCCTTTTGACAGTTCAATTTGTCACTGTATGGAGAGCTTGCCAGTTCTTGGCAGCCAGAAACGACACCTACACAAAGTAAACCGCTATAGGGACTGTGCTACACAAAAACGTAGGACGTTGAGAGCAAGCTCTGAAATATAAGCCCATCACTTCTTTCATTTGGCTATTTATTCATCACCGTTCATCACTTGTTATAGTAAATCTTATGAATCTGTACTGTCAATAACCATTGACACGGGTCAATCTTTGTGAATCACGATTCATTTGTGTTAAGTATTACAGTATGACTCATCATCATTGATCATAATGAATCATGATGAATCATGATGAACCAATAATCCACCCACATCCAGCATTTTTTGTGCCGGGTTGGCATCCCATGCCGAACGATTCTCGGTGCCTGCGGCGGTGTCTGCATCGCACTCATCGTCGAAGCGCCAGAGGGTCAAGCCAGCTGAGGTGAGGACCTGGCGGTGTACGGCTGACCTACAGGTGGTTATGGATCTTTACCCTCTGGTAAACTAACATAGCTATGGAAAATCACCATTTTTTATAGGTAAATCAACTATAATTGGCAATTTCCAGTCGCTATGTTAAATTGCCAGAGGGTACTCCTCCATGGGAATTTCATTGGGTTTTGATCACATGGGTCAGGCAGCAAAAACTTGATCAAAATGCTGGGATTCAACCAGCAAAAATTGTGAGCCAAAAAAATGTGCCTTTGAACCGGAAAAAATGGTCTGAACATGTCTGAAAAAAGGAAATTGACCAATAAAAACACGCAAATCGCCCAGGATGGGAATGGATGATCGAAGCGCTTAGTCGTTGATGCTGGGATACTGGATGATACTGGTCCGAGGGATCGCCACGATATCGAGGGCAGAATGAAACTGTTCCGCAACAAACAGCCATAGGAACGAGGATAGCTCTGAGCAGCAAAAAAGTGTGGTCATACCATACAAGTGATATCATCAAGTGATATTGCAAGATATTGTAAACATCGGTCAAGTCAGCCCCACACCAAAAATCCCGTAAATTGCCATAAATTGTTTCAAAACAGAGGAAATCAACGGCAGCTGCCAAAATCCAACATCCACCATCCCCTTGCCCTGTGATCCGCTGAGATCCCCGGCCCCAAACTCCTTGCCTTCCAAGACCTTCAGATCCAATGGCTCCTCCGCCAAGACGCTGCTGGCCCAGAGGCCATCGCAACGCCACAAATCCACCTTGGTGCTTTGGAGGATGGCAGAGTAGCAAACATCCAGTCGTTGCTAATAGAAAATGACCATAACAATGATACTTTTTGATACATGTTTTTCCAGTCTCGTGTCAGAATGGCGGAATTCAGGTTCAGACCAAAAAAGCGCAAGAAAAAGATGGACAAAATTCCCGTCTTTGGGGTGTGCCGGGCACATCACGGAGCCGGCCGAGGCACCCGAAACTCTCGGCCTCCACGAGGGCCCAGTGGCGCAGTGAGTGCCAGCTGACCGGAGAGCCGCAGGAGGCAGCCAGCCTAGATCTCCCAGGCCCTGCACCACGGTACACACTCCGAATGTATCAATTCTCAATGCGGCTATATTCTCCAATAAAAACCACGCCCAAGTATGTATATGTATGTATATGTATATATATATATATATGGTATATAGATGTGTATATATATATACATATATACACACATTATATGTGTGTGTGTATATGTATATGTATAATAGTATATTGTAGATATTTGTAGATTTGGTATTAAATATTACTAGTAAAACTAGTGGAACCAACCACGTTTGAAACTAGGGTTCCAGGCGAAATCACCATAGTCCGTCAGGGCAATCGTCTCTGGAACCGAGGCCGTAGAGGTCTCTGTGGCCGTGGTCCAGCTGCAGAGGCGCATCCTCAAAGAATGTTTTTTTTCAACGACTGCCCTCTGGTAATTAAGATAGCTATTGAAAATGACCATTTATAGTTGATTTTGGGATTTTCCATAGCTACGTTAGTTTATCAGAGGGTAATTGATCATAGATATCTTTAATCCACCACAAAAACATGGTTTTGAGATGTTTTGAGGATGGTTTAAGGTTTGATAAGGTTTGATATGTATGATTTCTCTCTCTGATTGAAGGGCAAGGGATGAGGAAGACTCCTGAAATAGGATTTGACGATCTTTGCCCCATGAGTTCGCCCAAGGTTGGGCACATCAGTCGATGTGCCCAAATCCCAGGTGCCCTCAGCATCTGAGGACCTGACTGGTTAGCCGAAGAGCACGCCTCATGTCGACCACTTTGGAAACCATTGGATCCACTGGGTATGGCAGGTATGGCAGCATGGCATGGCCCTGGGTTGCCCTCACAAAGACCGCTGCGAGCCGCTGGCCCTCCATCTCAACAGCCTCAGGCAGCTGCCACGGGGCCCAAGGTTTACTACAAAAATATGCCCATTTATAGATGGATTGTCCATTATAAACCATCCAGCTGGGGGGAAACCCCCATATTCATTGAAGGACATTGATGGATTATGAAGGACATTATACACCATCATTTATATCATTTATATTTAATTCGGACTCTTGCCGGCCATTGAAGGGAACATCAGCACGCATCAGCGCTGCATCCGAGGTGCAATCGCTTGCCACCGCTCGCCCTGGCGGACATCCACGAGCGCCGGGGCTTCCAACGGCGTGCCCTTTTTTTGCTAGAAATCCTCCATTGGCTTGATCTGAATTTGCAATCCAAAACGGATCTAAATAGAAGGCATATCAAAAAACCGGATCATCCTTCAAACTTTATCACCCAGGGAAACTTGATTGAACTAACATAGTATCAAATAGTTACATAGTTGTCGTATAGAAGAACATGAAGAAACTATTCAAACATTGAAACACCTCATGATTTTTCTATCCCCCCAAATGAGGAACCCCACCGAAAATCTGATGATTTCAGCCTTCCCCCAGCAGGTCCCAGCTGAGGCTGCCGAGGGTCGTGGTGGGAAAGTGATTTTTTTCCAACATGTTTCCAACATGTCGTTCGTTGATTTACCTATTCAAAATAGTGATGTTCCAAAGTTATGTTAGTTTACTCAAATTGACCTCATATTGTCAGGTCAGGAAACCATGACAGGAGGCAACCACTGCCCTGCTCCCGACGCCTCATCGTCTCGTGGCCTGACGTGCACTGCAGAATCTGCAGGATCTGCAGGATGGATTGGGGGGTAGGAAGCATCACCCCCACGTACAACCAACACATGGATCCAAACCATTTACAGTGCATGGCCATACTGAGGAGAAAAAACATCTCAAATCCAGCTTTTGAGATAGAGTCCCCATCTATTAGGCTGGGTCCGTTTTCTATCTGTTGAGCCCAAGGTGATAGCTGGGTGCCCCAGCATGGACAGCATCCTCCTGCTTGGTCCCGTCGCAGCGGCATGGTCCTGGTGTAGGCGCTACAAGGTACCTAGTAGGGATGGTTTCAGTAAATCATGTTGAATCCCTACAGAAGGATGAAAGCTCAATTCACCTACCTGAAACCCCGGAGCCAGAAGGCTCAGCAGGAGGGCAAAACCTCTTGGCAACATTGCAACTTTCCTCCAGACACACGTCGCCGCCCAGAACGTAACACAACCTCACAGGCAACTGCCATTCCAATGTCGAAGCCCCAAAGCCAAGCAGACCGTTCAAGCAAAAAGCATCACAAAGAATAACACGTGGAATGTGGAAGTGGAGAGTTTATGGACCTATTTTCCAAGGAGCATCAGCTAAGTCTAGTCCCGGCTGATTCATCCTCCGAATTAGCCATACATCATACAACATCATCCACCAGCATCAGCCATGCATCTTAGAGGTCACCAACTTCATGACCTCTACAGCTCAGCCACCTCAACGGCACGTCGCATGCGAAGCTTTGCGAAGTACTCAAGCTGCAGCCGTGGAAGCCTGTGCGGTTGGCTGAGAAAGGAAGGCTGTTTCCCTGAGATCTCTTGGATGATTCTTGCAAGTTTGCAAGTTTGTTCGACATTTACCCATCTTCCTCAATTGTCATCACTCCTCACCAATTTTCAGAGTTTAAACATGCGTCAAAATCATGTTTGGGACCCCCTGACACGCTCGCGAAGAGGGATCTCACATCCCACAAAAACATAGCCAGGTCCTCCAAAGGATACCAAAAGACTTGCAACTCCCAACACGACTATCCGACCCCACCCATGCCATTCCACAGCCTGCTAGCTCCAAGCTCCAGTGCTGTTCCCCTTCTGAAGCCTCTGGTTGCTGCGTCTTTCTTTTGGAGGTTCGTGGTAGGTTTCAATGGGGTCACCCGTCAAGGGGTGTCTTCATCATCTTCATCTCAGTTGGATCCACCTCCATCGTTGCTTTGCTGAATCCCAGTCTTTCTAGATTGTCTGCCATCATTATCATCATTTAAGCAATTCAATCCGATGTGTACCCTTCAGCAATCCCAGCCATAGACAATTCCTCTCATATATTTATATCATTTTTGTTCGTAGGTCATTCAACATCATTCAACCCATTTCCAACCTATGTTCAACCCATTTCAAAGATCTCTCTTTAAAAAAAAAAAAAGTTGGTTGAAGCCATGGTTCAAGCCATGGCTAACCGGGGATCGCCTTTGCGGCGAGGTCGGCACCAGCTTCGGCCGCTTCGGCCGCTTCGGCCGCTTCGGCCGCTTCGGCCGCTTCGGCCGCTTCGGCCGCTTCGGCCGCTTCGGCCGCTTCGGCCTCGGCGCCTCGGGCGGCAAAAAGTGACGAACAAATCATGGAATATCCAGATAGAATGGATAATGATTATGGTATAATATCTATATCTTCTATATTCTATATTCTATATATATATATCTAGAAAATATCTATGGTAGACTCATGAAAATCATTAACCCTTCAATGATGTATCTCCAGTATTGTTCATGGCATCCTTTCCATGGGATGAACAACAACTAATCGTGGATAGCTTCATAGCCCGTTCATACCCCATTTCGGGACGATTTTCCGGACAGGACATTGGAGATGTTCTATTATCGAAATGATAATAGCCAGTTTTTCTACCCAGTTGGATAGTATTAATGATAGTATATGATAGTATGATATATGTGCTTCATGGATTTAGAAAATCCATACATAACCCATATTAACCGTTATTAACCCCATAGCAGTTGATCTTTAATGTTGACAATGAACGTTCGCTGAAAAAAACCTCCAGCCCGGAGGGGGCCTGGTGAGGCCTCGGCCAAGGCTTCCACCATGGCTGAGGCTTCCTGGACGGAAAGCCAGACGTCACTGGGAATCCTGTAGGATTTAATGTGGTTCAACGGTGAAACATTGGGGCGCTTCACCATGAACGATTGGGGATCTAATGTTGTTTAATATTAATATGATTTAATATGATTTAACCATGGTAGTGTTTTTGATGGAGTTGAGTTGATGATAGTTGATGGATGCTTTTTTTAATTGACAAACTCTGGGTTTCAATCAGCCAAAAGTGTGGACATCAAGATGTCCGTGGGTTGCGGGATTTTTTTTCAAGGAAACCATGGATTCTGACGTCTGACCTTCATCCAATTCTGGGAAGACATGGTATGACCACTCGCAATTCATGACATCATGATTGTCTGATATCCCACTGCACCACTACCACCACCACAATCACTATAGTCACTATCACCACCGCCATCATCAAAATCATCAAAACAATACATAATCATCATCTTAACTTATATAAAACCGTAGTATCCGTCATGTTTTACCATGACCATTGATGATGCCCTTCTCTCAAAGCCTCGAGAACCGTTGCCTCAGGGCCCCCTTGCAACCCAAGCGTTGAACCTCCAGATTGCTGACCACGCTATCCAGTGTCTGCGGTGCCTCATCCAGCATTCGATCGATTCGATGTTACCCCACGACTCAAGTCCGACTCAAGAAAGAGCAGTTGAAATGACATGTTGAAATGTCCAAAAATCGGGGGAATATCAGGGAATATCCTAAGACAAACCATCGCCGGTTTGTCCCACAGCCGGTTTGTCCCACAGCCCAGGATTTGTTGGGACCCCTTGGATCAGCAGCCTCCGTGGTTGGCTCAGGCACTGCTCCCAACTTTTCCAGAAAGCTGACGGCTTCCTCTTCCGCCGCCAGGGTCATGGTCGCCGATGGCAACTCATCCACCTGGCCCACATGGCACAAACTCATCCAGTATGAGCCTCCAACAAGAAAAACCTTTACAAAGCAATTGGCACAAATCAAGAACTTCAAGTTTCATGACAATAACTACAGTATGTACATCATGTAAGATCTGATGTTCTATTGTCATATGGTAGTGTACATTCCTTTCTTCAAGCCTTGTTGTTGGAGACCCACCTTCTTCCTCACAGATTCCCTTTATACATCTGTGCACTAACACTAACACCTGAGGGGCTTCACTTCGTCCCCAGCCTCCAGAACTGGTGGCTTCTGCTCAAAGAAGTGTGCCATGCGCGGTGACAGTTCCTGACTTAGCAGCTCGGTCAGCTGTCCCCAGGCCAACTGCCACTGCGATTACCATCTGCCATGAGATGGGGGTCAAATGTCACTTGGGGGTGATGGTATATTTCAAGAAGTTGAAAACACCCCACCTAGTTCTGATGTGGATCACAACCAAGGAATATACAACAGCCTCCCATAAATGAGAATTGTATAAATTTTGGCACCATGACAAATCTCTGTCATTTTGTTCGATTCTCAACCACGTCCCACCTTCAAACGGGTCTGCACAAAACAACAAGTAACCAAAACCCAGCAATCCAGCAGTTCGTTACCTTTTCCCCTACGAAAAAGTGCGGTACATCGGCGGCCGCCCGGCTGTGCCCAATTAATGTCCATTTTCTGAACAAACCCAAGCCAATATCACAGTGTCAGTTCTAAATCAAAATATATCATAATATATCTTACCAAATCCCCATGATGATTGGCTTGATACTGTAGTTTAGACCCTTCATTTCTTGGATACGCTCGCTGAATTAGTCCAACATATCACAAACCCGAAAACCCGAAAACCCGAAAACCCGAAAATGCCACATTAAGGATGTAGATCAGTTTCCGGATTTCCCCATGGTTGCTGTCCATAGCGTTTTGCAAAAAACCTTTTGGAAGGTCAGCCATACCAGGTCCCCGCACCCAGCAGGCCAGCTCCGAGGAGCTTACTGAGACACAGCGGGCTGTGCCCGCGCCTTGTCGCAAGATGTTGATGAAATGGTCACTTGTTGACTGATGGGTTCATCTTTGGGTGTTTTGAATGCCGCAACTGGTTTTGTGCGATATTCATCCCATTTCAGTGGGATGTGTTCAGGACAAATAGATACGATCTCTACCAGGTTTTTTTTGCCGGATTTTGTGGGGATATTCCCTCACATAACCCTGAATCATAGGCTTTAGATATGGTACCTCCATGTACCTCCAATAAATCACTTCCTGAAACGGCGCCCCGCCTCTGCAGAGCAACAGCTGCTGAGATGCCGTGGCCTGTGACTATGGTTTCGATCGATGGGTACAAATGTATGGAAGCAACTTATTTCATGCACGTATTATATGTGTATGTATATATATATACACGTATATATATATATATATGTATGTATGCATTAGTGTATATAATTGTATAGATGTATATGGAATGATGTATATGAATGTACACCCCAGATCCCATGTTTGAAGATCAAATCACCCATGTTTCATTGGAAATATTGCTCCCAAGCCCCAGCAGGGGCACATGAGCTGCAAAGGTTTGCTCCAGGCCCACCTGAAATGGCAGGTCTTAGAGGATTTTGGGGCACCTGCCATCACCTCAGTAGTGGTTAATCATGGTTCAAACAGCTCTTAAAATTGGATGCTTGGCAAATGTTGGCAGAAAATCCCATCATCCGAAATCTGTGGCTTTAGAATGGGTAGAAATGGTTAGACTATGTCCTTTTTTGAATCATGACCCATCCGACGGACCCGGCCACATGAGCAAAATAGCATAGACACTACGTCACTACTCCATTGGATCATAGGGATCCGGGATGGACTTCCCCAACCGGGCGATACCGGGCGCCTCAGTGGACGTGATGTACAAGCGGGAGGTCCTTCAATGACATGGGGGTCAACCCAATCCCATGGATCCCATCATGTCCCATCGATGTTGAAGGTGTCTGTCGAACAAAAACAGGACATGATTTTGGTCCAAAGATGTGCAGGGTGGTATTTCCACCACAGGGAATCCAGGGGCTGAGCCCGCGAAGCCATTTCCATATGCCAACTGAATGTTATATATATATATATACAATATAAAATAATAATGATAAAAATAAGGATAAAAACAATAGTAATAATAGTAGTAGTAACAGTGATAACAGTAGTAATAATAGTAATAGTAATAATACTAGTAACAATACTAGTTATAATGCTGGTAATAACAATAGTAATAATAGTAGCAATAATAATAATAGTAATAATAGTAATAATAAATGTCAGTGCCGTGCCAGGATTGAAAATGATTGAAACACAGAAGCAGGAGCAGACCTTGCTGTAACATACTGTCTGTAAGTGTTTCTCGAATTTATGTCCATGTTCTGTTTGGATTTTATGAGGCGTTGTCATCTTGTCATTTCCTCCCAAGTCCATCCGGCTCCTGACCAAGCGGTCGACCTGGCACTTAGGATGGGCTTCGACAGGTCAGACATCCAAGGTTTACTGAGGCCGCCACCGATGCCACCATCAACATCCATGGCTGCCATTGCTCTCCATTCGCAGCTTCCAGCAGCAGCAGATCGCCTGCACAACTCGCGGTCCGTCCTTTGTGTCAAAGGTGTCATCCCAAGCGTAGTTTATAGTCACCGCCACTGTATGATCTTAGGAGGGAAGAACATATGGCAACTGGCAATGCTCTCCGCCAGGGATCCCTGCACATTCTGAAGCTGCTGGCAAACTATCAAATAGTGCTGATAAGCATCCACCGCCAGTAGGAACATCATTTAAGAGCTCAAGACTTTGGATGATCATAATTATAATGCCATTTCTTGTAATCCAATGAACATATGTCCAATCCTCAATCATCTCAATCATCTCAATCATCTCGCAGACATAGGTATAAAACTTACAAAATCATCCCTTCAAGTGGAAGTTTGGCGGTTTAAAAACCATGGCCCGGCGCTTCACTCGGCTGAAGCCTCGGCGCTGGGTTCCCCCGACACGCTGGGCTACTGGACCATGCGCAGCTGAAGACATGACTTCCGCCCTCCGCCTGGCAGGTCGCCAAATCCACCGGAAATCCAGTGGTGATGCAACCGATGAATGGGATAAATATGGATAAATCATTAAACCAAGAATCCAATGATCAATATAAAATCTCTATTTTTTTGTATCAAATCATGGTTTTATGATGTTTTATGATAATTATGATTAAAACCCACATGGATTATGTCGATAAATAACTGATCATTGATATCATAGGTGTTTTACATCGCCCGCAGTGATGGCTTCTGGGGTAATCAGCTTTTTTTCAGGGTGCTGGTTGCTACTTGCATCCACCAGTCATGGTTTTGATTCTGACGCCTCCTTTTTGGTTTACTTTCTCACTGGCTCTGAAGTTGAACTGCCATTTCTCGCTGTATCTTGGGTCACGTTCATACTATATAATTACGCTGGCTTCAACGTCAAGCTAAACTGAATTCCGGGGAAGGGCGAATTTGCAGCAATCCTGTATCTGCAAATTGGCAAATCTTCCATCTTCAATTCCAATCATGTCCCATCCGCCTCAAAGACGTGAATGCGTTTGTTCTCCCCACCTCGAAAGTTCGACAACCAGAGGTGTCAAGAGGCTAAGGGTCAAGAACCTGTCAGCACAATGAATCTATTTTCTGGATGTTTCTGGCAACAATAGATCTTTAATGATCTTTAGCCCACAAACCGGAAAATCATGACACATCTCCAAAAATCTCATGGGTTTCAGGGTCATCCCAAGCTACCCGGCCCAGCACTGCATAGCGCCCATGCCAGGAGAACGAAGAGCTTGACACCTGGAACCGGCCCTGGATCCCTAATCACAAATCACTCAGCCATTAGACTGGTGCTTTCAACCCTACTGGGGCACAATCATATTGATATTCCTATTCATTGATATTCATTGATATTCATTGATATTCATTGATATTCATTGATATTCATTGATATTCCTAGGTTCAATCATTCAAAATCAGGTTTAACTTTAGCCATCTTTAGCCATCAAACGTTTGGATTGAACCTAGGAATATCAATGAGTAAGGGATGTGGGTTTGTCCAGCGCTGAACCCAATATTGCCACATCAAAAAGGGCCACATTGGGAAATTTGAATTGTGGAAAGTACATCTTCAGATTTACTCCTCATTTCCTGGCTCATTCTTAGCACAATAGAGGTTGGTGTCCCCCGCCCTTCACCTCTCGGCGCACCATGGCGCACCTTAGACCCTTCAGACGCACTGATCATGGCGACCGAACGGCCGTCCAACAAGTTCAGCAACACCTGCAGGATGAATTCGCAGATTTTAGACCTGAATCATATGTTTTTTTCAACATGAAACATGCTTTAGTTTACTGGAGGCTTCTGGAACTCTGGAATTCTGGAATAGGAAACGGAAAGCATCAGGTGGAAAGGGAGAAGAATTGTGAGCTTGCGTGCCATCACTATATAATATTAGTGCCATCATCAATCAATCAATAACACTGCGGCGTAGCTAGTGTGCTGAATGTGTGCGATACATCAAGGTGCTGAGCTGAAGCTGCCATGATGAGTGGTGCCAAGGCAAGCAATACGTTCACAATAAACTTCAAGCTACACTCCGGTTATTTAACATAGCTATGGAAAATTGCCCATTTACAGATGATTTTCCCATTAAAACCTCCATTTATAGTGGATTTTCCATAGCTATGTTAAATAACCAGATGGTAGTCCCACACTCCCAAATTTGGTAAGTTTGGAGATTCCAGCCGTGCAATGGCTAGATCAGTCTGAGTCACATGTGTTGATCAAAAAGTATGTTCACTCCTCATTTTCCCAGAATTCTTGAGCGCTCCGAACCCCAACGTTTTGCTTGAAAAACAAAAAAAAACGCTGGTGATTTAACGTAGCTATCGAAAATCACGGGATGATTTCCATATTTTTTTCCAATCATCATGTTTATCATCGAACTATATTCACTATATGGAACTCAATGGGCCATGGCTTCCACAATGAGCAGAACTCCACCAGTCATTTCGCTGGTCCCCCGGCGGCGGAACGACTCCCTGCGGGCCATAGGAGCCTGTCCATGGGAGGTCATACATCGGGTGTGTATATATAATTATATATGTGTGTGTGTGTGTGTACATGATTTTTTTTGCTGTCGCTCATTGTTGCATCTGCAGCGGCTCTGCTAGGTTCGGTGAATTCGAAAAGCTGTGAAATGAAAAATTAACCCCCGGCATAATCCTTGCCAATGGTGTGTCCGAAAGATGACGCTTGCATGGATCGGCACAATTGGACAAATGCTTCGGGGGGTGAAGGCAAATCGTCCGCAGCCTCACAGCTGGCAAAAGCGGCACGAATTGCCGAAGAAATGGCCCGGCAGAAAGCCGGCGCATACTCTTTTAGAGTCGTTGTGCGCCAAGCTCCTGTTTCATCTTTCCCAACGGCCCTATGCCGGGGAAGTTCCCTACGAACTCTGTACTTGTGCAGGAAGGACATCATGGCCGGCAGGTTCACGCACATGAGTTCCGTAGGTTTGGGTGATCTGGATCCCATGAGGCCTTGTGCAAATGTCAGTCTCTGCACTCCTGGGAGCATCTGCAGCACCTGGACTATCGGTAGCTTCCAAATTGAAGCAGATCCTTCCAAGTCTGTAGGTTCAGCCGGGTGCTCAAGCATGCCTACGCTGCCTGCCATTGCCGTCTCCATGAGTGCTTCAAGAGAAAAACATAGGAGGCAGTTCCCAATGTTGACTTGCTTGATCTCCCGAATTGCTAAGCAGTTATACCCCCAAAGGTAGTCTTCGTCACGTAGCACGCGAGGAAGATGCTGTTGAGGTTGTTCTGCTTGCTGCTCTTCGGATGCCGAATTGACACTTCTCACACGCGACCACGTTTCGCATGGTGGGCCCGCGAGAAATGCGAGCACAAAGCGCTCGCGGATCGCGTTCATCCACAGCTGCCTCGTAGACGCTTTGGATGCATCTCCCCATGTGGCGTCAATCACGATGTCAAGGGAGACGACCGTGATGAAGTATGCATCATCTGCATGCCTGTCCCTTTCCAAATAGTATTGGACGTCTCCCACACGCCTTCTGCCTGCGAAGGCATTCAGGATGATCCGATGTCGTCCAAACAGTTTTGGAATTGCCGGCATCTGTGGCATTTGGCCCAACTCCTGCTGTAACGTCTTCAGCGATTCATGGTAATGTTGGATAGGTTTGGAGGTCATTCTGTGTGCAGAGGTCTGACTTCCAAAATGCCATGTTGCCGGGCTGCTAAAGGCGGCAAAGATGTCATGCACGCGCTTCAATGCAAAACCAAATACGTTCGCATCTGCCTCATCGATATTGGTCACAAAAAAATGGAAAGTGCTTTGCGCCCTTGTCCATGAAATTGCATTCTCCTTAATGTGGCCATAGATCGCGTCATGCAAGCTCGTCTGCTCCACTTCCTTGTCCTGGTGGTCCACAAAGAAGTCCACCAGGAAGATGTAGAGCTTGTCGTCAATGTCCTGAAATTCACGGCGTCCAGGATCTGGGAGTCGAGGACCAGCTGCTTGAAGTGGTGGAAGCATGCGATCGTGGTTCCTAACCAATTCATTGTCTGCAAGGGAACCAACTCCTGGTTGTGCTTCATGGCCTCCTCCTCTGGAAAGCAATAGGTGTCTACACTCATGTGAATAGTAGAGATGCGCTTTGATTCTGCCATAGGTGTGGAACTCCTTGAGGCATGCTTCACACTGCGTGCCATCGAAAAGACTTCTCACGATCGACTGTTGCCCATGAACTCGAAACATATGAGCTGCTTCGCCTGCTTTGTTCTTGCATCTCAGTCCACAGCTCAAACATCCGTAGAATGCTTGCTCTTCTACCTGCTTCTGTTCTGGCATCTCCCATTGCACGTTTCCCAACCAATCATCATAATGCTCATGTAGTCTGTTGCACATGCGCAGAAGAGAGGTGGTTACAAGGTGCTGTTTCTGGATCTGCATGGTCTCATGAAGACAGGCTCTGTTGACCAGTTTTTTCCAATAGGAAGAATGATGACTGATCAAATCGAACCATTGGTCCGGATGTTGACTGGGATCCTTCAAGGCTGAAGCCCGTCTCAGTTGCTCCCACATCCACTTCATGTCGTCCTCAATGACCTGTACCCATTGTCTATCGGCCCCTAGTAGATGCCAAAGATCTGGAACAGCGCAGCGGAGAAGCACAGAAAGATACCGCAATCGAGATCTCCTCAAAAGCGTTGTAGGGGTAGGCAGAGAGGTTGATGCAATGATCTCTTGATCCATGATGTGCGTGTCTGGTTTGATTTTCAGCAGGCGTCGATACAAACGTAGAATGGCAGCCTCAAACTTGCGCATAGTGCGAATGTCACCTGCAATCCATGAATCTGCTCCATACAGTACCTTCGTGAGGATCAGGGTGTTGAAGATTTCATGTCTCTTCTGCACTTCGATGTGGTCATTGTGGTAGAGTAAGCGCCGATGCTGGTTGAAGGCTCCATGGCCGATTGCCAAACGTTGCGCAACTTCACGTGCTTGATCACCGGTGTGGTGTAGCACACCGCCTAAATGGCGGTACTCTTTGACGAGCGAGATTTTCTGCGTCTGCCTCTCACAAATCACTGTGAACGTGCCGGCTGTCTGCGGCCCGTAGTGTTTGACCTTCATCTTGCGACTTCCTGGGCCATGAAAACTAAGTAGAAGCTCTGTTTTGCCTCTGCTCAGATTCGGTGACATCAAATGCTGTTCGCACAAGTCTAGAAGGTAGCTGATGGCAGGGCCGATGGTGCTTTCTAGGCCTTGAGCAGTATGATGTTGGACGCACAGGCACAAATCGTCCATCCACGTTGGCCCTAGGAAAGGCTTGTTCACATGGTCGGTGATCTCAGGCGCAAAGAATGGTGGTCTTTGCATGGTTGTGATCTGTGCAATGAGCTCATGATCGATGAGGAAGTCCTGAAGCCTCTTCAACACCATGCTCCATGTGAAGCCAAAGATCACGTCGGCGAACGAATCGCCTGGGCGCGTGCCAAGGCTCGTCTCTACCACATCTTTCTGTTCCGCTTGCCAAAAGTATGTATTGCTGTGTATTGCACGAAAGCAATTCCTGGCTGTGGCGCTGAGACCCGCATGTTCCAAAGCCGTTCCATTGTCAAGGACTGCATGGAGCTGGTGCATTGAATCAGCAGGCAGTCGCAACTTGCGGAACACATAGCTCGGCAACTCATCTGTGGGCGTGCCTCCCATGGAGAGCTCCCGCAAGATGCGGTAGAACGCTTCTGTCAGGTCAAGGAATAACAGCCCTGCTGACAAGTGCTGCTCCCTGGCACGCCTCAAAAAGGCCCTTGCTTGATGCAGTGCCATCTGCACCGGTACTTTCCTTCGGCCTCCGAGCTGTTGACCTTGTAGGTACTTTTCGTAGGCCTCTGCTTTGTGCTGCCGGATGCAGCGATGAATCACTTTGCCCAAGTGTGATGAGATTAACAGGGACCGGAAAGAATTGACTCTATGAGTCGGTCCTTTGCCTTTATATGCCGGCACTAGCAAACCTCCTTTGAACAGGAGGGGCTCCTGTCCATGGAGGATCAGCTTCAACATCTGTGTGTATGTCGCTGGCGCTAGGAGCTCTGGGTGGAATCTGCATATCTCTCCCGGAACACCATCAGGACCGGTGGCTTTCTTGCAAGCAACTCGCCTGTACGCCAGCTCCATCTCGGTGAGCGTTGGCACCTCCTCCATGGTAAGCTGGAAATCGGCCTGGCGGAAGGACTGAAGGCAGCCAATCCACTGTTGTCGCAGTTGTGCTTCTGTCACTCTCTGGCCGCCTTCCATATCTCTGAAAAAGTCCACCCAGACCGCCAGAGCTTCTGTGGGGAGAGTGCATGGTTGATCTTCTGCATTGTGAATCAGTGGCAGCGTCGCCTTCTTCTGCTTTCGCGGGTTTGTTGGCCCGATGAACGGCTTCAACTCCTTAAGGATGTCCGCTGCCGCACTGTTCTCATGCAGTTGGCTTAATCTCTTTTGCAGGAGTGCTGACTTAGAGATCTGTAGCTTGGCTCTCATCAGCTTGCGATATCTGCAGAATCCTAGGTACATCTTCACTTGGCTGCAACGCAAGCTGGTGCCATAGTTGAAGAACTGCGCAAAGTCGGTTGTGCTTGCTCTGTTTGTCCACGCCTTGAAGACCTGGTAGAGCGTCTCTGCCGCCAGTCTACGTCTGATTTCTTTCGTGATCTGCCTGCATTGGAGCTTCTGCAATCGAAGTTGCCAGACTTCAGGGGTCACGTATGCTTTCTTGGCACTGGCCACTTGCTGTGTGCGCAGAGAGCCCATGGATTGCTGAAGATGTTGAACCAGTTGACCTGCTTGCTGTTCTACATCGACGTCCCAGGACTCCGGCTGATACTTGATCAACCCCTCCTTGATGATGGGATCTTTGAAGTCAATGTTGAGGCCAACTTTCTTTTGCTTCTTGTGCTTGTACTGCTGGATACGTGCATCCCATTGCAGTTGAAGAGTCACTGCGCGGTGGTCTTCATGCCGTTGTGCAAGGTCAAAGTCTGCTAGCACTTGTGAATGTGTGCATCTCGACAGCCACTGGTGCGGGATCGCAATGTGGTCAATGCAATGCATCTTTGTTCCATCTGGCGCTGTCCACGTGTTGTTGTCGCCAGTGTGGCACATCGTTGTGGCTGGCAAACAGAGATCACGTTCATGTAGTGCTGCACGAAATAGTGGCGTATTGCTTGAAGTCGCAAAACCTGGTCTGTGCACTGCTTTGCCATCAGCTTCTCCTGGTGCCGCATTTGCATCCAGAAGCCATAGCATAGGAGCTTCATCACAGTGTTCCTGCAGGATGCGCCTTGTTTCTTCCCACCATTGTGTGCGTTCTGTTTGGGTTTTACCACTGTGTGGCGCATGCGCGATGAAGAACCAACAGTCCAGCAAAGGATGGTCGCAGCGGAGTAGCATGCGTCTAGGATCACCATGTACAACGCAAAAGGTGTTGCGGGTCAATTTGTGCTCAATGTATTTGTGCTTTCTTCTCTGCCATCCAATTGGTTGGTCAAGATCAAACCAGATTTCGACTCCTAGGTGGCCTTTGCAATGTCCAGACGCAAAGCACAGGAAATTGTTGGCCACCCTGACTCCTGCTTCTGATCTGGCTTCCTGAATAGCAAGACAGTTCAGCTTGTAGAATCTCATTTGTGCTTGCAGGAAATGAAGTTTTCCTCCATGTCCTTCTGGGCCCTTGTAGAGCGATTGCACATTGGCTGTCGCCAAACTGAATGCACATGAAACATCATGGGTTGAATGATGAAGTTCACCTCCATGTGATTCGGCATCAATGTGAGCCGGTGGCAGCCTTGGCGCTGGCATTTCAAAACCTCCATTTTTCCATGGTGGCAATCCTTGATTCTGTCCAAAGATCATCCATAGTTGACAAAGGCGGCTGTGCCAGACTTGCAAGTCCAGCTGCTGCCTTTTGTGATTGAAGGACTGCCGCGCCTCTTGCTTGGCTGCATGGTCAACGAATTCGTTGTATGGGTCCCCTGCATGCGACCTAGTATGATGCAGTTGGATGCCTTCATGTGTGAGGGCATGCTGTAGCGCTTGGATGATCCCTCTCATTAGCATGTACGATGGGTCAGGGTCTGCGACTCCCAAAGTACCAAATGCTTGTCCACCTGTGGTAACTGAATCGGTGCATATCACTGTGGGAACACTGACGTTCTGTGACATTCTCCATAATCCCGCAAAGGTAAGAGCAGCCCTTTCTGCTTGATCTGAGCCTATGCGCTGGGTTCCTGTGAATGCTTTGCCTTCTGGCTGGTAAGACACTGGCTGTGCCGTCCAGCCGATAGGCACAACGGTGGACGAGTCTCCTCGCTCATCATATTTTTCCCCTAAAACGAGGAAGGCCCAGGTGTCTTGTAGTCCAAGTTCATCTGCTCGAAGCGGCGCCATTCTTCTCCCTGTGGGTTTGGAGGATCCATCAGTGTAAATGAGCAGCCTGTCATACTCCTGGAGTTCAGGTGCAGATCCTTGTGGCATTTGAAGCTTGGACTGGATGTAATCTGGCAGGTCAGGGATACCAAAGTCATGACAAAGACATGCATCCCCAGAGCTAAAGAGCAGCTTCATGTCCTCCACATTGAAGTCTGTGCGCAGGACGCATGGAGCTTCCAAATCTGGAACTTGGTGTAGATCAATCAAAGCATTTCCGTGTGTAGCCAACACAGGTTGTCTAGCTGGCCATGGGCTTCTGGCCTTCACGCTTTGTGGCTCTTGCTCTAAGATTGGCTCCTGATGCGAAAATGTAATCTTCCTCCAGTTCCTGCACAGTTCTTCTTGTTGCAGAATGACTGCTCGCGCATAGCCCAAACTGCAGAGTGCTTCCATCAATCGTTCTTCTGAGAGTCGTTGATGATCACTGTGAACAAAGCATCCTTCTTCATCATGTGCATCAATATGACAGAAGAGGTGATGTTGAAGTGGCGAGGGCTCCTCTGTCTCTCTTGTGCATACAAAAAATTTGTTGTGTGGGTGACAATCCCATACCAAGAGGTCATGACCCCAAAGAAGGAGCTCTGCCTTAACTGCGTCTGCGGACGGCATGGCTGTGAGCTCAATATACTGCGGAAGCTGCAGTGTGGGATCTTTGTTGATGATCTCCGTGGCATGGCGTTCTTCCTGTAGGGGGGAGGACTGCGTCATGTCAGACATGTGTCGTGGCCCATGGGTGTGAGCCACCTGCCCATGTGTTTGGCGCTCACGACCATGTGTCAGGATACATGCTGATAGTTGAAGGAGCACTGGGCCTCTGGGTGCCGCAGGTAAAAGGTGCACCACTATACTTGTACCGCTGCGACCAGGCCATGTAGTGCCACGTGGTAGTTGATGTTCTGCATACCAAACTTCACATTGATAGATTGCATCTGCATTGTAGCACAATTCGGTGTGGCCAATGCCATCAATGATGTGCTCAGCTTTCAGATGCTCATGTGTCGTGCTTGCAATCTGCATTGCAGGACCTTGTAACCCTTGTTCATGCTTGTACACAGTGATCAGGTTGGTGATGAGAACATCATGTGGATTCTGAATGATGATGACATGTCCTGCATTGTCATGTTCTCCATCTGGCGGTGTGGGCTGAACCAGGAAAAATTCAATTGGTTCGCCTTCATGAATCATGTCACGCCAAAGATGCTTGAATGTCTCAGTCCAGTACTGCGGCTGATCATGAAGCTTGGCTGTGCGAGGGTGGTCGCAATGAAGTTGCTGCCGTCCATGATCTACCATCCATGTCGTGACAAAGCATGACTTTGTCTCTTCTCCCCTTGTGGCTGCTTTAGTCTGCCATTGTCCATGTAGATCCTGGATGAACTCAGTCTGCAAGCGCAGACACGCGCTACTTGGTCGGAACTCAAGAGCATATGGGTTCATTGTTGACTGCTGGGCTTGTCCAGCTATGTCATCGGATGTCTCATCACTTTCAGTGCTCCGCAGGGTAGTTCTGCCCTGCATGAGGTCTGCTTCATCTGGTTCTTCATCCCAAGCATCAACCCTCATGTGTGTCACATCCTGGAGTATGAGCAAGAAAGATGCACCATGATGAATGATTATGCCGTGCTCCCCTTGTAGTTGAACATCACCATGCCAAGTCATGCACTGCAGCTCAGAGGTTTGAGGAATGCAATCGCTGATCCTGTTGGCCGCAACGATAACATGTACTTTGCTTGTGATAAGAGGGAGAAAGGCTGCACAGTGCTGAAAACCATCATTGCCACCACGTGAATCAAGAAGTGTGATTACTGCCGCACGTCCCTCTTCAGGTGCACGCTGCATGAGGATGACATGGGGTAACACCATGGGTTGCATTCTTGATGTCGGAGGTTGTGGGTGCACAAGGTGGAAATGGACAGGTATACCAGGTTCAATGCGATCTCTCCATGCCCTGGTAAATTGCTGATTCCAATGCTCAAAATCTCCAGCTATGCGTACTGCGCGATACTCCAGACAACGTTCATGTTCAGGATAGTTGAGAAACCATGCATTGACATACAAGACCTGGCCCTCTTCTTCGACCTCAATTGCACCATCCTGCTCAAGTTGTCCTAGAAGGTTTTGTATATGCTCAGGCTGTTCATCAATTCCAGGACGTGGTGCCATGCCTCCCGGAAGAGTAGGAGGAGCACTGTCAGCCATACTACGAGTAGTCTCACTGAAATCTGTCTCATAGTGATCAGTGGGCACTGTCGTATTGATTTTACAGAAGCTGCGTTTCAGTAGAAACCATGGACTCACTGGAAGAGGTGGCGTCGCTGTAAGCTGCTGCAAAAGGGAACTGCCATCTCCATCAAGTCGCAATGGGACTAGAGGTTGACCAATGATGGTGTCATACCATCCCAGAACAAACAAGGCATGTCGATCGCAAATTTCACTAAGTGTGATTCCCTGTTGGCATGCACTAGCCACGCAGCGAGTACCAATATGTGATGCCACGTGATCACCTGCTGGAACAACAACACGTAGGTAATCACCATGGTTGATGTCCAAAGGAAGTGCACTATATCTGGAGGCCATTTCACCGTTTCTCCACAGAGTGCATGACTGGCTCGTAGCTCGGCAGTAAGCATTAAGGCCAAGCCGATTGAGCAGCGTCAGTCTGCCAATCTGCCGTGGAACTCTTGCAGCCCTTCTGACAACCTCCGGTTGCTCTTCCGGGGTCGCTGAGTGGAATTCCACATCAATAAGGACCAATCTGTAAGTAGATCCAGGCTCAAGATCATCATGGCGATGTCCGATCAGGGCCTCTACTCCAGCGTCATGAAAGTCCTGTGGCGGTGTTCCAACATGGTGTAGCGTGAGAAGTTGGTGTCGTGTAACTCCAAGAATCTCCGCAGCTCCAGAGTGCATGGTTTCATAGTCGTTCCAATCAACTCGCAATGGAGTAGGAGGTTGGAAATCAATTGCAAAAATGAGTGTTGCAAACCAGTCTTGTTCATGAGAAGGCTCATCATCAGAGGATTCTGCATCTGGTTGCTCAAGTTCAACTTCAACTTCCATTTCCTGATCAGACTCGTCAAGTTCACGCGCAATTTGACGGTCTTCCACAATTGGTGTTGGTTCATCATGGAGTCCATGTTGAGGGAATCTGTTGCCCATGGCCATGAACGAGACTTCATCACCCAGAAGGTGCCCAAGGGGTCTGAAAAGCCTGCTCTGGCTAATTGGTATATCGACTCTTTGTCTCCACATCTGTAGATGCCGGTCATGCTCAGGACCCACATAGAGCTCGACAGTATCACAGAAGGAAACACTGCGATTGCTGATGCATGGCTTCACCTGCTTCGTGTCACAAGTGTGCACTGCTGGCTTCCCTGCAAAAGTCAACCCATTCATCATGGAAACTTGAAATGCTAATTCGAGGGCCTGGGAACCGGCCTTCCATTCATTCAAAAAGGTGGGCTCTTCCAAAATGGAGTGCGTCCATTGGTGGACGAGATGATCTGGCTGCTCAAAGCAGGCTGGCGTTTGCCCAAGACAAACCTCCTTCCATAGGTCTATTTGCCGGGCTGATGAAAAGGCTTCAACGCAGAAGAGCCAAGACCACGTGGATCGTCTTCTCCATCGCCTGTCTTCTGCTTTTTGAGCGCTGTAGCTTCTGGATGCGTTTCCAAGGGGGTGACTCGAAAGTTCCCTAAGCCATCCAGAGCCGACTGGATCCCTGCTTTGATATCCTCCGCAGAGACAATCTTGTCTACCTGCTCCTCTTCCATCGCATCTGAGATCTCTTCCACGTCCTCCAGCGCAGCCACATCCTGCTTGTCGTTCGCCTCCTTTGCCGCATCGTATTTGCTGCGGGCATCCTGGACGGCTTCTCGAGCTTCGCTCACCTTCTTCTCCAAATCCTGGTCTTTGTTTGTAAAATCTTCTGCATACTGCTTCCATCGTGAGATGGACTCCTCGATATAGCTGGCCCAAGAGGCATGCAACTTCCTTCTTGCCTCCATGGCATGATTGAGAGTTTTGCGTTTCTTCTCCAGCTTGTCGAAGGCCTGCCTCACTGATTTTGCAGTAACTGGCTGTTCTGGCGGTTTCTTGGCCTTGTCGACCACCGCTTGGATTTCTTCTGGAACTGGTTGATCTGACTGCTCGATCGCCGTGACCAACTCTTGCAAAATCGTGGCTTGCATTGACCCCGTAGAAGCCTGCGTAGTCTGCGAGGGCATGGGTGCCAGCGCTGAAGACTGCCAAGGCGGGTCCAGCGCTGGTGTTCCATAGTTTCCCTTCTGCTCCTTCGCTTTTTTCGGAGTCTTGGGGCGTTTTCGTGGTGACGCAACCTGCTTGGCTTGGGTAGTTGTAGAACTGCCCCATTGAGTCCAATCGCTTGGCTGCGACCACTTCTTCCGTGAAGACGCCCTCGGTGAAGCCGCTGCTTGCTGCTTTTGCCCATGGACATAGTGAATATCGATGCACTTTTCCCAGCTCAAATAGCACGATCCGCACTTCGTCGCAAAGTACTTGTTGAGTCTTTTGCACCAATGGCAACGCCAGGGCGTAGTCGCAGCCTCCATCATCGCTGCTTTGAGTCTGCGTAGGAACTGCTTGTCCTTGGAGTGATGCACACTCAATTGTTGGTGGATCGAGGCAATCTGCAAATAGGAGAGTCTCGTCCAGCCTCTGCGATGAAAATACCACCGAAGTTTGGCTATCGCTCTTTGGCGTCTCTGTCTCCTTCTGCGCGTAGGTGTAATCTTTGATGTCAAAGAGGATCACCAAGAGGAAGACAAGGTTGATGTGCATGTAAATGCTGTAGGCAGTGAGATAGTCCAGGAAGATTCGAGGGACAAGTCAACCACGAAGTTGTCCTGGAAATCGATCACCACCACCAAGGCCAAAATACCCGAGGTTTTAGCGTGGTCGGGACCACGAAATAAGGTGATGCCGGTCGGCCTAACCGGCAGAGCACTTGCCAATCCAATGAAGCTTCCAGGGCAAGCCAGGTCAGAAGCGCAGAGGATGAAGGCCGCAAGGCAAGAAAGTATTGCCCGAGGGTTCGGAAGGAACGTAGAACCCTCTAAGGTCAGAGATCGGGGGCACCCTGCTGTGATCCCAAACCTTGTGTACATGAATATATATATATATATACATATACATATCTATATATATATAATAATAATATACATAATGATAATATGTTATTTATCTATGCATATGGATATATACACACCTTGTACTTCCGAAATGTCATGCGCTCATACATATCGGAACCAACAGCAACAGCTACGAATCCACTTTCCTTCGACGTTTAAGGTCGCTTGTGTAACCAGCTCACGGCACCGGCTTCTCCCAGCAGACGTGCCTCTGTGGTTCTGCATTCAGGGAGGGTTTGCCACTGGAGCTTCCAGGACACTGGAAGCTGCGAAGCAAGTTGAAGGCCTACCACTGGAGGTTTGTCAGGGACCAATTTTTCAAGAAAAGCGGGAGGATATACAACTGTACATTTACGGAAGATGCAAAAGGGAAGGACATAATTACATCAATGCACCATCATGCTGTGTTTCAACATTTTTTGTGCAATGGTCAGGAGGTTAAAGGATGGTGCCGCTGAGGGAACAGCGGGGTGCAGCCTGATCAAAGATTGCCAGTGTTCCGGACGCATCGCAGATCACCAGCTGCTCCCCCTGTCATGGAAGGTTTCCCATGGGAAGAGCATGGCCAAGATATGTCATTGTACTGAGGGAATAGTCATGGAAACCAACAAGCAAACTTTACAAAAGATCAGATGATCATGAGACCTATTCAGACCCGTTGTTGACGTGTCACGTCTTATTTCTTCCCCAGCTGAAGCAGCTTCCTGCCTGAAGTTCATCAGCCCCTGCCATTGCGCTAGGGCTATGGCTGGCTGCATATTTAAGTTGCAATTATAGACCCCAAGTACATGGCAACGTGAAGTTGTGATCCCAATCAACTCCTACATAACCACCAGTGAACCAACATAGCTATTAGAGATGCATAATTTATAGATGAACTACCTATTAAAATCGTGATTTTCCATGGCAAACTGTTTGTTTACCAAAAAGTAATCACCAAAGTCAGGGAGCTTTTGTACCTACAACATCCTACAACCAACAGCGGCTCTTGCCCACCGCCGGCATGAGCTTGGTGGGGAGACCCTGACCTTCAAAATGTCTAGCACTGTTTCGAACATTGCTATGGTTTCAAATGTTCTTTCTAAGGAGAGTCTGAAACCACAGCAATGTTCCAAACAGCCAAACAGCGCTCAAAGAGTTTCAATTGCTATTTTGTTTGGAATATGGGAAAAAAGTTGATGCAGGTTATCTCCATAAAGTCTTTCCACATCAAAATAACTCTAACTCTCCAAACAACTCACACAAGGTTCTTTCACCAAGTAATTGTCATACACACCTCCAGGATGGTGCCCCCCAGTCCCCAGTCAAAAAAGATCGTTTATAAACCCCATTCACATCCATTAACTAGTTCGTTATACCTACAATCAACTAACAATAAACCATAGAATTCAGCCACAATGATTTATATCTACAAGATTCAACTCCAATAAACCAGAATGGTTATTCTTATATCTACAATATTGGATTCGGAGTTCATATCTACAGGTATATCTAGAATATTAAACTTGAATTCAGTTATATCCACAATATTCATATATTATATGGCAGTGTGTCAAAACCTTGTACCCCTGGTGAACATCAAAATAGCTGGTAAATGGATGTTCATTCCCCTAAAAATGGTATTAATAGGTATTGATCCATATCCATATATTATATCTACAATATACAGCACCTCCAGCTGGATTCGCTTCCCCCACCTATGAATCGCAAGGCCAACACCGGAGACCGTCCCAGTTGGAGTTCTCGAAACTGCGCCTGGAACGGCAGCGCTCACCGTTAGTGCCCCAAGGTTTAAAAACATCCGCGCCCAGGATCCATACATGTGTATATATGTATCTATATATGTATCTATATATTATCTATATATATATATTATATATAAAACCCCAATATATAATCTAGACATTAATCTATATTATCCATTATTTAATCCATTAAAGAACATTATCGGAATATACACATGGGAGAAAACAACCATCAACCAGCCATAACTCACCTGGGTCTCCACGTCGAAAATACGCACCGCACCCGACAGGAAGGACACCGCCAGCCAGTGCGATTGCGGGTGGAAGACCAGCGTCTGCATGGGCGTGGCTTCAACCCTGAGATTGTTCTGTAGGTGTATGTGCATGTATAAATAAATAAAGAAATATATAAATAAAGAAATAAAATGAAATATATATATGTGTGTGTGCGCTTGTTGTCATATCCTATTATATTCATTATATATATATCATTTATATCAGTTTATATCTATCTATTCTTTTTACATAATTTTATATACCTACATGTGCACATCTTCTGGAATCTGCAATGTAGGTCTGTTTGTATTCATCATTGATTCATGATTTATAAGCTGTGGATGTTCGTGTGCGCGGCTTACATGAATGACTTCTATAGGGATTTTCGTGTTGATACCTCCCGTCATGGTTCAGTTCCGGAGACAACGCGCCAAAAGGTCAACATCTGGGGACTCCTGGACGGACAGTTTCTTCGGGCTCGACCCCATGATCAACAACCCTTTTGGGGATGGTTTACACCAGCTATTTCTGGATATTTCTGGTTTGTTGGGAGGTTTATGATGGTTTATGGCAATGCATCACACCCCGTGGCACCTGCGGCTGGTCATCTACCAGGAATTCGTGCACTTCCTCCCAGTGCGGTAATTTCCAGACCTGCGCGGCGTCCCAAGGTCACCAAGTTACCTGTTGGCCTCACTAGCGGCAAGAGTTCATGTCTTTCGGTTCTCATCTCAATGGCCTGGGCCAAAGTTACAACCTCCGCCTAGGAAACATACCGAGGTCATACCTTTGGAAGCCTGGAGCAAGGACAGGTCAACACCCGGGTTTTGATAGTGAAATGCTGAAATGCCGGTCTTGGCTTGCCGGTCTTGGTTGCGTCAAGTATCTTAAAGCTGAATCATCTCGATAGGAATCCTGATCACATATGGGATAATATGGCTATCAAAAGTCTGGTGCCCTGTAGTTCACCCCCAAGTATGTTGATCCACTCAAATCTATGGAAAAGATTTGGAAAAGCATGGGCTTTGGTCCATCCATGTCCATCCCAGTCCCAGCCTTGATGCTCCCGTCGCTGGCAGCGGTGGCAACTTCCTGGAAGCTTTCGGACACAGCCTCGGTCGTCACGGTGCTCATGGGTAGTCAAAACATGTGAAAATATATGTCAAGATCATCATCATCATCATCATCATCATCATCATCCTTTGGCCAACTTGGGGGAATCTGAGCTTTCCAGCTGCCTGCAGGATAGCCGCCTTGTGGGACCTGGCCATGTGGTCAATGTTGGCTGGTTAATGTTGCTTCATCATCCATGACTCTCATGACCGAGGTCAAAGGAGCAAAGATAAACCTGCTGGAACAGGAAAAGATGGGAAAAAAAAGGAGCAAACGAACTGACAGTCCCGGACTATGTCACAGATTTTACATTTTACATCGATTCCTCCAGGCAGGACTCAGAAATGACTGGTGCTGGGATTTGGTGCACATCAGATTCCATCTCCTATCCGTCCTATCCGTCCTGGCGACCTTCCAAGAGTCAAGCAGGGGCGCCTGCTAATATCTTTGTATTGGTGGCTTCGAACATCCAACCTGACCACTGGTTCCACTGGGCCGGGCATTGAATCAAAACGCGCACAGTCTGAAAGGATGCTGCGCTGAGAATTCACAAACGGACATGGCCTCAAAGCCGGGAATGAAATGAATCCAGGATCAACAAAAAAAGGAGCCATATAGGGGCCATATACATCATATACCAAAATCAGGTGGATGGAACTCATCACCGTTTCCATCACCAAACAATTTCCAAAACGGGGGCCACACACTCCGAGGGATCCATCGGCATTGCTACACAAGACCTGCGCAACAAACCAGCCGCGGCGACACCAAGCAGATTTGGTGTCAAGAATCCTCACCATGAAACCAATGAAGTTCAACTGAATCTTGTTTGGTGATTCAGTGATTCTACATTGAACCTGCATGTTACAGTTGTTACACCACATTTCCCGACAGTTTCGGGGTTCCAACGATTTCAAGCGATTACACCGTTACACCTCCAGAAAATCTTCACCTCCACAGCAGATCCACACAACGCCACAGGGCCTTGCGGCCATCCGCCGTGATGTCAATGCCCACCACTGCGGACTCGTGCTTCGAGTGGAGGTAGAAGGAATGGAAATCCACGGGCCAAACCTCGGTGGAAATCTGAAAAGAAATCCGCAAGTCACATCAAAACAAGCTTGATATAGCTTGATCATATCTGATCATCACGCCGGGCAAGAATCTGCAAGATAGAAAATAGTTGAAAATGGGAATCTATTCAAAGTCGTCTACTTCATCTACTTGTGAGGAGTGAATGTTTACCAACGCATCGATGAAGCATCATGAAGCAGCAGCCACGACATCTTTGAGCCGAGGGTCTTCAACTTTGCCGAGTGGCGAAACCCTGCATTGTTGTTCATGTACTTTTCTAGCATCAAGCCCACCGCTCTTCAACTGCAAAACAATTGATTCTCTCCCAGTGTCCTCTCATCGACAATGTGGGCACCCCGGCACGGACAAAGTGGTCGCAGCCAGCCGTGACCACAAAGACGTCATTGGCACAAATCCAGGTGATGGCCTTCCCGCTAAGTAGCACCGAAACTCAACGTAGCTTTAGGCAAATGGGCCTCTGTGAAAATGGAGACCCATAAAATAGTGTAAAATTGCAATTTCCTAAAGAAAATCTAGACTAGTGGATGAAATGGGGTAATGACGGGTAATGTGGCAAACCCACTAACTATCCCCAATCCCCAAATGGTCGTTTATGGCATTGGGCTGCCCACAGCCTGACCCGAAGCCACATCCGCCTGCCTCGCTGTGCAGCTGGTGCACGGACAGCACCTTTCGACTCTGATAGCCCACCTGCAACAGCCGGCCATCAGAGGTGCTGACAAAGACCCGGAGCTTCGAGGCGGTCTCCCCCAGGAAGAACGAGTGACCTGGGTTTCTGGGCCGAGAAAAACCGACCGGACCTGACTTTTGATGGGAAAATGATATGGGCAAAATGTCATGTATGATAAAATGTGATGGTCACTAATTAATTGGGAGAAAGTTAGGAACCATGTCAGAGAAAGTGATATGCTTTGTTGTTTGGGTAAAACCATCTGCGCCCAGAAATGCCTCTAAGCGTTGGGATTTTGCATTGTTTACATGGTGGTTATAGCTTGGCAAGCGAGAGACACATGGATCCTGTGTTTTTCATCACTCATCATCTTGGATAGAAGTAATCCCAATAGATTCTCCCAGGTTAACATGGATTGACCCATGGAAGACTCACTCCTCAAAACACCGACTCAAGAAATCGAAGTGCATCCCGTTGTCATCCCATTGTTGAAGATAAGCCCCTCATTACGATAAGGATTTCCATTGTTGATTGTAATCCTCCATTGGTAATAGTACCCCATTCATCCATATCCCAGTGTTGAAGATTAGCCCTCATTCTCGCGTAAATACCATCCTGTTGATGAAACGCATATGAAACGCGTCACTCTCCCGAACCTTGAGGGTTGATACTACTCACTATCCAGATATTCATTGTATCCATTCTTAATTCCCATGAAACCATCCCCCGATGAGGCTAATCTTACCTGGTTATCCATGAGATACATGATACATCAGTAATCATCAGGGTATCATGGTACATATCCCAATCTATTGTTGAAGATGTTTCCCAGTGATAATCCCTACAAAGTGGAGCCCCCTAAATAGCTAAGTTATGCTAAGTTGGTTTATAACTTGGTTATATAGTTAAGCTTTAGGATGCTTTAGGGTAAATAGATATTGGGGTTTATAAACCAACTTGTAACTGCGGGCTATTTCCACTTTGTCCCAATCTATTGTTGAAGATGAGTTTCCATTTTCCCTCCGGGAAAATCCCTATTGGTGGATCTTGATGGTTAGTTCATGTTAAACTCCGATTCAAAACCCATAGCGCGCCCTCAGCCCTGGGGCCCTCTGGGGGCCCTCTGGGGGCTGCGCCCCTCTTCCGGCATTCGAAGCCAAGGCAGGTGAAGTGCGTCTGTCGGCCGAGCACACCGAGGGGCACCTCGGGCAGAAACGGTCGATTTTTGAGGGAAGGAACTGAAGGAACCATGCAAAAATAAGGGATTTGATTTATATAAGTGGATTTAGCCCTCAGATTTCATTGGATGTGATTTAAGCAGTAAAAAAATAGGGACTTGATTGGGAGTTTACTTCATTAGCCATCAAACTGGTGGAATTAGGCATCAACTCCCATGTGGCCGGGTCAATGTTGGTATCAAAGAAATTGATAAAATGTGGTAAACCCAATGCCATAAACAACTACCATTTGGGGATGACTTATGAAATTGGGTTTACCACAGTACAAAAGAGATGGATAAACCGCTCGCTCAGAAGTCTGGATCACCATGTGGATGCAAGCAGTTCTTAGCTTCTGGCAAGGCAGCCCGGAATATGCTTCTCCTGACTGAAATCGCCAGGACGCAATCGGCCAGCTGATTGCCAGCATATGGTGTAGCCAGTTGTGAATTCTCATATCTTTTGACAGAATCTGAAGATTCAGCTGATACCCCTGTCCTTCACCCGCCAGAAGCGGATGTTTTCCATGCCGCAACTCACCAAATTCAGCTCTTCGAAGGGTGAAAACCTGTGCAAATGGAGGTGGCATTCAAAACGGGAAGCGATGAATCCATTTTTCCGGGTGCTACATGTTCTCAATATATCAAATCAAACATTGTAAACATGCACTCTATGTCTATCAAGTACTTGGCCATCGCCTGAAGTTGGAGTTGGAGATATGTTTCACTACAGACGTGTGCATCCAGCCCCATTTCCACCCTCCCAAATGCCGAAGGGAAACCTGACGCAAGTGACATCCGGCCCAAACTGCTGCGCGATGAGGTTGATGGCCCCTCCTTTGGCACGGCTCATATCGAAGACCAACAGGTTTGGCCGCTCACGTGAGTCCTGGAACAAGGCTCTATGACGCACCTTCTGGAAACAGTAAAACTCATCCCATCCCCTCATCCCAAATCTTTCGCAGGCAGTTTCGCCGATTCAACCCACATTTTGGGTTGATAAAACATCCACCTGTTGGACTAGTGAACTGCAAGTCTCTGGTAAAGTTAAATCTTAATGCATGTGAGGTATTCGACGGCACTCCCAAAATTGTTTGCTGAACCCCACTGTTTTGGCAAAAAAGAAGCACTGTGTGGTGAATTCCAGCCCAATTTCGGTTGCTGCATTTCCCTTTTGTTTACATCACTAGATTCTGTTGTCAAATCCAAGTGCAAACTAAATGTTACCAACAAAATAGGTTCTAAATCCATCTAAATCCAATTTCGTCTGGCTTCACATGTCTTTCATGTCAAATCTCCAGCCGAACTCGGCGAACTCCAGCGCTCCTGCCCTGCCACCGCCAAGAAGCGACTGGCGCCGTCGAAGGCCACAGACTGCACGCTGCAAAGGGCACTCAAGGGCCTCGAGCAGCGGGGCCGGCGAGCATCGATATATGGGGGATATATAGGCCTAGTAATGGATATAATTGGGATATATAGGCATGGTCCAGGTAACATGGATACTGACTACCTGACTATAACTGATGGATAAAATGGGAATATAATAGGATGTATATGATGTATACATATTACACACGCGCAAAATTGATGTCTCGTTGTCGCCCCGTTACAAGTTACAAGGTCCTTGATAAAGTTAAGAGTGTCGCATCAAGGGCGCATCACAAGTGGCTTGACAGAGATCCAGAGCGTAGCATCCACACGCACTTGAACAGAATGCTACCAGAGCCCCTCCCAATTTTGCCCCACCCCCTCAAACCGACCCAGACATCAAAAAAACGAGAATGTCCTGCACCTGCCAATGATAATGAAAATATTGTTGTTCAAACAGTCATGAAACCATGCGCCTGCACATGCCTGCACCACAAAACGAACGTTGCACGATTTGTAGGAAAACACCCTCGCTCCTTTTGGTGCTGGCGCAAGACTTGGTTGGCATAAAGAAAAAATAAAACAGAACGTGTTCCCCCCTGCCTCGACTTTTTAAACAACATTTTGACTTTGACTAGTAACATGGTTTAGGAGTCAGTTTTTTGATAAAACAAAAATGAGACAACCTTTTTTAGTTGAGACAAAGTTTCACTTTGACCTCCTTCCACGTCCCCCTCCTTTTTGTCTGTGAGACAAAGGCTCAACTGGTCCAACGCTATTGAGTAGGAGAGGATTTAAATTGCAAAGTTGTGAGGAGGGCAACGGAATCCTGGATGTAGATTTTTAACGTTTCTTCTGAAGACCACCTTCCTAGATGTGAAACCTGGGCATAATTTTTGGTCAGGAGTCATTGATCTGTGGCTCCTCCCCGGCGTAGGGAATACGGTTTGAATTTGTAGTGTTGGAGGCTTGTTGCGACTAAACCTTCCTCAAATAGCGCGCGAAATTTTGTAGAGGACCAAGGGATCAAAGCTGTGTGAGGGGATACTGTACTTTTCCAAGCTTTGAGCAAAAAAACTAAAGTCGGGTCAGTTAGGTTCACCATCCCTGCATTTGGATTCCGTCCTGCAATTTTTGTGTCTCCCAGATACAAAACACCTGAACAAGAATTTGACGGAATGACTATGTCACGGGCAGTTACTGCTAACATTTCTCCAGTTCTTAGCAAACATCGGAAAGCAAGGAAAACAGCCAAGGCAACCGGTGGAGATTTGCTGTGCAACCAACCGAGCAACACTTGGAGCGTTTCTATGGTGAAAGGAGGGGACCTGGCTGGGAGCTCTCTCTGCTGCCATGCCTTATACAAACGCCAAGCTCCTGATAAACGCTTACGCAAGGAGGGCTGGTGATGCTGTACTGCTGAAGTGGTGTCACCTGCCAAAGATAGAGGTTCACCTTCCTCCCAAAGTTGTTGCAAATCCCCGAAAAACTTTTTTAAGGCTTTCTCATACCTAGTGGCAGTGGGTGGTTGGATAACTAAATCTGCTAGCTTTCCCAATCCTTTGCGCCTCTTGATACGCTCCTGCTTGTCAACTGCTTCAACTATTTTACGCTTCCCCAATTTTGTTTCTGAGGTTTTCGGCTCGGCCTGTCGGATCGGGAAGATTCTATGTATGACAAGACCAGGAGTATCCGAGAAGCAATCAGGAGGGAAGCTATCTTCTTACAAACCAACCGCAGTTTATGGCTTGACGACCGGCCTTTGTTGAGAACTTGAAGTGAAACCATTGAGTCTACCAAATGGAGGCACTTGCTCTCTCTTGGAATATACGCCATTTCAGGGATGTGTAGATGGCTTTGATTTCAAGTTTGTTTATATGTGTTGGGGACCGTGTGGGCTGACAGGCCACCGCCAGCTGCAAACAACCTTCCACCTCCACAATTTTGGGGGAATATTTTGTCGGAAACGATGACTGGTGGGTACTGTATCAGTAGTGGACTTAAGCAACACATCCGTGCCTTTGGTCGAAACCAGGTGGCACAATCCTGAAACTAAGTTCTGCTCTTTGATCAGATCACGACCACTTTGGAAAAACATGTTTTCGTGTTGCAAAAGCCGGTCGAAATAGCAGCGCGCCCAAGCTTTCAGCACTGCCAGGCCTGAGCCGGGCGAGAGTCTCAACTAATGTTTTCTGTGGAAGGAGCCCTAGAGTCGCTAGAAGCTCCTGAAGGAGGAAAGAGACAACTCCTACATGCCACGAACTGCCAACAAGTGTCATTCGCCAGCCATCCCATTCTAACGGGTTCTGCTTTCTGATGGTTTTGGTGCAGCAATGGTATGTGTAGCCTACGGGCAAGAACATCATGGCTTCCTTCTCCTCTACTTGCAACATTCTCCACCCGCGTGTCTTGTGCATTACCCCGTGTTTGAATTGATAGACATAAGGAGGAAACCGGCATCTGTCTTCTTTCCAATAATGCAGATCGCGTTGGCTGCAATTGTCCAAGCCGGTTTGCTGAAGCCTGGCTGAGTCTGCGGCTGCGCGGCCGTAAAAGTCGGCACCCTGTGCTCTGTACCGCCTGCCAGGGCGCAACCCGGCTGAAGGAAATCTTTGCTCCGAAAGTCACAAGTAAGAATTATTTTTCCCAAATTTTTACTTTGTGGGTCAGAAGGAGGGTAGATCTCTACACCTTCCTGTGCGGTGACTTCCCAGTTGAACCACCAGTACCGCGGCCGGTGGCAAGGAGAAATGCCGCAAGAATCGAGTTCGTACGGCAGGAAACCGATCGTTTTGCTCAACCGACTTCGATCAGCTTTAGTTATGCAAGTGGGGGACTCAACCAAAATCTTTACAGGACACCAATGAAAAATGTTTGTCAGCCAAGTTTTCAACCTGAGGAAAACACATGTCATGTCCAACTCGCCCTTCCCTTTTGCAATTTGGGAGGGTGGACTCCCGCCAAGCACCACCAGTTTGGTATTTGGAAACGCTGCAGCCCATGATCGCACATCTTCAAAACAAACCATGTCCATGTATTCATGAAATCGTGCGGAAGGAAAAAAACTTTCAATGACCCGCTGGGCGTTTTCTCCTGGTTCAATGGAAATGAAACCGGACATGGGAGCTCCAATGCTATCTAGTGCAACCCTTAAGGATCCTACACCCCCACCAACGCTGATCCCCAAAACTCCTCCCTGGACACCAGATTCTGGAAACTCACCTCGCACCAGCGACTCTGCTGCCTGAGAACCAAATTGGGTCAGCCCCACAGACTGGCACAATCCTCCACCAGTCTCGCTTGCATCAGAGCATGCAGCAATATGATTTGAAGAAAGTCGAAAATCCATAAAAGCCGTGGCGGACAAAAAGAATGAAGCCAACAACTCTTCCATAACTTTTCTCGGCATCGGTTTTACAACCTTGTCATTTTCAAAACTCACGATGAACTCCCAGACATGGTTTAGAATTGACATCAAAGGCCTTTGAAACCCAAACAGGTACACTAAACCACCCGTCAACATTTGCATCTGCTTTTGGCTAACCTCCTTTTTTGTTAGGAGGTCTAGGAGGGCCCACAAGTATTTACTGACTTTGCCAACCTTTGCACAACAAAAACCTGCATTGCCATACCCATGCTCCTTGCACTTCCGCCTGCGCTTGCCTATCAACTGCCTTTTTCTCATTTCGGGGCACCTTTAACCGCAAGTATTCCTTCCTCAGAAATTCTGTCAAGGAGGGAGTATGGGATAAAATGACCCTTTGGGATACTTCGGACAACTGGTCAAAGTTGTCCAAATACACCCGAAAAGCATGTTGGGTTCTTGGCAGCTCCAGATCCCGCCTGATTTCGTCTTGGGGGCCTACAATGCGTGAAGCAGCCATGGCCCTGGCGGCCGCGCGCCGATGCAAGTGTTGAGCTATGGCTACCGAATTTATATACCCCATGGGTAACACCCGGCTGTGTAGGACGTGGGGTCGTGGATCCCCAGGTGGATTGAATCGAGGGCAGACCACGCGGTCAAAGCACAAGAACTGATACCATACTTTGGGGATTCCCACAATGTAAAACATTGCTCTTTTAATATCTTCAGATGATATGAGTATTGTTCGTGCGGTTGAAGCTCCAATTGGAAGAGCTGGGAAATCATGGGGAGGGATTCCAAATCACCTCCCAAGGACAAGAACTTGCAATTTATTGGTCGCAAATCCATGATTAGGCGGAATATTTCTACTCCATCCTTCGTTGCTTTGCCTTTCGGTACCCCAAAAATACCGCCCAATATTGGTTTATCATCTACCCGAAAAACATTCTCCAACGGGAAAACTCCACAAACCCCCCTATTCAGGAGACCTTCAGTGACCTCCTCCCAACAATCCCGGGGTATCATTACTTTGGGGGGTTTAAGCCAAACCCGATCTGACTCCGGTTTTAGCAACCAGTCAGGATGCAAGAGGAACTCTTTGATTCCGTCCTCGCAAACTTCAGAGGCATTCAAAATTCCGGCTACTCCTTCCCGGGGAAGGCTTTCAGAAATGTTCTCCCACCTCAAACTCCGAGCAATATGCAGGGGCAATTCCCGCACTATCCCCTCTAGGAGCATTCTCTGCTCTCGGGACGGTTTGCCTTTCCCCAATCCTACGTTCATCCAATTTAGGCATCGCGCAATCCCTTCTGCCCACAACTTATTGATCTTACACTCAAAGGAGCTAACCTCCTCGGGTGAGGGAAGAGGAAAAATCCCTTCCTTACAAAAGTCTCGCGCCCTAGAAAAATTTTCAGTGGGGAAGGATTGCAGAACCCGCGTTCCCTGATACACCAAATCAGCAACAGTCTTTCCCCGCCTTGTACCCGACGCGGACAAACCGCCCCTCCCCGGGCCGACGCGCGCGACAACCGAAATTCGGCTGCAGAGGAGAAACCGATAGCCTCTCCTACAGGAGGGTCGTCCCCACCCTCCTTCAAGTTTGACTCACCTCTACGACTTTCGACTGCTGGGCTTTGCTGCCCTTCGAGTTCGATTTGCCCCCCTTTCCTTTCAGGTGAGTCGGAAATTGATCCTTGCCTCCCGAGCTTTTTCCTCCGCCTTTTAACTGGCGGTTCAATTTGGTCTCGTTCTGAAATTCCCTTCGGGCAAATCTTGACTCCTCTCGGCCCGCCAGGTTGGACAGCTCCTTGGGAAGAATCTAATTGGCTGGAAAGCTCGACGGGGCTGCCGCCGGCCAGCAACTCCAAAGATTTCAGCCTTTGAGCAGCTATGTCTGCTACTGTGAGAATCTGGCCGTCCAGCAAATGATCGAGGACTGCGCATAAAGTCAGCATTTCTCTCTGGATGGCTTTACTTGTCACTTTGGGTGCTAAAATCTGACGGTAGTACCGCCTGTACACTCCTACTCCCCATTGGTGGCTGCCTCCTTGGGCGCTTTGAACGCTAGATACCCTGGGAGTTTCTGGTCAATTTTTCGCAAGCGATGCTCGGACTCTAGGCTGCTTGTCTCGCTGGAAAGGCTTGCTGACCTGCTGGTCGATTCGCTGGAAGAGTTCTTCTTCTTTTTGGTGCTCAACCTGATAGGCCTCTTGTAATGGGGGTCCAAAGGCATGCCCTGCACTCTCCATCGAGCTTTTTCCAACATGTCTTTGACTTTCCTTTTTCCTTTTTTTCCTTGCTGGAAGAAGTTGCGGGCACATCCTGCTTCGGAGCTGTTTCTAAAGGAGGGGGATCTGCTCCGCCTCCTTGGGGAAAGCCAAACTGTTCGGCGACCTTTTTCAAGTTCTCTGTTTCGCCTGGTGGGGGAGGATGGTGGTCGCCCACGGCATTTGACGTCCACTCTGTTTCTTGGCTCAGAAGTTTTGCAATTTCAGGGTGTAGCCTACTCCTGGAATACTCAGCCTTTTGTTGGCAGGAATTGCTTCGCAGCAGCAGTAAAACAGGGCGCTCGGGCTGGCTTTTCTCCAGTCTCGAAGGGAGGCAAGGTTGCTGCCCAAGATTCGCACCGCTAGCCACTTCCC
>CAMXCT020006746.1:117500-130000 GCA_947184155.2 Cladocopium goreaui | reverse complement strand
CACTGGGCGTGGATGGTCGTGGTTGAGGTCCGACAGAGAACACTGTGCGTCGAGGGTCGCGGTTGAGCAGGAGGAGGAGGAGGAGAGGAGGAGAGGAGCAGGCAACTGACATAAAATCTAACAACCCTCACCTGGCAGGTGGGGAAAAACATGTCAACACCAAAACTAGTCAATTTTCCCCATTTTTTGACTTGCACGAGTTTGAGAAAAACATGTCAACACCAAAACTAATCAATTTTCCCCATTTTTCGGATTCCAGGAGTTTGAGAAAAAACATGTCAGCACCAAAACTAGTAAATTCTCACCATTTTTTGGATTCCAGGAGTTTGAGAAAAACATGTCAACACCAAAACTAGTCAATTTTCACCATTTTTGGATTCCAGGAGTTTGAGAAAAACATGTCAACACCAAAACTAGTTAATTTTCACCATTTTTTGGATTCCAGGAGTTTGAGGAAAAAACATGTCAACACCAAAACTAATCAATTTTCCCCATGGTTCTAAGTTTCAGTCCGTCAACACCAAAACTAGTCAATTTTCACCATTTTTTGGATGCCAGGAGTTTGAGAAAAACATGTCAACACCAAAACTAGTCAATTTTCACCATTTTTGGATTCCAGGAGTTTGAGAAAAAACATGTCAACACCAAAACTAGGCAATTTTCCTCATTTTTTGGATTCCAGGAGTTTGAGAAAAACATGTCAACACCAAAACTAGTCAATTTTCCCGCATTTTTTGACTTGCACGAGTTTGAGAAAAACATGTCAACACCAAAACTAATCAATTTTCCCCATTTTTTGGATTCCAGAAGTTTGAGAAAAAACATGTCAACACCAAAACTGGGCAATTTTCCCAATTTTTTGGATTCCAGGAGCTGAGAAAAAACACACACACATATATATATATATATTTATGTATATATATGTACATATGTATATTACATGATTTTGCTATATTTGGAGGGTAGTGGTTCTAAGTTTCATTCCGTCAACACCAAAACTAGTCAATTTTGCCTATTTTTTTTGGATTCCAGGAGTTGAGAAAAAAATATGTCAACACCAAAACTAGTCAATTTTCCCCATTTTTTTGGATTCCAGAAGTTTGAGAAAAAACATGTCAACACCAAAACTGGGCAATTTTCCCAATTTTTTGGATTCCAGGAGCTGAGAAAAAACACACACATATATATATATTTATGTATATATATGTACATATGTATATTACATGATTTTGCTATATTTGGAGGGTAGTGGTTCTAAGTTTCATTCCGTCAACACCAAAACTTTTGGATTCCAGGAGTTGAGAAAAAATATGTCAACACCAAAACTAGTCAATTTTCCCCATTTTGGGATTCCAGAAGTTGAGAAAAAACATGTGTATATATATATAATATGTATATATGTACATATGTATATTACATGATTTTGCTATATTTGGATGGTAGTGGTTCTAAGTTTCATTCCGTCAGGACCAAAACTAGTCAATTTTCACCATTTTTGGATTCCAGGAGTTGAGAAAAAACATGTGTATATATAATATGTATATATGTACATATGTATATATGTACATATGTATATATGTACATATGTATATTACATGATTTTGCTATATTTGGAGGGTAGTGGTTCTAAGTTTCATTCCGTCAACACCAAAACTAGTCAATTTTCTTCCTTTTTTGAATTCCAGGAGTTGAGGAAAAAACATGTCAACACCAAAACTAGCAAACTTTCCCTTTTTTGGATTCCAGGAGTTGAGAAAAAACATGCGTATATATATATGTGTGTGTGTATATGTCAGTTATTTCCAACCATTTCCCCGCATTTTATGGGTAGCTCAATTGCCAATGGGATTTCATTTAGCTCCTAAAACACCAGTGGATGCACGCAATGCAATGCTTTCCCACCAAACATTTGTTTTGTGTTCTATTTCAGCTCCCGATTTCTGTAAGACAAGGGATATGCATATATATATATATAGATATGCATGTCTATTCAAACCCTTTTCAAAGAAGACATTGTTTTCAGGGGCACCTTTACATTTCCATATCTTATCCTCTATTCTGGTATATGCCAATGATTCAAGTTTCTATATTTCCAAATGCACCTTACATATACATATATATATATATGCATACTCATATATTATATAATTCCAAGCAGTTCCCCAAAAATATAATCCCTTCTCCCTAATACTAAACGTCCACCCCTACTAATAAACACGACAGGTAGTTTTTAGTATTAGGGGTGTATTTAGTATTAGGGAACCCTAATACTAAATTAAAACCCTTGATAATAAAAACTATTTTTTCCGATCTCAAAATCAATTAATTAAATTTCTTTATATAACGCTATTAAAATATTGCCAAAAATTGGATGTCGAAGCTTCCCCCTAATACTAAATTAAAACCCTTAATAATAAAAACTATGTTTTCCGATTTCAAAATCAATTATTTTTGTTGTGAAACGCAATTGAAATATTGCCAAAAATTGGATTTCGAAGCTTCCCCTTAATACTAAATTAAAACCCTTAATAATAAGAACTTGGTTTTCCGATTTCAAAATCAATTAAATTTCTTTATATAACGCAGTTAAAATATTGCCAAAAATTGGATTTCGAAGCTTCCCCCTAATATTAAATTAAAACCCTTAATAATAAAAACTATGTTTTCCGATTTCAAAATCAATTATTTTTGTTGTGAACGCAATTGAAATATTGCCAAAAATTGGATTTCGAAGCTTCCCCCTAATACTAAACACCCCGGGGTTGACTAGTTTTTAGTATTAGGGGGGGAAACCCACAAATGGTAGGTTGATTTTTAAATTGTTTTCTAAAGGGGATCAATTAAAAGTCAAATTGGCCAAACTGAAATTTTCAGAAATTGGAGATGGACGCCTGCTTTTAGTATTTGGGGGACGTTTAGTAATAGGGAGAGGGTATTAATGGGATTCAACCACCAATCGGATTTCATGTGAAAAAGCATATATGGCAAACAAGGACATTCATGTGGCAAACCATGGCAAACCCAAGAATAAACCTATCATTTGGGGATGCTTTATACAGTGACATGTACCACCCATTTATGATGATTTTAGGTAGAATCTTTCGTTCAATCCATCAAACAACACATCATATTACTCAGCTAGTTTTACGGGTACTTTTTGGGTAAAAAACTGCGAGAGGGTAGTCATTTTTGGCTCTCCGAGCACCATTTTTCGTAGTGGTTCTAAGTTCTGATTACCGTGAACAGTTTCGCAAAACGTAAAAATATCATAAGTTTTATCAATTTTACCCAAATCTGAGCGGGTAGTTCGGGGTACTTTTTCGGGGTATGGAAAATTTCCAAAACGAGGTTCTAAGTTTCAGTCCGTCAATATATGTGAGGTAGGTCAGATGGGATGGGATACATAGGTGGATGGATGGATGGATTGATGGATAGGTAGACAGACAGGTGGATGGATGGATTGATGGTGTGCATGGTGGGCATGGTGGGCATGGTGGGCATGCGTGTGCATGCGTGCGCATGCGTGTGTGAAGATGAATGCAGCTTTTACAATGAAAATTGATGGTTTGGTTTCCCGATATTTCCGGTAAATCTTTCCTGAAGCCAATCCTGGAGGACTGGTCAGAACTATGACTATGATGGCCCGACTATGGACCATCCTGGCAATTAGGGACTTGCAATTACCATGATCGTGGCTGCTGACAACCTGCCCAAAATCCAAAAAACGGATTACGACATCCTTGGAAAACCATTGGAAAGACGACGGATGCTTGTAGCATCCTATCTGACAGTCTCCAACTCATCACCTTTTTAGTGACTTGTATGCCCGAGGGGTCCAATGCAATAAAAACACATTTCTCAAAATGTCCATATCCAGGCGGTTTTTCAAAGGGGTGCAGATTTCTTTTTAATTTCCCGAATGCGTAGCAAGGGTTCCCGTTTCACTCTGGGGGTCTGGGGGTTGAGGGTGTGTTCGCTGGACGTTGCGTTCACGGTCGCAATCGTCCGCAACTGTTCGCAACCGTTCGCAACCGTCCGCAACCGTCCGCGCGATCCCCGTATGGCCGTGCCTATGGGAAGTTTTGCAGAGGTGGTCCTTTTTGGCGTTTTCAGACGTGTCGTTGCTTCGTTTCGCGTGGCAGGCGTGGCACTTCGTGACATTCAGACGTGTTCTGGAACGTGTCGAAAGTCGTTTTGCGTGGCAGGCGCAATACTTTTGCGATGTTTTCAGAAGATGTGTTGCAGTTTTCGTGGCAGGCGCAGCACTTTGGACGTGTCCATCGTCATTTTTCGTGGCAGGCGCAGCACTTTAGACTTGTCGTGTTGCGTGTTTTTTGCAAATCGCATTGGCAGGGCTGCGTCAAGTGGCGACAAGGTGCAAATTCCGTGGCAGTCGTGGCATTTTGCGCGATGTGCTGAAAATTGACGGAAGCCTCGCACGAAACATCGATTTTGAGGTTGCAAATTTTCAGGTTCTAAGGAAAACTCGCAGGAAAACGTCGATTTTGAAGCTACAAAGTGTGAAAAGTGGAGGAAGTCTCGCACGAAATGCTCGTTTTGGTGCTCGTACGTGTCTCGTCTCGAGTCTCTGGTTATCCCGTGGCTTCGCCGTGTCTATGGGGCAAGCTGCAAAACCTGTCCTTTTGTCATGTTGCCAACTGTGAAAATTGCCGGAAGTCTCGTACAAAATGCTGGTTTTTCTGCATCCACGTGTCTTGTCTCGAGTCGCTGGTTTTCCTGTGGCGTCGCCTTGTCTATGGGGGAAGCTGGAAAACCTCTCCTCTTCGAATGTGTCCAAGCAAGTTGTCATGCCGTTTTGCGTGGCAGGCGTGGCACTTTGTGACATTCCAACCTGTTTGATAATGCGTCGCAAATGTCAAAATTAGAGGAAGTCTCGTACGAAATGATGGTTTTTCTGCATCTGCATCCACGTGTCTTGTCTCGAGTCGCTGGTTTTCCTGTGGCGTCGCCGCGTCTATGGGGGAAGCTGGAAAACATATCCTATTCGAATGTGTCCAAGCAGGTTGTCATGTCGTTTCGCGTGGCAGGCGTGGCACTTTGTGACATTCCAACCTGTTTGATAACGTGTGGGAAATATCAAAATTGGAGGAAGTCTCGCACGAAATGCTCGTTTTTTTGCACCCACGTGTCTCGTCTCGAGTCTCTGGTTTTCCTATGGCGTCGCCGTATCTATGGGGGAAGCTCCGCACTCCACACTCTACACTTTACACTCCACACTCTACAATTTACACTTTAGACTCCACACTCTACACTTTATACTCCACGCATTACACTTTGCACTTTACACTCCTCACTCCTCACCTGAGACTTTACCCTCCACACTCCACACTTTACACTACACTCTACACTTTCCACTCCTCCCTCCTCACTCTACACTTTACACTCCACACTCCACACTCTACACTTTACACTCCACACTTTACACTACACACTCCTTACTTTACACTCCACACTTCACACTCCAGACTTTCCACTCCACACTTTACACTCCACACTCCACACTTTACACTCCTCACTCCAGACTCTACAATCGTCACTTTACACTCCATACTCCACACTCTACACTTTCCACTCCACACTTTCCACTCCACACTCCGCACTCCACACTCCACACTTTACTGTACACTCCTCACTCCACACTTTACACTCCTAACTTTACACTCCACACTTTACACTCCACACTCCACACTTTACACTCCTCACTCCAGACTCTACAATCGTCACTTTACACTCCACACTCCACACTCTACACTTTCCACTCCACACTTTCCACTCCATACTCCACACTCTACACTTTACGCTCCACACTCCACACTCTACACTTTACGCTCCACACTCCACACTTTACACTCCACACTCCACACTTTACACTCCTCACTCCACACTTCACACTTTACACTCCACACTCCACACTCCACACTTTACACTCCACACTTCACACTCCACACTCCTCACTCCACACTCCGCACTCCACACTTTACACTCCTCACTCCACACTTTACACTCCACACTTTACACTCCACACTCTACACTTTACACTCCAAACTTTACACCCCACACTCCACACTCTACACTTTACACTCTACACTATACACTCTACACTCCACACTTTACACTCCACACTTTCCACTTTACTCTCCTCACTCCACACTTTAAACTCCACACTTTACACTCCACACTCCGCACTCTACACTTTACACTCCACACTCCACACTTTACACTCCACACTCCACACTCTACACTTTACAGTCCATACTCCACACTCTACACTTTACACTGCGCATTCTACACTTTACACACTCTACACTCCCCACTCCACACTTTACACTCCACACTCCTTACTTCACACTCCACACTCCACACTCTACACTTTCCACTCCACACTGCAGACTGGTAACAAGGGAAACATGTACAAGACTGTTCAAATAAACTATTGCAGAAAGGTATTGTGCGTGACTGCATAACCATGTGTTTTTGACATCTGTACCATTAACATACGTGTGAGCATTCGGGTTCGTATCTTGTTTTTTGTTTTTCAGTCTGGGGCACTTCCCTGCTATTTGCTACATTTTGGAGCAAAAACCTCTACTGAGCTGAATTTTGGAGCTAAAATGTGTCATCTGCACTGTTCATCGATTTTTCCATGGTTTTAGCCGGTTTTTCCATGGTGTTCATTGATTTACCCAAAGTTGTGATCGATTTTTCCATGGTTTTCATTGAGGTTTCTATTGTTTCTACCTGTTCTGAAATGCCCCAAACCTTGGCACCAAACACAACAGGTCCAGACCAGTTACCACCAAATAGGCACCGACCACGAAAACCCTGTTTCAGAGTCCCACCAGTCCAAAAGACCTGCGAGTTCAACTGCCACCTCACGTTCGGCAGCTGCTCTGCTTTTGACCAGGCTGACATGTAAAAGGGCTGCGCACGGCCCAAATGCAGGTTGATTGACATCCACTTAAGGATACATGATGAATTGTGCAAAACATAAATCGAAAAATTGAAATGGGTACTGCATGGAATTTGTGTCATCACGCAGTTTCAATTGATTTTTCCCCGGTTATATCGATTTTTTGCATGCATAACATGCACCTGGTGAACATGTACAAGATAGGTTGAAACACAACCGTGTCGGGTCTAAATAGTGGCATTGGATGCTATCATAGTGTTGGTTGGTTTAGGGTTTATTTAAAGTTGGTTTAGGGATTATTTCGGGTTGGTTTAGGGTTTATTTAGTGTTATTTTATGATTCGTTTAGTGTTTATTTACCGTTGGTTTAGGGTTTATTTAGGGTTATTTAGGGTTGGCTTAGATTTATTTAGGGTTGGTTTAGGGTTTATTTCGGCTTGGTTTATGGTTGGTTTAAGGTCATTTAGGTTATGTTTAGGTTTGGTTTAGGGTTTATTTGGTGTTTGTTTATGGTTTATTTAGGGTTGGTTTAGTGTGTATTGAGGCTTGGTTTCGGGATGGTTAAAGTTTATTTGGGGTTGGGGTTGTGTTTATTTACGGTTGGTTTAGGGTTTTTTTAGGGTTATTTAAAGTTGGCTTAGATTTATTTAGGGTTGGTTTAGGCTCATTTAGGTTATGTTTAGGTTTGGTTTAAGGTTTATTTGGTGTTGGTTTAGGGTTTATTTAGAATTGGTGTGCAGTTTATTTAAAGTTTGTTTAGGGTTTATTTAGTGTTATTTAGGGTTGGTTTAGGGTTTGTTTAGGGTTGGTTTAGGGTTTATTTAAGATTAGTTTAGGGTTTATTTAGGATTGGCTTAAAGTTATTTAGTTTAGGGTTGGCTTAAAGTTTATTTAGGGAGGGTTATGTTGGGTTGGTTTATGGTTGGCTTAGAGTAATTTAGTGTTATTTAGTGCTATTTATGGTTATTTAGAGTTGGTTTTTGGTCGATTTAAAGTCTGTTGAGGGTTTGATTAAGGCACATGTAGGGATACAAGGTGCGTATATAAAGATAGATAGATAGATAGATAGATAGGTAGGTAGGTAGATAGGTAGATAGGTAGATAGGTAGATAGGTAGATAGATAGATAGATAGATAGACAAATAGATAGATAGACAGATCGATAGATGGATAAAATAGATAAGAAAGATAAGATAGATAGATTAGATTAGGTCAGGTACGATTAGATGAGGTTAGGTTAGGTGAGGTTAGATTAGATTAGGTTAGATTAGATTAGACTAAATAGATAGATTAAATGGATAGGTTAATAGACAGATGGAATAGGCAGAGAAGTTAAATAGATAGACTAAATAGATAGATTAAATAGATAGATTAATAGATAGGTTAAGTAGATTAGGTTAGATAGATTAGATAGGTTTGATAGATTTGGTAGATTAGATACATTAGATAGGTTAGATAGGTTGGATAAGTTAGATAGATTAGATAGAATAGAAAAAAACAAGATAAGGCAAGAGAAAATAGGACAAAATGAGATAATATTAGGTTAGATTAGGTTATAGGTTGGGTTAGGTTAGGTTAGACAGATAGGTTAAGCAGGTAAAGCATGGTAAAGCCACAAAAGCCACACACACCCACAAAAACCACAGAAGCCACAGAAGCCACAAAAGCCACAAAGCCAGGCTGGAAAACCAGAAAACCAAAAAAAAATGCCCTCCTTTTCAAATGGGTCAAACCTGTCCTTTCGATTTTTGTATCTTTCCCCATGTCCCATTTCAATGCTCCTTTACATGGCATTTTCCATTCAGCCATGTTTGTTTGCCCCATGCCCCAGGGTAACGCATCCAGTACCCTCCATCCCTGCACCCTTTTATATGGCCAGTGGGCTATGAGTCACAACCCTGGCACCCTGCAGTTCGCATCACAATGGCTAGTATAGCTTGATGTTCATCAAAATTTTGGTATCCATCTTGCTCACACAAAAAAAGATAGACAAGAATTGAGTGTACAATATATATATATATATAGAACAATGTTCACTACAAGTGCATATTTGTATGCATATATACATGGTATTTATATATATATATATATATCTGTGTGTGTGTGTGTTTAAATGTGTAGATATAAATATATATGTGTGTGTATCTATGTATAAATATATATATATGTGTGTGTATATACACAATTATGTATATGTATATATGTGATATGTGTATATGTATATATGTATATGTGTAAATGTATATGTATTTGTAAATATGTATATATGTATATGTGTACATATGTATATATGTATACGTGTATATATGTACATATGTATATGTGTATATATATATATGTATATATGTGTATATATGTATATATGTATGTGTGTAAGTATGCATATTTATCTATTTACACATAATCCTCAGATATCCAGATTCCTGGGTGTCATCCCAATATGACATGAGATTTCAAGCTGCTCCCCATCCGCATCGGCACCTCTCCCGGTCGTGCGCCAGAGGCGCAGCACTGGGACACCAGCGACGGTGCCCTGCACAGAGGCCAACCAATGCCTGGGGCATGGGGATATGCTTGAGATTTTAACCATAGATAAAGATAAGATGTGTGAATATTATATATATATATACATATATATTATTGTGTGTGTATAGATAATATCAGTAAACCACCATTTCACCATAGAGAAAGGTGGTATCATATATAATTATATACAGATCTATTCATATATATATATAGCGTTTAATCTTGAACCATAGATACAGGTAACGGTATGATTATATAAGACTTCATGCTCACACTGTTTTCCCTGCATCCGCTGGGTTGTTCTCTGGTGATACGACAACTCATTGTTGGAGTTGTATTGTATTTCATGCCATACTTCCATCATCCCAGCATCACCACAATTTTGGCCATGCTTCCTCTGGTATATGTGTTGCTTTGAAAAAACTGAGCTTTCTGGAGGACTTGGGGAAAAAGTTGCAGAGGTCCTGGATTCGGCTTTTTGGCTCGCTAGTCAGTCTTTTCTGGTATGTCCCCGTTGGGGCCTCCTGCAAGTAAATTTCAAGAACTCGTGTGCTCAGCCACCTCCCTCTTGGCCTGACAAACTCCGCATCTTCTGTCTGCGCCAGCCAGTGCGTGGCTCCTCCAGGTCGCAAACTGCTAAGGTTGACATGACTACAACCCTGGCTGTCAGCGATGCCAAGTGCCGCAAGCAGCAAAGCAAACCTCCGTCTCAGCTTCGATGGTGACCAAGGCCAGAGCTGTTCATCTGGGTTCAACCGGCGAAAGGCCAGGTCAAGGAGAAGCACCACGTCATCAGGCTCTATGCGCGACGACTGATGCCTGGCGGCTCGGCCTCTTGTCTTTGGGAGCCTAATTTGTAACAAAGTTCCAAGAGTTCCCGGGCTGCGTCTCGACGTAATATCAGGTCGGACCTGGCAGCTGCAAGCGCTTCTCCAACTCTGAGAACTCCAGCCCATGTCATTGCAATTAAGGCTCCTTCACGAAGCCATCCCCAAGGATTGCCACACCAATGCATGCTATCATGATGGAAACTGGTAAGGCAGCATTGCAGCATGATGTTCATGAGGCTCATCTGTATAACCCAGTTAAAGCTAAGTCCTATGCGGCTGAAACTTGCTTTCGCAGCGCAGAGCGTCGAGCTGTGCCTGCGTTGATCGTTTCAGAGGACTTTCCATAGCTCTTGTCCATACCTTTTCCAAAGCCAACGAGCGCTTCACAAACCGCTTCGCCGTCAACATGATTTCCCCCCATCAATTCCTCGAGGGTATATCTCTAATTATCTCTAGTTCTCACCGAGCCAGATGTCAAACTCTGCCAGCAGAACTTCGCATCGAGACCTGGTCTGTTGCAGAATCACGCGGTCAGCTTGAAGCTGTCGACCAAATCTTCTATCCGCTCTCCGCAGTTCTTCAGTTCCAGTTGGCTGCAACGGCATGGCGGAACCAAGGTCGAGACTGGCTAATAGGGCTACGGATTGGATTATCCCCGGTTGTACCCACTTATTAGGAAAAGCCATATTCCAGGGTCCCAAGGAGAAAGCCCACGAGAACGAGGGGTGTGGCATGGTGTGGCCAGGCAAATCCAAGGAAGAGGCAGCACAAAATCCAAGGCAGCAATGGAAATCCAGCACCCCTCACCAGGACAGAGACAGAAAGCCACAAGGATGTAAAGCCGAATCCATCCTGCGGCCGCTCTGGAGAACTGATGTGAGTGGATAGTGACTGGCTGACCAAGAGAGCAAAAATCCAAAATGGAGCATCTCCATTGCATGGATAAAGGCTTTTCACGTGTCGGAGCGTCAGCTGTGTTCAGCCTGGTTGGTGCAAATCCAAGTGAATGATGGAGATTTCCTGCAATGTCGTAGGAGCAGGCTCGGAGCAATGTAGGGCGGAGTGCTCTGGCAGAGGAGCGGCCCTTGGCAATTGCTCGCTTGGCGACCCTTGAGTCCATCAGGGCTGTGAACCTCCTGTCTCCGCCTTTCAAGAGCAAAAACCTGTAAAGTCCAACATATGGACAGGCTTTTTCCAGAACCAGCCATTTTCAACTTTCCAACCAGGCCTTTGCAGCAAGTCGTTCAAGACAACGCTCTCGAGCTTTGTTCCCTCCTTCTCACCATCTGTGTTTCTCATCTTCAGACGCTGGGCAATCTTCTTGGCAATGAAGGCTGCAAGATTTGGGTGGTATGCTGCGCTAGCTTTGGTGAACTTGCCCTCTATGCGGACGTGCTTGTGACCACCACTACACCGCACGTTGAGAGAGCCAACGTCAAATCCGTGCCCCAGCAGTCGAAAGGGCTTGCGATGCGGCGATCCAAAGGCACACGAGTCAATGTGTGCCTCAGAAAGTCCAATCTTCTGAAAATAAATCCAAATTGAGAGCCACGCCATCTTCGAGAGCAAAGGCTGCTCCAGAAGTCCAAGTTCACCGTGCAGATAGGAGAACCACAGTATTGCCAGGCATCTGAAGGCGATGCAGTTGCCAAGGCGATGCAGGATGCTGCGCTGGGGAGACTGTAGTGCAGACAGGTTCGACTACTACCCCCTTGAACCTCCTTCCAAAAATCATCTGAAAGATCCAGTCGGTGAGCTTGATGTTTTGAAGGTTGAAGTGCTCATTCCTAGAGAAGTCAATTGGGGTGCGGGCTGTCAAGCCCTCTTTCATCAGAGCCGCTGACAACACGCCAGATCCACCACATATCTCAACAGCATCAAATCTGAAATCCTGCGCCTTCGTCTAAGCATCTGTCGCACAGGGGAGTCAAGCATTGTGTAGGAACCTCTCTTGTCACCGCCAAGCCAAATCGCACTAGCAAGATCACTTCCAATGTCAAGAGGGGTGAAAGCTCCTTTGGAAAGCCAGCTCCTCAGCAACCCTCCTGGGCAAGGGAACAACATCATCTGTGTCAGCAAGGGATTTTGATCCAAAAGCAAAAATGCCGTTGAGGATGCAGCATAGTGGGTGGCGGCACATGAAGATAGAAACCCAATTTCCTGCAATCCTCGCCGCAAGGGATTTGCTGATGCAAGGCAATCTGGCTGCAGCAAG
>CAMXCT020006746.1:0-112500 GCA_947184155.2 Cladocopium goreaui | reverse complement strand
AGTGGAAAACAATCATAAACCATCCCCCAAATCACCATAAAGTGTATGCAAAAGTTGTGTGTGTGTGTGCACATGAGCCAATGAAAAGGAGGAAGCGCGGGCAGTCAACAAGGTGTTTTTGTAGGTTTTGGAGGCTGTTGTGAAGAGAAAGAGAGGGTCTGTGCTCGGACGGAACCGTAGCGAGATCTCGGTTTTGTAAAAAAAATACGCAAATCACTTCACCGCATGGTCAGAATTGGAAGATGAGGCTCGCAAAGGCTACACTTCACACTGTGTTTGACACCACTGTACGCTCCACACTTTGCACTGTACACTCCGCAATTGGAATCCAAACAGCTTTCTACACTGCACACTCTGGACTTTAATTCTACCTGCATGCTAGAATCATTCTTTAGACACTTTGCACTTCAGATTGCACACTTGACTCTTTCTCTAGCTTTGCACCCTTCTCTACACTAACCACTCCACACTTCCCACTCCACAATACGAGACTCCAGCGAGGGTTCAACTTTGCCCCCGGAGTTGCAGAACAAAAACAACCAGCGCTTGCCAAACGCGAGATTGTCTTAGATGTGATGCGGCTCCTGTGCTACGCAGCAATGCAACTGGAGGTTGCTAAACACATTGCAACTGCTGCGGGCAGGATAGTTTCTGGAGAGGGTGCAACCTCTTGTGCAGTCTGGAAGGCACTTGGAAGTTGCTAGAGGAATTGGTTCCCAGACCGGAAGAAAATAGAAACGAAGAAGAGGTTGGTTCAGAGAAGAGGTTTCTCAGAGAAGAGGCATCTCAGAGAAGAAAATTACTCGAAGAAAAAAATAAGCCCAAAGAGTATCCCCAACAGCCAGAAACAAAAACAGTTGCCAAACACGCAATGAGTGAAGTATGTTTATTGCCCCGCCCTTCTTACTCTAGAGGTCGGGCGTACAAGGCGCAATCACAGCACAAACACTTTATAAAAAACCGCTTTTCCAAAAGGGTTCGCAATACTTCCCGAAGCTCGTGCGAAGGCTTTTTCCCAAAGAACTGCTGTCCGCCTCACTCTTCACTTTATCTGCCTAACATACATCATCCACATCTCTTATGTCCTTTACATCACCTACATCTTCTATACCGTCTTCTACACCATCTTCTCTAGATCTACATCTACATCTACATCTACACCATCATCATCATTATCACCATCATCATCATCATCATTATCATCATCATCATCACCTACATCTGTCTCACCTACATTATCTACACCACCTACACATTTTCCATCAACCTCATCTATATGGCATGTTTTATGTACAATACATACAATACCTACATCATCATCTACATCACTACATCCTCTACATCACCCACATCAACTACATCTTCTGCACCATCTTCCCTACATCATCATGATTATCATCACCATCACCACCACCATCATCATCACCATCATCTATCTCACCTACACCATCTACATCACCTACACAATATGTTTCCATCAACCTAATCTACATGATATACATCACCTACAACGCATACATAACCTACATCATCATCTATATCACTGCATCCTATACATCACCTACATCTTCAAATCGATCTAACCTTACATCACTTACATCATCATCTTCATCATCTACAACATAGACAACATCACCTACATCAGCTACGGGTGATCAACTTCTAGGGAACTCCTACAAAACTTGAACAATGTCATTTACACAGGAGTTGACTTGCAGGTGATCCATTTCTACTTGAACTCCTACAAGACTCCTGCCGGCAAGGTCATTTTGCACAGAAATTGTTACACAGGAGTTGCTACACAGGGGTTCAGCTAACTTCCAGGTGATCAAATTGTATCTGAACTCCTGCAAAATCAGACTTCTCCAGTTCTTCTATTTCTCTCTGCCAGGCAGTGGCTTACGAATCGTTACCCTCTGCGGCGTGTCGGACACCCGAACGTGTGGCGAAATGCGGGTCTTGTTTGTCCTTGGGCAACCCTCTGCGGAGATGGCGCGTGTCGGATGGGCAAACATGTGGTGTGGTGAAATGCGAAACTTCTTTGCCCGCAGCAGCCGTCTGCGGAGATCGTGCGTTTCGAACGCCCAAACATGTGGTGGAATGTGAATTTCTTTTGGGCACGGGCAACCCTCTTCAGAGATCGCGCAGGTCGGACATCCAAACATGTGGCAAAATGCAAATTTGGTGAGGCCCGGCACAGCCCCTTCGCACGAAATGATGGTCAACCGTCAAAAACTGGTGTAAAATTGTGATTTTGAAAGTTCAGATGCAAGCGTGGCATGAAAGTCAAACGGCAATAACTGTGGGAAAACTGCGATTTTTTAACGTCAGATGCCAACGTTCAAGAATTGGTGTAAAATTGCGACTTTATCCATTTTGAAACGTCAGGCACAACCGTTTCGCGCGAAATAAAACTTGTGTAAAATTGCGATTTTACAAGGGTGTGTTTAAAGTTTCTGCGCGTATAAGATTGTAAAAGCTGCTCTGTGCAAAGGCCTCTCTCTGTGCTCTGTGTAAACCCTGCTCTGTGAACAAGCTTCTATGCGTAAAAGCGTCTGTGTGTAAAAGCTATGTGTGCAAAGGCGTGTGTGTAAAGCTTGTGTGTGCAAATGCTTCTGTGTATTAAAGATGCTCTGTTTAGACGCTTCTCTGTGTAAAAGCTTCTCTGTGCAAAGCTTCCGTGTGAAAACCTCTGTGCATAAAAGCTTCTGTGAGTAAAGGCCTCTATGCGTAAAAGCGTTTGTGTAGAAAAGCTTCTTTGTGTAAAGGCGTCTCTGTGTAAAAGCCGCGCTGTGTAAAAGTTGCTCCGTGTAACGGCTTCTCTGTGTAAAAGCGTCTGTGTGTGTCAAAGCTGCTCTGTGTACCGGCATCTGTGTGTGTGTGTGTGCGAAGGTGTCGGTGTGTAAAAGCTTCTGTGTGTACAAGCTTCTCTGTGTAAAGGCCTCTCTGCGTCAAAACTTCGGTGTGTAAAAGCTGCTCCGCGTAAACGCTGCTCTGTGAAAACAAACCTGAGTGTAAAAGCTGGTCCGCGCAAAAGCTTCTCTGTGTGAAAGCTGCTGTATCTAAAAACCGTTTGTGCTCAAAGTTCCTTCCCGCAAACACTTGTCTGTGAAAAAGCTTCTCTGTGCAAAATCTTCTCTGTGTAAAAGCTTCTGTGTCTGTAAAAGCTGCTCTGTTTAAAGGCTTCTCTGAGTAAAAGCTTCTGTGTGTAAAAGCTTCTGTTTGTAAAGGCATCTCTGTGCAAAAGCTTCTGTGTAAAAGCTTTCTTGTGAAAAGGCTGTAAAAGTTTCTGTGTCTAAAAGCTTCTTTTTGTAAGGCGTGTGTGTGTGCAAAAGCTCCTCTGTGTAAAAGCTTGGGCATTGGCATCTGCGCGTTAAAGTTCCTGTGTGTAAAAACTTCTTTTGTGAAAAAGCGTCTGTGTGTAAAGCTGCTCTGTGTAAAGGCTTCATGTGGTAAGGCTTCTTTAGAAAAGGCTTTTCTGTGCAAAAGCTTCTGTGTGTAAAAGCGTCTGTGTGCAAAAGCGCCTGTGTAAAAGCTGCTCTGTGTAAACCCCTCTCTGTGTAAAGGCTTCTGTGTGTAACATCTTCTCTGTACGTAAACTTTTCGCTGTGTAAAATCAACATGTCTTTGGATTCTGACTGTCACTCAGGTGCCAGCCCTGGAGCAAACCCCTGTGGGGCCAAAAAAGGCGCGAAACCGTGGATATATGATATTTGACTCGCGTCAGCTATCATTCATCATCATCTCCATCGCCATTCATCCTCGTCATCGTCATCGCCATCATCATTGTCGTCATCATTATTACCATCATCATTTTTCTCGTGTATTATCTTCTCGTCTCCTCCCTACTGCCTTCTTTCATGCCACGCTGTCGTCTAGTGTTTTATCCATGTGCGAGTGCCGTATCATTTTTTGAAGCAAAATTAGTTCTTCAATCTCTCCGTTCCGTTATTAGAACAAATCTTCAAACTTTGCAGCGTTCTGTTGTTCAATGTTCTTGGAACCTTGCCTGGGCAACTGTTCCTGGACACGTTGCTTGACACTTGTTTATCGGAACCTTGCTTGGGAACCTGTTCTTGGGAGCCTATTCTTAGGAACCTGCTCTTGGGAGCATTGCCTGGTAACCTGTTCTTGGGAACTTTCTCTTGGAAACCTGTTCTTGGAAACTTTGCCTGCTTGCTTCAAACCTGTTCATTGGGACCTTGCTCGGGAACCTGTTTTTCGTAACTTTGCTTAGGAACCTTGGTTAGGAACCTGTCCTTCGGAACCTGGCTTGGGTCCCTTTTTTGCTTCCAACCTTGCTTGCAGATGGTCTTCGAAATTTCGCTTTGCAAGTTGTTCTTGAAAAGCTGTTCCTGGGAACATGAACAACCTGAAACCATGCTTGGGAACATGTTCGTGGGAACCGTGCTGGCAACCTATTGCTTGGAACCTTCCTAGAGAATTTGTTCTTGGAACCCGAACCTGTTCTTGGGAACCTGTTCTTCGAACCCTTGCTTGCGAACCTGTTCTTGCGAAGCTTGCTTGCAAACCTGTCCTTGGGGAACCTTGCTTGGGGACCTGTTCGTGGAAACCTTGCTTGGGAACCTGTTCCCAAGGACCTTGCCGCTACCCTGCAAGGAAACCTGTTCTTGGAAGCCTCTGTTGGGAACTTGAGGCACTGTTCTTGGAACCCTTGCTTGTGAACCTTGCGAACCTTGCTTGGGAACCTGTTCTTGCGAACCTTGCTTGGGAACCTGGTCTTGCGAACCTTGCTTGGAAACCTGTTCCCAGGAACATTGCCTGGAAACCCCTTGCTTGCGAATCTATTCTTGGAAACCTTTTTTGCAACCTTTTTCTTGGAAACCTGTTCCTGGGAACCTTGCTTGGGGACCTGTTCCTGGCCTGGGAACCTTGCTTAGCAACTGTTTCTGGAACCCTTGCTTGGCAACTGTTTCTGGAACCCTTGCTTGGGAACCTTGCCTGGGAACCTGTTCTTGGGAACCTGGCTTGGGAATCGTTCCTGGTAACTTTGCTTGCGAACCTAAAGCCGCAAAATGTGATTGCAAATCTTGTTCCTGGGGTGGCTGAGGACCCCAAGCAAGGTTAATTTCTTAGGAACCGATTGCAAGTACGGCTACCAGGTAACGGTTCCCAAGCAAGGTCCCAGGAACCGTTTCCAAGCAAGGTTCCAAGCACGAACAAGGCTCGCAGAAAAAGGTTCTCAAGTTAGCGTCCCCAGGAAGAGCTGGTTCCCAAGCAAAATTTCCAGGAACAACTGGGAACCCTTGCTTGCAAACCTCTTCCTGGGAACCTTGCTTCAGAACCTCTTCCTAGCAACCTTGCTTGAGAAGCTGTTCCTGGGAACCTTGCTTGGGAACCTTTTCCTGGAAACATTGCCTGGGAACTTTTTCCGGCAGCCTTACTTGTGAACCTGTTCTTGGGAAACTTGTGTGGGAACCTGTTCCTGGAACTTGTTGCTGGGAACCTTGCTTGGGAACGTGCTTGGGAATTACTTGTGAACCTGTTCTTGGGAACCTTGTATGGGCACCTGTTCCTGGGAACCTGTGGCTGGGAACCTTGCTTGGGAACCTCTTCCTGAAAACCTTGCTTGGGAACCAGCTTGCTGGGAACCTTGCTTTGACACCTCTTCCTTGAAACCTCTTCTGGAAATACTTGCTTGAAAACCTGTCCTGGGAACTTTGTTTTGCTTGGAAAAACATGTTCCTGGAAATCTTGCTTGGGAAACTTGCTGGGAACCTTGCTTGGGAACCTCTTCCTGGAAACCTCTTCCTGGAAGCACTTGCTTGAAACCCTGTTCTGGGAACCTTGTTTTGCTTGGAAAAACATGTTCCTGGAAAACTTGCTTGGGAAACGGTTCTTGGGAACCTTGAAAACGGTTCCTGAAATCCGTGCTTGCAAAACCTGTTCCTGGGAACCTTGCTTGGGATCTAACTTGTTCCTGGGAACCTCTTCCTGGGAACCTTGCTTGGGAACCTCTTCCTGAGAACCTTGCTTGGGAACCTCTTCCTGGGAACCCTTGCTTGGGAAGCTCTTGCTGGGAACCCTTGCTTGGGAACCTCTGAGCCTTTCTTAGAACCTCTTGGAAACCTTGCTTGGGAACCTCCTCCTGAAAACCTTGCTTGGAACCTCTTGGGAACCTTGCTTGGGAACGTTGCTTGGGAACCTCTTCCTGGGAACCTTGGGAACCTTGGGAACCTTGGGAACCTTCGGAACCTTCGCAACCTTGGGAACCTTGGGAACTTTGGGAACCTTTGTTCCTGGGAACCTTGGGAACCTTGGGAACCTTGGGAACCTTCGGAACTTTGGGAACCTTGGGAACCTTGGGAACCCTGGGAACCTTGGGAACCTTGGGAACCCTGGGAACCTTGGGAACTTTGGGAACCTTGGGAACCTTGGGAACCTTGGGGGAATGGGTTTTGGAGCTGCTCCGGTCTGCTCCGAAACCTTTACTATGGCTGAAGACCCCAAAGCTTCTGCTGTTGGGGAAAAATCAGAGAAGAGGTAGCTCAGCGACTAAAGACAAGAAGTACATGAAGAAGTTGTTCAGAGGAAATTTAGTTCAAAGAAGATAGCCCAGAAATGCAACTGAGAAAGCAACTGAGAAACGAATTGGCTGAGGGAAGCTGAAAGAAGAGCTACAATTACTTACAAAGAAAAATTGAGTTCTGAAGGCAGCTCGGAGAAGATGTAGCCCAAAGAAGCAAGAGCTCAGGGAAAAAGTAACCCAGAGTAGATCTGTGGAGACGGGTAGCTCATTCTCTCAGCGGCGCTTCAATCATTCAATCATTCAATCCCTTTTTCCTTCAGTCACCCAACCAACCAAACATTGATGTCAATCAGCAACTTTTTCCCATGTACTTTTGCTTTCTTATAGCCCCTGTTATCGAATCTTCTGCCCCGGCATGGCCAGGTACTACTGGGCAATGTTTTATCCAATATTCATGACTGCTGATAGAATTCCAATCTTGGCGTGTAGATTTTGTATAGAAACACCATCACCCCAGGAAGCACAGGCTTTCTCCGTGACGGCGCGCCTGACATTTCGGGAAGAGCCAGCCGTGTGGGGCCTTGTCCACGAACAGAACCTTCTCATGGCAATATGCCTTTAGATCCTCTTCATCCGCCTACCAGGGTGGATCGCTTGCTTCCTTTTAAGGAAATGCTGCAGCCACAAATAACGGGTCTTACACCTATTTTTGTTCGTTGGAAAACCGTTGGAAGGGCTTGGGCGCCCCACTAGTTTGAAATATATGTCCATGTGACCCCAAAAATTTTCGACAATACCAATCGTCAACCAAGCTTGCTGAGCTACTTGAAGAAGCTCCAAGGTCCTCATTCCAGTACCCCAAGAGATGGATTGCTAACAGATATTGCAAGACCCAAAATGAAAGACATGCAAAATCCTCCTGAAATTGATTCTCTATTTTTTGTCGGCTTACTTATTAAGGCTTACTATGAGGCCGATCTAGGCGCATCAAACCTCTGCTCCGTGCAGCCAACTTCTTTGACCCATCCCGCATTTTGAAACCGTCAACCTCCCCCTGCAAATCGTCCAAGCACATGGTGCTCCACCCCCGGCACAGGATGCCACGCTCACCGGTGAGTCTCAGAGCCCTCAAGCACAGAAGGGTCATGAACTTCGAAGTGTGACAGATAATTGATCCGAAACCGAAGTAGACAGGTGCACTGCCGGAATCAAGGAACTCCTGCATCAATCAACAAGCACTCCATATGCATCGTTGGTTCATCATCCATGGCGGGCAGATGGGACAGCCCCTGATAACCATGGCACATCTTCAATACCTTGAATTAAAAAAATATCTTGGCAAGAGACCTCAAACAGCGTTGAGAAGAATATCTGCTGATACAAAGCACTGGCAAAACCTCTACAAAATCTTCATACCAGGACCTCTAAGAGAATATATCACAAAGTCATCATAGAAGGACCCACTAGCGGATCGTACAAGATCTTATGCAAAACCCTCCTAAGAGCACCACTAGAGGATCGTACATATCTTTTTTCAAACAGAACAAGTGTTGCGTTTGTTGCAAGTCTCATGCCCACCCTCCCTCCATAGCGGACAGGCATCCTTTTTGGCAGGATGGTAGGTCTTGTCTGCTAACAGCAGCTGTGCTGACTGTGTCTGAATCTTTCCCAAACCTCCAATCTTTCTTGTCCTTCGGTTGAGGACTCATAGACTCATAGACCCATATTTGGCCCCCATTCCCTGGCTCCTTTGACTCCGTCGCGCCCCTCGTGAAGCTTGAACCACTTTTTGCACGGAGCTGCAGCTTTGGTGGGATGCTGAGTGAGTTCCACCTTGACATTTCACTTCGCGAAGTTCCATCCACAAACCATGGCCCAGCTGTCCAGTGGGATGCCCTACGCTGCCTGCCCCACCAAATGCTTCGTCCACTTTGCTCTGGAGTTGGACAGGGCATATACCTTTTCCTTGTCCGCTTCATTCACGATGGGCTTCTCTTTCGCCTGAACTTGCTGTGCTGCTTCTGTAGATCGTTTCGGGGATGCTTCCCGTTTCGGCCTGAGCGACTTGCGCTTGTGGTAATCCGCTTCCTGCTCGGTGCCAGGGGCTCCCGTACTTCAGTCATCGCCTCCTCCACGTACCTGAAGACGGCCGACGATTTCCATTGGCCCAGGAGTTGGATTGACTGAATTGGCATTCCTTTTCTTGCATATGCCATTGCGCCCGACCTTCTCGCTGAATGGCCCGTGGCCCTCTCATCCAGATGATTAGTCCACGCCGTCACCATGTGGAGCTTTGTCACCAAGTTACCTTCGGCATCCGGGAAGAGAGGGGTGTTGGGTGGCCTTCCTTCGACATCCCGCCAAGAATGCTAAGTTGCAGGCGCAATCCCTTGAGCATGTTGTGGCATGGCGCAATACCCCAACGTTCTTTCTCCAGGTGCCCTGAGCCTTCTGATCCGTCTTGGACTTCTTGATGAGTCATCCGGTTTTACCGCCCACTGACGCTTGTGAGGCTTCAATGGCCCTCAGCATCCAAATCGACGCCCATGAGAACGACCAGGCAACCCTCTTGGGTTATCCCTTCGTTTCGTTCGACCTGTTCCACTCGTGCTCTTGTATGTCTCTAATCCTCACCTCTGGAGCTAGGGTTTCAGGTCCCTTGTCACATTGCATTGCCCTCCTGCAGGAAGAGAGCTGCTTTTCTATTTGGATGTCCCAGTCATAGCCCAGCTCCACGTGCATTGACTTGGCTTCTGCTAGATACTGATCTCCCGCTTTCATGCCCGTGGAATCCAGTACCGCGGCTAGACTCGTCACGCTCTCCACCATCACTGGGAAGGGCTCTCCTCCTAGTCCTTCCAAGATCTCCGCCACCTTGCGTTTCTTGGCGCTCTTGGTCGCCAGGGTGCCGGGTGAGTAGAACTTCTTTATGAAGGCCTTTCTGGCTTTCCCCGGCCAAGTTTTGTCTCGCGCCACGCTGCCTGCCAGCTTCAGGGGAACTTTTGCCTCGCTATCGCACTCTTGCAAAGATTGATCCCTGTGGCTCACCTTCGAGGACTTGCGGACGATCATCGCCCCCATCGTTGTTGTGGTGTCGCTTGCTCGCTGTTGATGGCTGTAGGAGCCTGTCGTTGGCCTTCTCGACCTTGGCATTGCTGGGCCCCAAAGTGAAGAGACCGGTCTGCGACTGGAGGAGCTTGGCACCGATGTGTCTGGAGCTCTTATCTCTGTCAAACTGAGCCAAGCTGGTGGTCGTAGGAGTCCTAGTATCCCATTTCGGAGTGGTGTTCCGGAGCTCCTTTCTCTCTGGTGGTTTCCCATTGCACGATGCCACCAGCGCTGCCATCCCTGTATGCATGCCTTCACCTTGCCGCCCCATATCCATCCCAGGTGGCAAAGCCGCGGCACACATGCTTGAAATAACATTCCGCACATGAAGACCAGCGCGAGGAAAATCCATGCTCCCTAATTTTCAGCGGGGTTATGCGCCTGTGGCACCACGCTAAAAGAAACCGGTGGAGGGACAAGAGCGACCTCCATCATTGAACCTGAAAAAGGGCTGCAGAAAGTGTATCGTATGTGAAGATGCTTATGTGCCTGCATGCGTGTTGTGTATGACCCCTGTCTGACGCAGCATTCTGTCACAGCCTACGTTTTCCGGCTGCATCACAAGCTTTCAAAGCCGCCCACCGGCTGCACCATCTGTTGCGCCCACGGGCTGCCCGGAGTTGCAGGTGGTGCCATAATCATGCTCCTCTCAGATAGGGCTGTCGTCCGTCTGAGTTTGACGCCCACGAGGTTGGCTGGCATCGGCCCTCGGCTGGTGAGCCTCGAGCCAGCCCCCTTCCAGGTTTAATTTCCCTGGCACGTGTTGTGGAGCAACCTCGGAATCCTTGCTCTCTCAAGCAGCAGCGCAAGTTCCGTTGCAAGATAGTTCAACGGCTTGGTGGGTGACTTCAATTGCTTGGCCATAGCGCACGCTACTGCGCTATCGGACCTGATGAGCACTGGCCCTTCTTGCAGCTTTGGGCTCCAAATTTGCAATGCTCAAAGGACTCCTAACCCTTCCAGGCTTGTTGAACTCAATTTCCAGTGCCGTTGCCTGGTGGGGTTGCACCGGTGCCTCAAAAGCCTCCACAATGTACCACTGGGAGCCCACTCGGTGGATAAGTACTTCAATTCCGTCGGGTGAAGCGTCTGTGACAACACCACGTCGGCTCTTGTTCCAGAAGCGGCTCCCTTCTGATCAACATGGTCTCTGGTGTCTCGAAAGCCGCCTTCAGCCAAGGCATAGCTGTGCCCAGACGCTTGACCGCAAAAAGTCCATGCTTTGAACGTGTGTCTCCACGTCTGTTTTGGCGCGTTCCTCTTCCCTGTCTTCTTCCTGCAGCACGCTGGTGAGAACCGCGTACATGGCTGTCACCGTCCACCTCAGTCTTGGGACAATTACCTGCAATCCATGACAACCTTCCGAGGAACGCCCTGAGCTCCTTTGTCGCCGCCATGCCTTTGCCTTCCCAGCTCGCCAGTGTGTCCTTTACCTCTTGGATGTGCCCATGACCAGCTCATGTCGATGGAGCTCGAACGTTGTGCCAATCCAAGTCACGGATCTGCCCCGCTCTCCTTTGGGAAGGGCAACTTAGACTCCAAACGCTGCCAAGACGTACAGCACCTTTGCTAACTGCAGGTTGCGCAGTTCCGGGCTCCACGTCGTCTATGTAGACTTGGACTTGTCTGAAGCTGGGTGGAACAACGACTGCACCAGCCACTCGACGGCTGCGCTCAAGCGGCCCATAACGAGTGGTGCTGCCTTGAAGCCAAACAACATCGCCACCCAAAGGATTCCGGTGCCACTTTCCAATCCTGGGCTGATGCAATGTCGTAGTTCATCAGGATGGACACCGAAGTGACAAAACGCGTCCTGCAAGTCAACCCCACCTCGGACTGAGAGTGAGATCTGCTTCCCTTGGGGAGCCACCTGCTCTCGCTTTCATCCAACTCCTGTTCTTGTGCTCACGTGACCCGCAAGCTCTGCACTATGTCCTGTGCTCTTGGCAGCACAATCCTCTCGCCCACTTTGGCACGGGCATTCCCCAGTGAGCGCCTCATGTCAATCACTATCCTTCTCTTCGTTGATCCGTCCGGCTTTTGTTTGAGGATCAAGGCCAACTTCGAAGCTGCTGTGCCTCTTTTGAAGCGCTCACGCAACGCCTCCAGCAGCATGACCCTGCAGAAGCCCCGCTCGATGTACCTGTCAATTTCCACGCACGCTTCTTCTTTCTCAAATTCTACTGACTCGTAGTTTTTCATCCCTAGCAACTCGTTCAGGTCTGTTTTGGACTCCAGTGCCTCGCCAGATTCCACTCTTGGAAAAATGTTAGACTCTTGCACCTCGCACTCCATGCCCAGGGGTGCGCCTTCTCGAGCCCACTGGTCAAATCTGGTCAATGCATTGATCCGGGTCTCTGGACTTGACCCTCTCCCAGAGGCCACTGTGCAATGGTGACCTGAACCCTACCTCTTCCTTGAAGGTTATGCCGTCCTGGACTTCCATCTCAAGCAGACTCCCCAACCTTTCCGTCCACTTTGACAGGATGTCCTTGTCAAACTTTGCCTCGCTAGATCCGTATAGTTTATGGCCGCTGACAGCGCCTCTGGGTTCTGTGTCACGAAGTCCATCCATGCCGCGTGGATCATCTCTCCAAATTGACGAACTTGATGCAATCTTGACACAGCTGCCAATGGGTTGCGCATGCCACCTATCGCAAACTCGTTCATCACCCTGTGCTGTTTCTTTGATGGGCCTGTCGACGACGACGGAAGATGCTCCTCTTCTCTGTCGTAGCTCTCCGTGGCTTTTGTCACCAGTCTGCGCGCCTTCACTTCTCCAGTGAGCAGTCTCGTGTTGGATGGCTCTTCCTCCACGTAGACACGTTTTCTGCGTTTCTCTTCGTTCTCCAACCACCTCTCCTGCAGCTTGTTGACCTTGTCTGATTTTTGTTGCAGCTGGTATCAAAGCCACTCCAAGTTCAAGATACGCTTCCACGCCTCGATGATCTTCTTGGCGGTGGCGTCTGTCAGATCAGGAGGATATGCTCCCGCCACTTCTGTGTTGCCTTTCCTAACTACCGGCACATGCTGCACCCACAGCTGGCACTTGCAGACCTTTGCCAAGGACGCGCTGGATTCTAGCTTCCCAATCCATCTCGCCGGCTTGAACCATCTTCTTTTCTGTTGCGTCTGGTATGCACAAGTGTTGAACTCAACCGTGGATGACCCAGCGTCCGCGATGACAGCCTGTATCTCCGGTAGTTCCCAAGCGCTTCCAGAATCTTGAGGACCTGGTGGGTTTTCCGCGTGGGGACCTCTGGAACTGCGCGCTTTCTGCAGCTCATCACTTGTTTCTCGCGCAGCCAACCTGAGCGTACAGCCATTAATGTTCCTTCGTCTGCTTCTCGTTGTTGTGCTGGAGTATTGCCCGGCAAGCCGTATATGTGCCGCTGAACACACCGGCAGTGCCCCACCTGGCGAGTCTCTCCACCTACCCCTTGAAAATGAGCTGCAAGGAACCCACTATGAAATCCGTCCCATTAGCCGTTCGTGCTGGACTTCTCTATCTCGTCGTAAACCAGGTGGCTCGCTAGGTTCAATTCTGAGTCCCGCTTCCTGTCCAAAGACTCCACGTAGATCTCCAACCTTGCTCGGGTCGCTTCTGCCTTGAGAGACTTTGCCAACTGATCTTCTTCACCTGAGAACATGTGAAGGTATCTGAGCGGTCTCTTCTTTCTAAGCTGGTCGGAGTTACTCGCCTCCAATGCCGTCTTCACTCTCTCTGGAATCCATGGCCCGGCTTTGGATGTGTCTGCAGAAGCCTCTGGTGTCGACGCTCTCTGAGGGTCCGGTGTTTTCACGCTGGGGGGGAGCCGACCTTTTCTTTCACTTCCTTTGGGCTGCCACGTGCCTCTTTATCTCCAGCTTCAGATTTGGCTTGCACTTGACCTGCTGCCTCGGCCTTCACAGGCTCCATAGCTTCCGGATCATCGCCTTCAAAAAAATTGCCGACGACCCCATCAGAGCTATACCTTCCGTATCCCTCCACGTTGGCAGGGGTGGAAATGCTAAGCCAAAGTTGCGGGGCACACTACAGTCAGATTTCCCAAGAGTGACGCCCCTTGCAATCCAACACAAAAGCTGCAACCTGTTGCAACGCACTCCACTCTGAAACCAAATGCATTGACGGCTACAACTGCCCTGCAACCTTCAACCAAACTCCAAAATAAACTTATTATGAAACACCTTTTGCACATGATCTGAACCCCAAGCTGAAGACCCCGCCAAGAGCAGATCAGCATGCACCTTTTTTTGCCAGTCCCAAGGTTCATCCAGACCTGCAACCCGCATCCTTCTGCGATGGTGGAAGACAAATGCGGCACTTATGGATCCGCTTAACGGGCCCCTTACACTCCCCTCCGGGGCTACATCTGCACAATGTCCTTTCCCTGACGCCCAGCTGTAGCAGAGCTCCAGACCTGATTGGTCTTTGGATTTTCCTTTGCCCCTCCCTCTTCCACCTCCAGCTCCTTTGCCTGAAGAGGAAGGGGCTGAAGCTCTGTGACCAAGCGTCTGTCTCTTCTTGGCCTGTCGCCCATCTCTGTTCGCCTGAATCCTCCTCGAATCAGAGGTTCCTTGGCCAAGTTCCTGCTCATGCCCAAGTGCTCCTTGACCTCCCTGGATGGCATCTGCAGCTGCAGTGGCAATGCAAGGAGCTCCTTTACCTCCGGATGCCGTCCATGCTGCGGCAAGGTGATGAACTCTTTCTGCCCAGAATTCGGAGTCCATGGCCAACTGCACGAACACGCAAGACCACGGACGGGGTCCCATTAATCCTCGGCACCTGTCGGTTCTGAGGTGACTCCATATGGTGAGTTTCCTGCGGATCTTTTCAAATCGTTCAGCACGGCCAGAATCATGAGCGAGGTATATCAACCCCCAGCAGCGTGGCCACTGCGTCGTCAGTTTCTCCACCTGCTTGGCGTATGCCTCCAATGACGCAATCGAACAAATGTTCAGCATCAGGCATGCTGCTTTGAAAACGTTCCACGACGCTTTCCAAGCAGTGTAGCTGCTTGGAACTGGTAGGTCTCGCTGAAGGTAAGTGCCGAGTGTACACTCGGCACTTCTGCACTCGGCTCATTCGCCTCTCGAATGGTGTCCAAACCGAAAAATCGGTATACGATGGCCTGTTCTCCACGAAGACCCTCTTGTGAAGTGCAGCCAGCTGCGACGCCACAAGAGGGGCTCCTCTGTCTCGTCTGGCTGCGAACCTATGGTTATGATGTAGTTTTGATACCACCTATGCACCTCTGCAGCTGATGGGGCTAGTAATGCTGATTCATCCTGCTGGTCAATGAAGGAATTCATCTTTAAGACTCTTTCCCTCACCGACCCACTAGCTGGCCTCGACGTAGGTTCAGGTGGACCTGTACCTCCTGTACTGGTGCTTGAAGCTTCCAACCAAGGGTCCACGTCCAAAGTTTGTCTCGTCTACCCCGGAGGCTGCTGCCATGATACGTCTGGCCATGCGCCAAACTAACCCCACCTGAGTAGCCTGGATGGGGTTCAAAGGTCCTTCAGGGGTGCCTGCGCCTCCGCATCCAGTGCTGACGGCTACTTTCGGCAGCGCTGCCAGGAGACGTAAGTGGTAAGTCTGCTCCCGGGCTTCCTATCTGAGCTTCAAAGGAGCGCCACACCCCTTCATCCACATTGAAGTGGCCCAGCACATCGCCCACAGAGCGAAATCGGCTCAAAGAGTCCCATGGCCCAAGCAAGGCAGCCATAGGCTACTCGTGATGGCCACTCCTTTGCAAAGAGCGACCACCACTCAAAAAGAGGGAGCCAACTTGAGCCAAAATTGGCCACAAGCTGGCCCTCTCGCACCCTCCAACCCTACTGCAACTTCCTACACTTGTTCAGCAGCATTGCATGCTTTTCAGAACTCGTAAGAGCATCCCCATCATAGTTTCCGTACATGAACCTCGAACGCGATGTCAAGATCTTTGTAGAAGGACCCTAGGGCACCTCGCCAGGATCTCAGCAAGATCTTCTCACAGTCTGTGATCTTGGCCAGTTTCTTCATACCAGGACCTCCAAGAATCTCAAAGCTGGGAAGAAGATCGTGCAAGAGATGTAATTATACAGAAATCTCCTACGAGCATCCCACAAAAGTTCTCATACAAGCACCGCTAGCAAGATCGACGATATCTTCAAGGTTTTCATGGCAAGGCTTCTCTGGAGATTGATTGATTTCATCACGATCTCCAGAAGATCTTCTCACAAGAACCTCTACAAGATCTTGATCAAGATCTTCCTGCGTCTTCTTGAGTAGTCTCACAAGATTTTCATAGAAAGACATTTGACAAGAGCCTGCAGGTCTTTATTCATACAAGAACCTCCAAGAGCATCGCACAATAGCCTTCATACAAACATCGCTGACGAGATATCAACAAAAAAGTCAATAAACAAACCTCTTGGACCCTTAGAGGCTTTCACCAGGACCTCCACAAGATCATCTTCTCATGAGGGCCTCACTTCGACCCACGCGTGCGGGAACACGTACGAAGTACTGCGCCTGCCACGCAAGTGAAAAAGTGCCTGAAGTCTTGCACCTGTTACACGAAAAATCAGTCTGACCTTCCAAGAGTGCCGAATCTCTGGCGCCTGCAACACCCAAAAAAAAACGCGCAGGGATCAAAAATCGGACACGGCACGCAGGCGAGAACGCACCTCCACAAGAGAACTTTCCAAGCCCAGTTTTCGTGTGAGGCTTCCTTCAGAAGGGAATTTTTTTTTGCACCGAAATGGTCAACAAAATGGCTGGACACGCGGGCATGAACCCTGGATAAACCCGGCCTTCCCCATTGCGGCCATTACGGTAAGAATCCCATATGTTGTGCGGACACACTTTTTGCGGAAAGAAGTCTTTTGCTGCGCACGGGATTCCTTTGTTGATTCTTATGGCGCCCCGAAAAGCTACAGCAATGTAAATCACAATCCTAGTTTTGTATAGTTTTGTCTCATCCTCCCAATATTAGATACTCCCAAAAGCGGCCGGAGCGGGTCATAGATCCAATACTAAACCACACTTTTGTTGGATATGTCAATTTGAACTGCAAGGGATTTTTCCAGAAACAACCGAAAAGACCCATGAAAAAACCTCCCAATATAATCCCACTATATCCCACGTGATCATCCCATTCTCCGACATTCTCCCACCAAAAAATGACCGAAAATCTTGGACAAACTCGGAGATCCAAGTCCTGTATCGCCTGCATCTCTTCAGATCCAAAGCTGCTGATGCCCCGCTCTTCCGCCAAAGGCATCATCAAAGCACCTGCAATAGCAGCAGTTGGTGCTTCACCCCCTAAAAACACACGGAAAATGGTCATTAAATGATCATTAAATGATCAAAAAACCAAAAGCACGCCTTTTGGACATGATGCTGCTGTCAATTGCATTGCCTAGGTTTCCGTACTTGCTTTTCGGAGAATCAAACATTTCTATTCCATACTATTCCCGTTTTTCCCGGTTGACCATGCTCACCTTTTCTCATTCCGAATCTATCCTCCTTGGGCATGTGTTTTTCATTCTGAATATCCTGTCATCTGGGCGGCAGCCTGTCCATCATGATGGCAAAGCCCAGCTGAATATAGCAGAAAGAAATGGAAACGGATCACTGGCACCAAGACGGGAAAATGAGGGCAGGTGGCCAGCATCCAAAAGAAAACCAAAAGAAGGTATATAATGAAAATCCAAATGAAAAAATGAAATCGAGAAAAATAATTGAAATCCAAATGAAACATGAAAACGAGAAAAGACATGGATAAGAATGCAAACATGAAGCAAAAGAAAATGAAAACGAAAATGAAAGATAAGATTAACAAGGGGAAAAAAAGGTTGGAACGAAAGATCATTTTGGCAATGTCCCGTCAAAAATACTATAGGCAAAAGGAGAAAAATGACCGAAATTGAGAAAACGATAAAACAAATGGAAGAAAAGAAAAGGGTTTGAGCGAGAGCTTGAACCCAGTAAACAATACAGCGCACAACTAAAGCACCGGGCGACTGTTTTCCAAAAATAATTCCCTGATCTGATCTGGACTCAGCCTGCGGCTGTCAGATAGACATAATCCGAATCCTAGCTTATTAAGATCATTTCAATAGTTAGCATCAACAAACCGTTTCCAATCTCCAACAGAGGCAATTCTTATCCCCTTATTTGTCCGGCCTATCTGCACATTATTGCCATTGAAGTCCTGCGGGGGATCGCCATGGACCGCTGGGCTGGTGGCAATGATGCTGAGGAAAGTGGCGTTGGCCGACAAATAGCGACTCATCTCGTTGGCAGTGCAGCGGAGCTGCGCCATTGGGACGCCCAGGAGTTTGCTCAGAGCGGGGCCCGACTGCCTTGGTGATCTGGCGAAGATTGCCCTATCCCGGACCTATCCCCCGTTGGATCCCTGTATGAAAACAGGACATAGGAAGACTGTCGGGACTAGTGGGCAAGCGCCATGGCTTGCCTATGCCTCCCTTCCCCCTTGCCTCCCTACTTCACTTTCCATCTGTCTCCGGCTGCCTTTGGATGGAATATTTCCTTTGCCACGATTTCATTTGTCTCCCTCGCCTCCTTATGGCTATGTTGAAATTTCCTATATCTGTCTCTATGCGCCCTTACTAGCCTTGCTCGCGGCTGCCTTTCTCGTGGCAGGCCCAGTACACAGAGGAGGTTGCGATGTTGGGCTCGCCAACTGCATGTATCACTGTGCCGGGCTCTTGTTTTTCACTTGGATCCCGCCGCTCCTGCTCCCGCCTCCGCCGCCGTAGACTTATCATCACCACTCATCACAGACCCACTTATCACATCACAACTCATCACAACTCATCACACCTCATCACACCTTATCACATACCAAGTCATCACAGCTCCACTTCTCACACCTCACTCATCACAGCCCCACTGCTCATCACAACTCATCACAGCTCCACTTCTCACAGGTCCACTTCTCATCACAACTCATCGCAACTTATCACATCCCAACTCATCACAGCTCCACTTCTCACACCTCACTCATCACAGCTCCACTACTCACCACAACTCATCACAGCTCCACTTCTGACAGGTCCACTTCTCATCACAACTCATCGCAACTTATCACAACCCAACTCGTGACAGTTCCACTTCTCACACCTCACTTATCACATCACAACTTCTTATCACAACTCATCACAACTTATCACATCCCAACTCATCACAGCTCCACTTCTCACACCCCTTCTCACACCTCACTTATCCCATCAGAACTCATCACAGCTCCACTTCTCACACCTGACATCACAAGTCCACGTCTCACACCTCACTTATCACACCTCCCCGAAGTGTACATTAACCTTAGATACATAAAGGCTTGACATGTGGGGTTATCCGGTCCTTTTATTTTTTAAGCCTTGGCCTGCTCTTTCTTTAACCTTGGCCTACTCTTTTTTACCCTTGGCCCACTGATTTGAACCTTGCACCATCTTCCACCTTTTCTCTGCGCGTGGGCTCGGGAGTGTGTAGAATGTGGAGTGCCGAGGTTGCAGAGTTTGCAGTGCAATGAGAATGGGACCTGTCGAGTCTGGACTGTCGAGTAGTGTAGAATGTGGGGCGTGCATGGTGCTGTGTGGGGTCTGCAGGGTGCAAACGCGTGAAGTGTAGGAGTGTCATGTAGTTTCTAGAGTGGGAAGCTGCTAGTTTGAATGTATATAGTTTGTGCAATGCGGGGAATGGGTGGAGTGTGGCAACTGGCGAGTGGAGTTTGCAGGGTGTGGCGTGCGAAGTTTGCCGTGTATGGTGTGAAGTTGTAGTGCTGGGTGTGTAGAATGTGAAACGCAGCGCTGGGCATGTAGGTAAAATGTCTTTGGCGTAAACTGTAGCGTGTGGAGCGTGGATGGTGGTGTAGGCATTTGTAGGCTATTGAATGTGAAGTGCGGAGTGCTTAGTGCATAATGTGAGGTGTGGAGTTTGCAGCGTGGAGTGTAGAATTTGCAGTCTAAAGTGTCGATGTGGATTTTTGAAGGTCACGTCTGGATTGCAGCGTGTGTCGCGCAAGGTGTAGCGTGTCTAGAGAGTGTGGGAGGTTGCAGGACCAGGCATAGAAAGTTTGCAGTGTGGAGTGTGGATTGTCGACGGTCGAGAGAATGGTCTCCAAAGTGTAGTGTGTAGATATTGGGTTAGTGGGGTGTAGAGTGGGATGCTGTGTGAAATATAGAATGTGAAGTGCGGAGGGTGGCGTCTGGAGTGCAAGTTTGAATGCGCTGTGTAGAATGTGGAGTGCCGGGTGTAAAGCGTCCCGCCGGGTTGTAGAGGGTGGAGCGCGTAGGTTGTGAAATGTAGAGTCTGCAGTGTTGTGTGTGACATAGATTTGGGAGCGCCAGGTGTGTGGAATGTGTTTTGTGGAAAGTGAGAAATCTAAAATTTGGAGTGTATAGAGTGTTCGCGGAGGGTTGCGTGTGAGGTGTGTAGAGTATTGAATGTGAAGTGTGGGTGTATATTGTGTGCGGTGTGGGGTCTGCAGTGTAGAGTTTAAAGTTTCAGTGTGAAGAGTTGAGTTTAGAGGGTCACGTCTGGACCGTGGTGAGTGTAGAGCAGCGTGCAACTCGTGTAGAGATTGTGGAATGAGGAGCGTGTGGGGCGTGGAGCGTCGGGTTTGCAGTGTGGACTCAAGTGAATTGCGTGCGAGGAGTAGGGTGTAGATTGTGGAGGGTGCTAGGTAGAGAGCAGAGTGCGCAGCGTACAGAGTGTGAAGTGTAGTGTGTAGACTGGGAAGCCGTGCGATGCGCATGTGAAGGTTGGTGTGTGTGGACGGTAGAGTGTTGAGTGCCGACTGTTGGGTTTGAAGCGGGGCTCATAAAGTATGGAGTGTGGAGTTTGTTGGCTGAGGTGGAACGCGGAAGACTTTGGAAAATGTGCTGTGCGTTGCAAACTTAAGTGTGGACTGTGGAGTGTGGAGGGTGGTGTGTGGAGCGTGTAGGAATGCATTGTGACATGTGGACGGTGCAGTTGGCAGTGTGGACTGTGAAATGTCGAGTGGGGAGTGTAAAGTGTGCAATGTAGCATCTTGAGTGTGGGGTGTGCAGTGGTGTCAACTCCAGAGTGTGGTGTGTTGAGGTGTGTTTACAACCAACAGGGTGCCTGGCGTGAAATTGTACAGAGTAATTAGAGTTTGCAGTGTGGAGTGGGGAATGTGGAGTGTGAAGTTGCGAGTGTCGAACGTGGAGTGTGGAGGGTGGCGCGTTGGAGTGTGCAATGTGAAGTGTAGATTGCGGGGCGTAGAGTTTGCGGAGCGTGGGGTGTGCAAATAGCATGTGGAAGGTGCAAACGGTGTGGAGAGCGTGCCGGGTGTGTGCCGGGTGTCAAATGAAAAATTTCACTGTAGGGAGCATGAAGTGCAGCTTTTAGAAGGTGGAGTGTTGGAGATGTTGGAGTGTGTGGGTGTGAGATGTAACTTGTAGAGCGTGGAGTCTGGGGTAAAGATTGTAGAGTGGGAAGCATGGAGTGTCGAGTTTAAAGCTTGCAGTGTAGCATGTAGAGTGTGGAGGGCGGCGCCGGAATCAGTGTGAAGGTGTGTAGAGTGCGTGGAAAGTGCGGAATGTGTGGTGTGTTGTTGTATTGGGACAGATAGGATGAGATAGGATAGAAAGCATAGATAGGATAGATAGGACAGATAGGGTAGATAGGATGGGATAGGATTAGGATAGGATAGGATAGGGTGAGGTAGGATAGAGAATAGGTTGGATAGATAGGATGAGATAGTGAGATAGGCTGAGGTAGGATGAGATAGGGTAAGAGGGTGAGATAGGGTTATATAGATAGGATGACACAGGATACGATAGGATGAGATAGGACGAGAAAGGATGAGATCGGATGAGATAGCATGAAATAGAAAGGATGCGATAGGATGAAATAGGATGAGATAGGACAGAACAGGGCAGGATAGGACAGGATAGGGCAGCATATAGGACAGGATATAGGACAGGATAGATGCGATAGATAGGATAGATAGGATACTTTACCACCACCACACCAAAACCTCACCGGAACCGCCAGAACACAGAACCTCCTAAATCTCCCGGAACCGTTCAGAACCTTCCAGAACCTCCGAACCAGCCAGCCGCATTTTAACCTTGCTCTGGGCTCAAACCCCGGAGCTGGGCTTGTTGGGCAAAATGCCAAACAAAAAAGAGGTGCCAGGTTAGAAAAAAGAGTCCAGCAAGGCTAGAAAAGAGAGGTAGCGAGGCAAGGTTAGAAAAAAGAGTTTCCCAGGTATATAAAATGAAAGGACCGGACAACCCCACAAGTCAACTTTTCCAATTATGAGCAACAAATGTTGTAGCGGGGACGGGAAAACAAAGGAGGTGGTGGAGGATCGAAAAATAAAAAAAGTTGTGTGTGACAAAGTTGTCTGTGAAAGATGGTGCGTGACAAAGAAAGATGGTGTGCGTGTGTGTGACAAAGTTGTGTGTGAAAGATGGTGTGGTGAAAGATGGTGTATGACAAAGTTGTGTGTGTGAAAGAGGATGTGTCAAAGAAGGTGTGTGAAAGATGGTCTGTGACGGTGTGTGAAAGATGGTGTGTGCCAAAGTGGCGTGTGAAAGATGGTGTGGCGAAAGAAACGAAAGATGGTGTTTGACAAAGTTGTGTGTGTGAAACATGGGGTGGTGAAGATGGTGTGTGACAAAGTTGTGCTGTGAAAGATGGTGTTTTGCAAAGAGAGGGCCCTTTTGCACGAAGCATAGGAAAGACATCACTGTGCGATACAGTCGGCTCCGTCCAGCAATCTCCACACGCAAGTGTCACACGTGAATGACACAAGCATTGCCAAGTCCCCAATGTCACCAAAAATCTTAACATGACAATAGAAATGAAACGTCGCACGTTGCATCAACCCATGCTCTAAAGGGTGTAAGTAACTCCAAACAGAAAAGACTTGACAACATCGCACTGCCGAAGCTACTGCACACTCCTTGCTGGCGAAGATATTTTTTCACGGCAACAAACGATTCTTCACACATTGTGTCAAACCATTTGTTGTACCATACTCAGAAACACACAAACATTTTTTTCACGGCATCAAACGGTTCTTCACACATTGCATCACACCATTTGATGCACCATACTCAAGGACATGTACATTCACATTTCAAACATTCAAACAGAACCATCTCTTGCCCTCAAGGAATTTCAGTCACCGTCATAAGAACGATGCCACCCTCATCCAGCAGGTGCCTGGCAGCAACGCGAGCAACATGTAAAGAAAGTGGTCGACCGCACAGCAAAGACATCATCGCTTTTTGATCTTTGCGCATCATCAAACTCCAAACTTGCCGGTACAGTTTCAAGCAGCGCAAATCTTTGCAAAGCATACCTGATTTCTTCCCACGGTGGTTCAAAATCGAGACATGACACGAGCCGTCATGAACTGAGTGTAACCACGCGTGTCTTTCCACGGTGGATCAATGCGCGCAGCCAAAACAGGAAAGAAAGCTTGCGAATATGAATCTATACGCTAGCAAGCTGAATGGCATCGCAGATTTCCCGGAAAGCCGGCTTCTTCCAGGGAGAGACCTTGCCGTCTTCCACCACAGGCACACGAAGATAAACTGGATCATAAAGCAACTTCGCACGTAAAGCCCGTCTCTGCTCATCCGAAGAAACCAGCACATGAATGTTATAGGTTGGCCTAAACTCATCAGCACGAAGTTCGGACAACGTCCGCTTTCCCAGTTTCAGGTTGCAAGTGCCACGGCGTCACCGGCGACCAAAGCGCGCCCAAGCGCACCACCAGAGCCAGCCCAGTGCCGCAAGTGCCACGCCTGCCATGCAAAACAAGGTAGATGTCGCCAAGTGCCACGCCAGCCAAGTGAAACGAAAGATGTCGCCAAGTGCCACGCCTGCCACGCAAAGTACCAAGCCGTCACCGGCGACCAAAGCGCGCCCAAGCGCCACCAGAGCCAGCCCAGCGCCGCAAGTGCCACGCCTGCCACGCAAAACGAAGGTAGATGTCGCCCAAGCGCGCCACCAGAGCCAGCCCAGTGCCGCAAGCGCCAGGCCTGCCACGCAAAACGAAGGTAGATGTCACCAAGTGCCACGCCTGCCATGCAAAGTACCGCGGTTTCACCGGCGACTAAAGCGCGCCCAAGCGCGCCACCAGATCCAGCCCAGTGCCGCAAGTGCCACGCCTGCCACGCAAAACAAAGGTAGATGTCACCAAGCGCCACGCCTGCCACAAGGGCCAGCCCAGTGCCGCAAGTGCCACGCCTGCCACGCAAAACGAAGGTAGTCGCCAAGTGCCACGCCAGCCAAGTGAAACGAAAGATGTCGCCAAGTGCCACGCCTGCCACTTGATACGAAGGTGGATGGCACCAAGCGCCACGCCTGCCACGCAAAGTACCACGGCGTCACCGGCGACCAAAGCGCGCCACTAGAGCCAGCCCAGTTCCGCAAGCGCCACGCCAGCTACGCGAAACGAAGGTGACAGATGGTGTGTGACAAAGTTGCGGGTGACAAAGTTGTGTCAAAGAGGGTGTGTGACAAAGATGGTGTGAAAGATGGTGTATGACAAAGTTGTGGGTGACAAAGTTGTGGGTGACAAAGTTGTGTGTCAAAGAGGGTTTGTGACAAAGTTGTGTGTGAAAGATTGGGTGAAAGATGGTGTGTCAAAGAAGGTGTGTGCGCGTGTGTGTGAAAGATGGTGTGTGACAAAGTTGTGGGTGACAAAGTTGTGTCAAAGAGGGTGTGTGACAAAGTTGTGTGAGTGAGATGGAGGCGGAGGCGGCGGAGGAGGAGGAGGTGGAGGAGGCGGGATACAAAATCAAAAACAAGAACCCCACACAAAATCAAAAAATTGCTGGAAACAACCAACAAGTTGCTTGAACTCTGACCTGGCCATTGCAAAGACCAAAAGACGCCAAAGCGGCCACCACATAAATTTTGGAAGCCAGTCGGGCATATACATCGGCTTCAACGACTTGCACACCCTCCCGTGTGCAAGCGTGAAGCTCACCACTGGAACTCTGTGAACCTTGCTGACCATGATCACCAGAGCCAGCAACACCGCGCCGGCCAAAATCAAGTCAGGTTTCCACTCTTGAATCAATGTACACAAGGCTTCAAGGTCCTTTTCCCTGCTTGACTCTGTGAGAAATTCGTCTTTCTTCTTGTCAAGCGCCCCCAGCACTTTTGTCACATCATCTGTTGCAAACTCCTTTGCCATCTCTGGGTCTGCAAACACCTGTTTGGGCTGAAGCCGGGTAGGAAAAAATTAGGATTTCGCCCTGACAAAATACCACATGGAACCGGAACTTAAACATTCATCTCCTTGCGCTGAGTTACGCGGTCAATCATGATCAATTTCATACATCATAGGAGCAACAGACACCCGCGCACATACGACCCCACTCAACTGCTGACAGGCTTGACATTGCCAATTCGGTCACCCCTGCTTAGAACAAAATGCGCAAATCTTCATGACTGCGGCCGACATTTAGTCAAATTGATCCCCCAAATTTGACGGCCAAAATGACCAGCTCCACCGTGGCTCCACTCGAATACATTCCACACTAATTAGCATTTTTGGCCAAGTGAATTGGATCCGGGATTTTCATGCTGTCACACCTTCTGGGCGCTCAGGCGGCTCCGAGTAAAAGGGAACTTGAAACTGCCAAACCTCCTGCGCCAGAGCCTTTGCTGCCAGGAGATACGGCTGGGTATCTCCACGCGTTCCGTCGAAGACGATCAAAATTCGCCCTGCCATACCAGGGATAGATGGGCTGATGGGAAGAGTTGGATGAGGTCGAAGCTGAATATGGCTGCAGGGCAGGGCTCAAAAAATGGCAGCGTTCGTTCTGGAGCTCCATGGAAGACAATGTCACAAATGTGCTTGCAAGTTAATCCTGCTGAAAATAAACAAGTTCCTGGCCATGCAATGCAGTTGAACATTGGAACCAAGGAATTGCCACTCCCAAAGCGCAGATTCTCTCAGGTGGCCTCTTTCCTTCAACTTTCATTGCCGCCCTTTGCGGCCATAAGAACTGAGCTATTGAGCCACCCCACCAGCCCGCCTTCCCGTCATCAATTGACGAGAATGACAGGGACATGGATGCAATGCCCACCACCTTGGCCCAGTTACGTTCGGTTAAAAATGAACACCAAAATGCGTTCCAAGAAATCTGCATGGGCGCGATCCAACAGTCTTGCAAAAATGTTCAAACTTGTGGTGTGAAGCACATACAATTTTTGCAAGTAGCCTGCCATGATTTGTGCCAAATGTGCCAACTAGCTCCTGGGATGATAGGATCCCCCTATGAAACAGCCAAAAAAAAACATGGTTGAGTAGGGGGCACAAACACATATTTGGGACCATTACTAGAACACTAAGACACTTAGGGGATGGGAGTACTTAGATCTTTCTCACCCCGCCATGGCAACCGAAGGGCCTTGTGGGCCTCCACTGCATCGTCCTGTTCCGTTGCTGGATTTTCCCAGAATCTTCCAGCACCAGGCTGGTTCTCCAGGATGGTTGTAGATCTACAATGTCTATAGATTTCTGTATATATAGGTTGTTTAAATTGTTTATGGTTGTTTTATGTTTTCCATATGTTTCCCCCGCCTCCACCGGACCAGGTGAAGCAAACACCGCGAAGCGGCCCGGGACCTGGGAGCATCAATGGATTTGTTCTGGTGATTGGGTTTTTTCACAACACGCCCGCAGCAGCGCACCCTAAGCTGGTTACTTATTTCGCTTTGGTAAGCCAAAGCCATTGTTCTCTGTTTTCTGTAATTGGTGGAAGGAGATGTAAGAATCTGGCAATATCATACCATTGCTTCATGCTGGTTGAAGAGAACTGTTTGGGTTCGGCAATTGTGACATGGTGATAAAAGGAATGAATGAAGTGACCAAGAAGAAGAGGTGACTGGCGAAGGATATGGGCTCGGTGTGCCGATTCCGCTCATAATATGGGATTCTGGACTGTCAGGATGGCGGAGAATGTGTCCAAGGTATTTGATGCGGAAGTCGGAGATGCGCAGAGAAGAAGGAATACAGGATGGAAGAACCTGGTAGGAGAGAGATGGTAAGTAATTTCATTTTCATTGGAACACGGAAAGTCGGTGGGCGAAAGAACCCGATGGTAATATGGGCTTTTGATGTGAAAGAAGTGCTTCAATTTTGGCGATCTGCGCTGGAGAATAAACCTGGGATGCAGAGCCATGTAGTAGGATGGATTGAACAAAAGGTCAGTTTGAATCGTTGTGAGATAAGAGGATGACGGAAAAGGGGGGCAAGGGACTTGGAGGCGGACGATGCCTGAGAACACCGGAAGTTGACATCCGGGTTTGGAGGAAGAGGTAGGAGTGATGTAAGAATCTAGATATTTGGCACTTGTCAGTGGTGGCAGCGGAGAGCCCAAAGAGTTTGAATCAGGAGTGGATGCATCTTTTCACAATTTGGGGCGCCCTGCTTTGGTCAAAGTTCCTCCCATTCGGAGCCTGGCACGGCACATTTTGAGGCCCCGGGTTATCTCCACTGAACTTCTCCCTCCCCTGCTTCAATATCTTCAATTCCTCATCCTTCAAATCAGCCACCTTTCGTCGCCTTGCAATCCATCGGATCCATCGGATCTAGCGGCCTTCGGGATGGCTGAGTGGCACCCAGCAGAGATGAAAAGCGCATCAATGGTTTGGGCCTGGGACAGCGGAAAAACTCAATGATTTGGATTTCGTACGCAAAGGTTTTCACAGCACAACTGGGGATCGAATCATCAAAAATTGAGATTTAACTTAAGCATCAAGAATATATGTGTTTTATCAAGTTCTATCTGTTCAAGATAAGGGCTATGATAGAGATTTGGAGAGGATAATCTAGTGTGAATCTACCTAAAATTGCCATGGCATCCTTTGATCCCATGAATTTGCTGCAGGTCTTCGCCCCCAGATACAACACGCCATCCATGACTTATCAGGGCGGCATCGGGCTTGTGAACTTATCTTTCCATGATCTTTGGCACAAGCAAGGAACAAATTGAAACACAAACAGTTTTAATGTGTTCATGAGGAGGAAAAAAACTTGGATTTTTACTCAAATACGGATTTCTTCCAAGTGAAAGCGATGCAACTTCACTTCAGCTGCCGACCAGGCATCTTCGAGCTCACTGGCCGGCTCCAATGGGGTTGCGTCTGCTGTGCCTTTTGCTGCCGGCCGTGGGGTGACAGATGGTGATGGAAATATTGGAAATGGTGATAGTCTCAATGTTGGTGTCCCTGTTGGTGAATTTCGTCAATTTTCCGTGGAAATGTTATTTCACTTGGCATTTTCGGGTGAGAGGGGGGCATGCCCAGCCCGTGCAAATTCCCGTATCCGTCCCATTCTATGATGCCCTCGGCTGGGGTAGCTGTTCACCCTTGCCTTCCGTAGGATGTTTGCCTTTCATCTCCTCTGCTATCCTGCGGTCGGAGTTGGATGGTCAGGAGGAAAAGGGGGATGAGACACAACACTCATTCTGGTCACTACATTGTGCCAGGTCTTTGGTCCGTTCGGCCATGGCCAGGCATGCTGGATCCCAGCCATGGGGCCATGGCCTGCTCTTTTCGCCGTTCTTGGGCACGACGGCCTTCGCTGCTTGAGGTCTTCACAATCATATGATGCCTTCAATGATTTGAAAGTGTCTAGCATTGTCAAGCATGTTTTTTCCCCATGAGTTTTCAGCGTTCCCATGCTTAGGCTCTGGTAATCTAACACTGTTGTATGAAAAATCACAAATAACGATGCATCATCATAAATTCTCAAAAAACCATCCAGAAGTTCGCAATCTTCCATTAAAAACGTTAAGGAATGACCAGAAGGTAACCATCGCATATCCCACGAAAACCCAGTAAACCCCATCACCATTGAATCCCGATGGTTGGTGGATGTTGATGGTTAACCCCCCAGTTTCTACTACTTTCTCCACCGCTGACCTCCACCCGCAACGGTGCGTCCATCCACTGCCAGTTGGCCGCGCCCGGCGCTAAGTCTCGAGGTGCATCTGGTGGAGAATAGCGGCCTTGGGGACCCAAGCAGCTATGAAAGTTTGAGGAAAAGTATGGTAAAATAAAAGTAAAGTGTACCAGTAGTGCCCGCACGAGGCGGGGCGGAAGTTGCCTTCGGGATACACTATAACTATAACACCTTTTTCATCGATAGAATTTGCACGCGCCGTGCGCCAGCCAGGCCCGTGCGTGCGTGCTTTGTGCGAGGCTGTTGCGAAGATGTTGTCCAAGAACATGACCTGCGCACGACCCCGGCGCAATGCAACGCCAAGCGAACACTTTCCTCACACTTCACAGTGCACGCTTCACACCCTGCACTTCGCACTTCACACTTGCACTTGGCACTTCATCTCACCTCAAACCACGTGAGCTCTTCTCACCTCATCTCAGCTCTTCTCATCTCATCCCATCTCTTCTCACATGTCATCAAAGTAAGTTCTTCTCAACTGTTTTCATCTTATCCGAGCACTGATCAACCTCTCTCATCTCCTCGAAGTTCGTCTCAACTCATCTTAGCTGTTCTGCACGCCAAAAAGCTCTTACTGTCAGAGAGAAGTCCCTTGCACAAAAAACCATTGGGCGCGGAAAGTTTTTGCACACAGACAGACACTTGGGGCACAAATGCATTTAGACAGAAAAACCTTTCCGAAAACTTTGTACTACAGAGCTTGCACAAAAGCACTTCCCAGTACTACTTTGCACTACAAAGCTTGCACAAAAAACGCCCCAGTCCTACTTTGTACTACAAAGCTTGCACAAAGCACTTCCCAGTACTACTTTGTACTACAAAGCTCGCACAAAGCACGTTCCAGTACTACTTTGTACTACAAAGCTTGCACAAAGCACTTCCCAGTACTACTTTGTACTACAAAGCTTGCACAAAGCACACCCCAGTACTACTTTGTACTGCAAAGTTTGCGCAGAGTACTTCCCAGTACTACTTTGTACTAGCACAAAGCACGTCCCAGTACTTCTGTGCACTACAAAGCTTGCACAAAGCACTTCCCAGCACTGCTTTGTACCGCAAAGCTTGCACAAAGCACTTCCCAGCACTACTTTGTACCACAAAGCTTGCACAAAGCACTTCCCAGTACTACTTTGTACTACAAAGCTTGCACAAAGCACTTCCCAGTACTACTTTGTACTACAAAGCTCGCACAAAGCACGTTCCAGTACTACTTTGCACTGCAAAGCTTGCACGAAGCACTTCCCAGTACTACTTTGTACTACAAAGCTTGCACAAAGCACTTCCCAGTACTACTTTGTACTACAAAGCTCGCACAAAGCACGTTCCAGTACTACTTTGTACTACAAAGCTTGCACAAAGCACTTCCCAGTACTACTTTGTACTAAAAAGCTCGCACAAAGCACGTTCCAGTACTACTTTGTACTGCAAAGCTTGCACGAAGTCCTTCCCAATACATCCCAATACTACTTTGTACTACAAAGCTTGCACAAAGCACTTCCCAGTACTACTGTGCACTACAAAACTTGCACAAAGTACTTCCCAGCTAAAAAGCACTGATAAAAGTCACAACCTGCCCTCCAGATGCGGTTTCATCCGATTTTTTGGCAGAGTCTCGTCCCTCCAAACCCTCCAAGTTCATCCAATTTCATCAGATTTTAGGGCATCATCCCACCAACTCCCGGCTTTCAAACCCCGAAAATTATCACAAAATGCCCCATGTTTGGTGCTGGCTTCTACCTCCGATCATCCCAGGCGCGATCCGAGGTGAAGGCACCCCGCACCCGCAGGGAGGCGCAGAGCTGCAGGGAGCGGAGGACGAAGCCATGCGGCAACAGATTGCCCAGGCGGAGGATGGAGGGCACGTGGAGCCGAACCACCTGGGCCGGGGATGCGACGTGGGGCTGGGGCGCTGGGATGGGGTTGAAGGGTTTGGAGATGGGGGTGGGGCTAAAGGTGGGCCATGGCGAACTCTTGGACCACTGCCGGCAAAGGCACGGTCCAAGAATCTGGAAGTTTGCAAGGGCATTGGATGCAGTGATGCCCAATCTTCACCTGCAGTTGCGATCAAAGGTCCAAAACTGATGCCTGTCGACTCCCATCCGCAGCCTCTTCATAGAGGTTGCTTAAGGAGATACCTGGCACAAGGGGTCAGCATCTGGCCCTTGGGTGGTGATTTCATTCCTCCACGCTTTCCTACACAAATGAACAAACAATCTATCGTTAGCTCGAAATCCATGTCAAACTAAAGTACCGTGCTTTTTTCAATTGCTTGTCAATCGAGCTGGTAATGGCCTCAATCTGGTAGCAAAAGGTACAAGTAAGGAAAAAGAACCACTACTCCTCTGCCATAGCCAAGTCGCGGAGACGATTGCCGCTGCTCACAACAAAATCCTGCGGCCAAGCGACCCCCAAAAAAAGGCCTCCCGCCTTCCAGTGAGTTATGATGTTATGGGCAAATCCCAAATTAGAAACCAACATGAGATGTTCAAGGCTTCATGCACCAACCTTTCCCTTTTAAAGCACCAAAATTCTCCACCAGTTAGCACCACCGGATCCGGTCCAAGTGAACCAGAAAGAACTTCAGTTCCAAAGGCTTCACTAAGAGGTAGACGTATTCCCCTGTGAGTCCCATGGATTTCACCTGCAAACTCGGGCGGGGTTGCTCCACCCGAGATACTGAGCTCAGAAATCGGCTTGACAAAAGAGCAACATCACCCATTTTTGACCTTTCTGGCAATCATTTATCTACAATAAGTTGGAGAATCCCTTCTATTACTCCTCACTATCCACATTGTTGGTTACTCCGGTTTGGGCTTTCTTGGTGGCGACCGCCGAATCACAAACGCGCCACGTGCGTTTAACGCGCCTTCCTAGCAGGCAACTGGATGAAGTTATTGGCCGACACCTCAGCGAAGAAGCTGCATGCCTTGTGACCTTTGCATGGTTTAATGGTTTCACCATCAAGAATCAGGTTTCAACACATTTTAACCAACCAGGATGTTGGGCAGCATAGGTCAAGTCAGTCCTTGGTTCACAACGAAATCCCGCCGCATTCCTTTGGCCAGGCTCCCCTGCGGCCCCTTGGATGCGGAAGACATGCTTGCAAATCTCCCGATCCATCTCCTGCCAGGGGGAGCACCCCTAAAAAGGACATAGAACAAGTTCTTTTTGTCCAATCTACAAGAACAAATCCGGGCTATTGATAAAAATAGCTCTGGGCCGTAATCAAAACGCGTTCAACTACAAATGCTTGGGGCGCAGACTTTACCCATCTCCAAACAACGCCACTTGTGTTTTGGAAAACTCTAAGCACCAAGCAGCTGCTGGTCCTCGGTGACATCCCCGCGCACGTCTGCGACCAGCGAGGAGGCTGGAAAGGGCGAATTGCTGGAAGCATCGGTGCCAAAGCTCCTGGCGGAGGCTTTTGGCAGTGAGGAACACCTGGGTTTTGTGGGTAAAAACACCATCCACCACCAAAGTTGGGGAAAATTGGGAGAGTCTTGCGTTGATGTGGCTGCCAAACATGGGGCCATTAAGATCCATTAAGGATGTCCAAATCAAAAAAGCACCAGACCGATCAAAATATCTGGTTGCTGCTCGACATCCAGACCCAGCCCCAGAGCGAGTCTTGAAGATATCCACGTGAGGGTGCTGCCATTGTCGACTCGCACCGGCCATTTCCCATGCACAGTGGCACGTCAAGCAGCACAAAGCTAACTTGGAGTTGCTACACTTGCGGTCTTCCCATGTTTGTTTGGTTCTCCTAGCTCGTTCCTGGCTACCGTCGTCCCCAGGAAAAAAAGGGAAACCCAGCGAATATCTATTTGGTGGGTGCGGTCCATCCAAGTCAGGAGTGGGAGCACGTGAGAAGAACTAAAACTCGGCTGCATCTTTTTGGATCATTGACAGCTTCCCAAACAGCTGCATTGTGACGGTCTGATAACACGCACCAGTTTCAATACAATAGTCAGTAGTCTCAAACAATGTCGAAGAAAAGGAATACTTTAAGTGGCCAACTCTCCTGTCTGAATCTCTCATCCCTGCTACCACTTGGAGAAGATGGAGTTCAACGAAAAATCGGAGGCAAGAAAGGCGACTTCTTTGGCCTTTGTTCACTACATCCATCCCAACATGATTGGTGGATCATTTGGGTGATCTTCCCCTGATTTGTCAGATCTTCCCCCAATCATCCATCACCGACCAACTTTTCAGCTCGTTGGCTCTCCGCGGATCTCAGGTGTTCTTGGTCTCTGGCGACTTCGTCTGGTTGGGAGTGGGGAAGTGGAACCTGCAGGGCTGCATGGGTGCCATGCAATCGCGGCAAGATCTTGGCATCACTGTCATGGTATGAGCTGAAGATATATGACATGACAAAAAGAATTCACATCATGTTCAGGGTCCCAGCGCTTCCTCTGTGCTTAAGTTAGAAGCCAACCACCACACTCGACTACTTGTACCAAGTTCCATGCGCACACCATGCAACAAATCAATATCCAAGTCTCCAACTGAGAAATACCAAGCTTCACATTCCAGAAGTACGGCTTCCCAGTGCTTTTGGACCTTATCTTGGGCCCAACTCAGAATTGAAATTTGTGCATATCGCTGGTCACCCAATGAAGGGGAAAAAATGGAATCCAGGAGCTGCAATTCAAGCCTCCAAAGTCTCTCCGTTATTCTGGCAATAACGAGATAAGCCATGCAATCGGAGGATCCCCTCCTCCAGGATTTCCCTCACAAATTCCTCACGTCTTGAGGTTCCCTGCGTGATCTGCGTCCACCCTTCCGGCAAAGGGATGGGCGCTGGTGTGGAGGGGTTCCGCATGGGCGTGCTGGGTGCCGGGTGCGCGGGGGTGCGCGGGCGTGCCCGCGGGCGTCATGGCACCAGCGGCGATGGGGGTCTGGGCCACCATGAAGGCACCCAACGGTGTGGTGGTCCCCGAGCTCAGCAAAGGCTCCGTCAAGGTAGTTTCGCCCGTCACCGTGTTGACCTAGGCGGGATGCGATGTTTGAGTACTTTACACGTGCAGTCAGGTAAAGTTTTCTATGTAGTTGAGACATGTATTCATGGAGAGCCGGAGAGCTTTTTGATGTTCAAGTTTGAAAAGACTCGAGCTTTGTAGTTCAGGAACAAATGAAAAAATGCACCGAACCAAGTTCTCTCACTCTATATTGAGGAGGGCTTGAATAATTGGTTTAGGGGAGTTGGCCTACTTTATTAATGCAATGGGGTGCGATAATCACGTGTGAAATGTAAACATCAATTGAAATTGTCCAAACTGGGGTTGAGAGCGGTTGAGCTTGGGAAAGGAGCTGGAAGCAGGTGTGAAGGAAACCCTTGTGCTACAGGTGGAAGTAGGCCAGGGCTATCCACAAACCAGGCCTGTCGAGGACTCGCTCAGTCGCATGGTTCTTGTTGTTCTTGTTGTTCTTGTTGTTCTTGTTGTTGTTGTTGCTGCTGCTGCTGCTGTTGTTGTTGCGGTTGCTGTGGTTGTTGTTGTTGTTGTTGCATCTCAATGAACATAGAAAGCGTTCATGGTTGCTATGTTTAGCCTCAACTCCTATGACCAGCACCTTGCAAGAAATTGAAGCAGTGCTGCTCGGTATGTTTGGTGGATCTTCTACAGGTTGAAACCCTGCGGCATCACATCCAGCCGCCGTGATACAGGTGAGTTGAATGATGACCTTGACGGTAGTGAAGCTATGTGAGGCTAATTGCATGCACAATTCCATGTGGGCATGGCTCGAAACAGGCCTCAGCCACCGGGTTTCCGCTGCGACCCATTCTGCACGGCAGAGAGATCTGAGGGCCCCAGGCGCAGTAGGTGCCATCTCCACCTAGGCGGCTGGCAAGCTGCTGCGGGTATTCAATTGTATGGAAAATTATGGAAATATGTATGGACTGACCTGTATGGATGCATTGATTTCTCGATACCTCTGTGTATCTATGGACGTGCATGTATGCATAGAGATACAGTATACTTGATATATGTACTATATACATGTATAGATATGTGTATATATATATATATATTATTGTGTGTATAGATAATATCAGTAAACCACAATTTCACCATAGAGAAAGGTGGTATCATATATAATTATATACAGATCTATTCATATATATATATGGCGTTTAATCTTGAACCATAGATACAGGTATGATTATATAAGACTTCATGCTCACACTGTTTTCCCTGCATCCGCTGGGTTGTTCTCCGGTGATACGACAACTCATTGTTGGAGTTGTATTTCATGCCATACTTCCATCATCCCAGCATCACCACAATTTTGGCCAAGCTTCCTCTGGTGAGGGGTGCTGGATTTCTATTGCTGCCTTGGATTTTGTGCTGCCTCTTCCTTGGATTTGCCTGGCCACACCATGCCACACCCCTCGTTCTCGTGGGCTTTCTCCTTGGGACCCTGGAATATGGCTTTTCCTAATAATTGGGTACAACCGGGGATAATCCAATCCGTAGCCCTATTAGCCAGTCTCGACCTTGGTTCCGCCATGCCGTTGCAGCCAACTGGAACTGAAGAACTGCGGAGAGCGGATAGAAGATTTGGTCGACAGCTTCAAGCTGACCGCGTGATTCTGCAACAGACATGGTCTCGACGCGAAGTTCTGCTGGCAGAGTTTGACATCTGGCTCGGTGAGAACTAGAGATAATTAGAGATATACCCTCGAGGAATTGATAGGGGGAAATCATGTTGACGGCGAAGCGGTTTGTGAAGCGCCCGTTGCCTTTGGAAAAGGTATGTACAAGAGCTATGGAAAGTTCTCTGAAACGATCAACGCAGTCACAGCTCGACGCTCTGCGCTGCGAAAGCAAGTTTCAGCCGCATAGGACTTAGCTTTTAACTGGGTTACAGATGAGCCTCATGAACATCATGCTGCAATGCTGCCTTACCAGTTTCCATCATGATAGCATGCATTGGTGTGGCAATCCTTCGGGATGGCTTCGTGAAGGAGCCTTAATTGCAATGACATGGGCTGGAGTTCTCAGAGTTGGAGAAGCGCTTGCAGCTGCCAGGTCCGACCTGATATTACCTCGAGACGCAGCCCGGGAACTCTTGGAGCTTTGTTGCAAATTAGGCTCCCAAAGACAAGAGGCCGAGCCGCCAGGCATCAGTCGTCGCGCATAGAGCCTGATGACGTGGTGCTTCTCCTTGACCTGGCCTTTCGCCGGTTGAACCCAGATGAACGGCTCTGGCCTTGGTCACCATCGAAGCTGAGACGGAGGTTTGCTTTGCTGCTTGCGGCACTTGGCATCGCTGACAGCCAGGGTTGTAGTCATTTCAACCTTAGCAGCTTGCGACCTGGAGGAGCCACGCACTGGCTGGCGCAGACAGAAGATGCGGAGTTTGTCAGGCGAAAAGGGAGGTGGCTGAGCACACGAGTTCTTGAAATTTACTTGCAGGAGGCCCCAACGGGACATACCAGAAAAGACTGACTAGCGAGCCAAAAAGCCGAATCCAGGACCTCTGCAACTTTTTCCCCAAGTCCTCCAGAAAGCTCAGTTTTTTCAAAGCAACACATATACCACCAGGACAGAGACAGAAAGCCACAAGGATGTAAAGCCGAATCCATCCTGCGGCCGCTCTGGAGAACTGATGTGAGTGGATAGTGACTGGCTGACCAAGAGAGCAAAAATCCAAAATGGAGCAGCTCCATTGCATGGATAAAGGCGTTTCACGTGTCGGAGCGTCAGCTGTGTTCAGCCTGGCTGGTGCAAATCCAAGTGAATGATGGAGATTTCCTGCAATGTCGTAGGAGCAGGCTCGGAGCAATGTAGGGCGGAGTGCTCTGGCAGCGGAGCGGCCCTTGGCAATTGCTCGCTTGGCGACCCTTGAGTCCATCAGGGCTGTGAACCTCCTGTCTCCGCCTTTCAAGAGCAAAAACCTGTAAAGTCCAACCTAGGATCTGCCTTCCAAGGATGTTGATATGGACATGCTTTTTCCAGAACCAGCCACTTTCAACTTTCCAACCAGGACTTTGCAGCAAGTCGTTCAAGACAACGCTCTCGAGCTTTGTTCCCTCCTTCTCACCATCTGTGTTTCTCATCTTCAGACGCTGGGCAATCTTCTTGGCAATGAAGGCTGCAAGATTTGGGTGGTATGCTGCGCTAGCTTTGGTGAACTTGCCCTCTATGCGGACGTGCTTGTGACCACCAGTAGACGAGAGAGTCAACGTCAAATCCATGCCCCAGCAGTCGAAAGGGCTTGTGATGGGGCGATCCAAAGGCACACGGGTCAATGTGTGCCTCAGAAAGTCCAATCTTCTGCAAATAAATCCAAATTGAGAGCCACGCCGTCTTCGAGAGCAAAGGCTGCTCCAGAAGTCCAAGTTCACCGTGCAGATAGGAGAACCACAGTATTGCCAGGCATCTGAAGGCGATGCAGTTGCCAAGGCGCTGCAGGATGCTGCGCTGGGGAGACTGTAGTGCAGACAGGTTCGGCTACTACCCCCTTGAACCTCCTTCCAAAAATCATCTGAAAGATCCAGTCGGTGAGCTTGATGTTTTGAAGGTTGAAGTGCTCACTCCTAGAGAGGTCAATTGGCGTGCAGGCTGCCAAGCCCTCTTTGATCAGAGCCGCTGACAACACGCCAGATCCACCACATATCTCAACAGCATCAAATCTGAAATCCTGCACCTTCGTCTAAGCATCTGTCGCACAGGGGAGTCAAGCATTGTGTAGGAACCTCTCTTGTCACCGCCAAGCCAAATCGCACTAGCAAGATCACTTCCAATGTCAAGAGAGGTGAAAGTTCCTTTGGTAGAGGATGCATCAGAAGCATAGATGCACGTGTCATGGGGCTAAAATCTCAAAGCCAGCTCCTCAGCAACGCAGTGAAATTTCAAAGCCAGCTCCTCAGCAACCCTCCTGGGCAAGGGAACAACATCATCTGTGTCAGCAAGGGGTTTTGATCCAAAAGCAAAAATGCCGTTGAGGATGCAGCATAGGAGTGGCGGCACATGAAGATAGAAACCCAATTTCCTGCAATCCTCGCCGCAAGGGATTTGCTGATGCAAGGCAATCTGGCTGCAGCAAGAGCCAGGCAGATCATAGGAAGCCTCTTTGCAGCAGGAGCGCTGATGAAAGTGCCATTGCATCTGCGGGCTTGCTCATCAGACAGCACCTCTGCTCCTACAACCTTGAAAGCCTCTGCTCCTCTGACCGTCTTGTCATCTGACCCCAACACCTTCTCCTTGGCATATACGTCAACTGAGGCCGCACTGCAGGAAGGCAATCTAGCATCTTCAAGGGATATCGCAAAGAAGTCATCAATGACAATCCCCTGCCAAACTGGACCTCGGGGAAAAGGGTGATGCCTCAGTATGTGGCTCATCAAGAAGACGAGCGCAAACTCAACTTCAAGATGATCGCCCTGAAAGAGGGACTTGAAGCCCCTACAACCGACTTGATCACCCATTGACCCAGCGCTTGTCCCCGATTTGTCGATCGGTGGTTTCATTTTTGTGCGCGTTGAAGACTCTGCTGAGTAAAACTGCAATCCAGGTGAGAGCTTTTGCAACAAGCTCGTCTCCCGCCGGGACCAGGTAAGACTCCAAGACATCGAAGGCATGTGCTGCCTCCAGCTCTTCTCTTGAGGACAGGGGCGTCAAATGCTGCAGAACCTCGTTGGTGAAATCTACCATGACAACCACCATGGTACGTCCCTCGGCCAGAGATGAAACACAGGTCCAAGCTTCTTGTCTACGACCGCACATGCTACCTCCAACCTCATACAAACTCCAACAAGTCCTTGAGCTCCCTCCGCATTTCCTGCCTCCAAAACATCCAAGCTCAGAGCCAGCTCGGGCAGTGCCAAAAGAAGCCCTTCTCTCCTTGTCAACACGATCAAGGCCAAGGCATGTCCTGGCTCCACCTCCTCCAAAACAAAAGCAGGCTGCAGATCCAGTAGATAAAGTTGAGTTGAAACCCTACTGGGCCGAACTCTGAGCGCAACGCTACCAAACGATCTTGCTCCATAGCTAGCTGATCTAATGCCTTGGGGCCAAACCTGCCCCTGCAATGTACACCCGCCTCGCCTCTGTCTCACTGGGGAAGCCGTGTCCCACCAAAGTAAACCCTGATCGGGCTTCCAGCAGCTCCTTGAAGCCCCTCTGAGACCGCATAATCTTCGGCTTAGAGATGCCCCTCCCTCACAGCACTGCCCAAAAGTTGTTTAGCAGATCGAGGGCAATGACTGGCTCCTCAATGACTGCTCCTGACAGTTCGGCCCGGGCGTATTGCCCTGCAAGCCAGGCACGCTTGACCCTCTCCTCAGGTGTTTTGACACTGGCAGCTGAAAGCTTCTTGGCGAGAGCAAGATACTAAGCAGGACAATCAATTGGATCAGGGAGCCCAGGCGATGCAGAGGCACTGATTGAGGCAGTCGCAGGCTGGGCTGCACCGCCTTGATATTGCGGAGAAAGCCGGTGAACAAAGTCCAAAGCCCTTGCAGATGGCCCAGAAACAGTGATGCCCAGGCCCTGGACTTGGACAGCCAGGTTAATCTCGTCGTTGCTTGAACCTCGCAAGGGCCCCGGTCTCAGTCAAGTAGGCACTCGTGCCGGAGCTGGGGAGGTTGGTGTTGTGCTGAGCCGAGAAATCCAAAAATCCACAGGCAAGCACAAGCACCAAAGATGAAGCCCAGAGAAAGTCCAAGGGCAAGGGCCAGAAGGACGGTAGGCAGGCCACTGGCGTGGCAGTGCGCAGGACAGCCAACACCCCACCACTTAGTTTGGGAACCCTGGATGATTAAACCAAACAACCTGGGGACCCAATCCATACAACACGCTAGACTTGAGCAGGAAAGTCGTTGCCACATCAGTCTTAGAAAGGCCATGTACTGTATAGCAACCCACCTCGTCAGCCACCGGTCAAGCCATTGGAAATTCCAAATTTTACCAGCGACAGTCCGAGATGATCCAACTGCGCCGGCGTTGCGCAACCCGCACAGGGGGCGGGTTTATCCAATAGGAATGGGCATATACCGCATATTCCCCATGAGTCAAGCTCTTGGGTACCATTAACTACTTTAAAAAGTGTTCCCCCGTCGGAAAGTCTTGACAGTTTTGACACCTGCTTCCTTTAAATTTCAACCTGCAAAGGGGACAAGCAACGCAATCATGATATGGTGGCTAAATAGCAAATGCTGAACTTTTGGCATCATTGAAACCCCTTTTTCCACACTTCCAGGGCTGGTTAGCCAAGCCCAGCGAAGGGGTCAATCCACCCTGCAACAGAAAATCCGTTTTCCATGGCCATGCTGAGTCCCCCAACCCATCATCGAACCCTTCGAGAACTTCAATGGGCCGAGTGTGGCCGAAGAAATGTCGCCGCGGCTCCTGGCTATATGGACTGGTTGGACGACGTGAGCTCACAAAACCACCGCACTGATGGGGCTGCAAACCCGCAAAATGTGCAAGCGCGTAACGATGTACAATCGTGTTTTGCCTGAATGACCACCTTTGAGGGCAAGATCCCGTTCCATCAGAAACACTTTTTCTCCAAGGAGCACGGGCTTCAATGCCAACGTGACAGCATGGGCAACGGCAGTAGCAGGTGAAAAAAGGCGGGTGCTTCGTCACCGCTGCGTCGCCAAAAATGGGTGTCTCAAAAAGGCGCGATGACCATACCGAAAACCAGGGCTACCGGCTACCGTTTATTTACCACATTCTGTGCTTCGGATGCACCTTTCACATTCATTTTGAGACGATCCCTAGCTGTCAAGTTGGGTCGACCATTGCTTCGTTCTTATTTGAAGGACCCGTTCTTCGGATCAATCTGGTTGGGCAACTTATGACCAGCTGCAGGTGACAGCTGTCCTTTGGCCCGGTTCTGCACCATCTGACAACAGAATCATCCCTAAGGTGTCACCATTTTCGCACATTGGAATCATTCACACCAGCGATGGGGAAAAAACTCAGTCTTGGACTTTATCCTTATCTTTAGAATGATCATAAACCATCAGAAACCGAAACATTTCCTGCGAGGTCTGCCAGTGAGGCTGCTACCAGTCACTGTTGATTGCCAAGCCTTGAATTCGCAGCCTTCAGCTTCTCCTCGCACTCCAGTGGCGGCAAACGGGACTGAAACCCATGAGTTTCTTCAGGTGGTGTCTATATAATATATACCGGAAATTGTAAATACGCACATATATATATATATATATCATGTAGCTTTATCATAGATATTAAAATATTTACATGTCATACAATTCTTGTATTGTTGTTTTTCCACAGGTTGATAGCCCCTCTCTCTCTCTCTCTCCATAGCCATTGCGTTGCCACTAAATCGTTTTTTGTTTCCACACGCCTGATTCCCTTTGGCATTGATTTTGAAATCACTACACTAAACTGCCCCTGGAATTTCACAACTTTCACCTTGACCCACCGGGCATCATCCTTCATGTTCAATAATTGGAGCTTGACGCACCAGAGGACCCAGAACAGGCGCAACAGCAGGCCAAGCAGCCGCCCTTTTTCCTGACAAAACACCCAGGTTCAGCCCGAGGAATGTTGAAGGGGACCTGCATCTAAAGATCATGAGATATCACTGGCACATTTCTGAGACTTGAGCCCTTTAGTCTGAGCCCATTAAGATGCTGGCACGAATTTGAAGAACCTTCCGAGCTATCGCAATGGGTCCTTTCATTGACATGTTATTGTTTGGACCCCGCCCGACCCCTACCCTCCAACGATCCTCCATTGCCATGTTAGAGTACCATCACCCAGCTGGAAAAATAAATGTGAACCACATGATCTGAAAAAAAAAACTCTGCTACCCAGTTTCTGCTCCAGTTCCTCCAAGGTTTTCATGTGTTTTCCCGTCCGGATGTGGCTTTCCATGTAGTCTTTGATTACTTCAACCAACCTCGCGGACGCATCTTCCTTCTTCATCTGCTCAGCCACTTCCTTGGCCTTGGCTTGGATTGACAGCGTGTTGATGCACTTCCGGATCGTGTCGGCCAGTTCCAGCGGCGTCGCCTGAGGCTCAAAGCTGGAACATGATGGGCCATGGGAAAATTGGTTCCAAATTTTGAGACAACCCCAAGTACCAAAGATGGAGGAACCGAATGATTTCAAGTATCTATGTTTGTCCCTCTTTCTCTCCATCACTTTCTCTCGAGAGGTGGTTTCTGACAACAAAGGATGTCTCGTGACTTTGAAATATCCCACACAGTGAGTTTCCTTTCTTTCGTTCCTACGTTTTGTGGACCCACATTGGTCTGGCTTTGAAGACCCGAATTCTTCAATCTTTTGGCCACCAACCCCCAGTTCATATATAGGTCCTTCGGCATGGACTTCAGGCTCAGCCCGAAGCCTCTTTCATTGACCAGCACAGCATGGGCAGGTTGATCACCAAAAATCTGCGCAATCAAAGTGGGCCGGCCACTCCTGGCGCTGGCGTGCAGCGTCCCGGCACCTCCATGGTGCACCACCACCTGGCACCACGATCCGTCACGATCCAGGAAGCATCACAGGGAGGTTTACACAGTGGAAAACAATGATAAACCATCCCCCAAATCACCATAAAGTGTATGCAAAAGTTGTGTGTGTGTGCACATGAGCCAATGAAAAGGAGGAAGCGCGGGCAGTCAACAAGGTGTTTTTGTAGGTTTTGGAAGCTGTTGTGAAGAGAAAGAGAGGGTCTGTGCTTGGACGGAACTGTAGCGAGATCTCGGTTTTGTAAAAAATACGAAAATCACTTCACCGCATGGTCAGAATTGGAAGATGAGGCTCGCAAAGGCTACACTTCACACTGTGTTTGACACCACTGTACGCTCCACACTTTGCACTGTACACTCCGCAATTGGAATCCAAACAGCTTTCTACACTGCACACTCTGGACTTTAATTCTACCTGCATGCTAGAATCATTCTTTAGACACTTTGCACTTCAGATTACACACTTGACTCTTTCTCTAGCTTTGCACCCTTCTCTACACTAACCACTCCACACTTCCCACTCCACAATACGAGACTCCAGCGAGGGTTCAACTTTGCCCCCGGAGTTGCAGAACAAAAACAACCAGCGCTTGCCAAACGTGAGATTGTCTTAGATGTGATGCGGCTCCTGTGCTACGCAGCAATGCAACTGGAGGTTGCTAAACACATTGCAACTGCTGCGGGCAGGATAGTTTCTGGAGAGGGTGCAACCTCTTGTGCAGTCTGGAAGGCACTTGGAAGTTGCTAGAGGAATTGGTTCCCAGACTGGAAGAAAATAGAAACGAAGAAGAGGTTGGTTCAGAGAAGAGGTTGCTCAGAGAAGAAGCATCTCAGAGAAGAAAATTACTCGAAGAAAAAATAATTCAGAGAAGAGGTAGCTCAGCGACTAAAGACAAGAAGTACATGAAGAAATTGTTCAGAGGAAATTTAGTTCAAAGAAGATAGCCCAGAAATGTAACTGAGAAAGCAACTGAGAAACGAATTGGCTGAGGGAAGCTGAAAGAAGAGCTACAATTACTTACAAAGAAAAATTGAGTTCTGAAGGCAGCTCGGAGAAGATGTAGCCCAAAGAAGCAAGAGCTCACGGAAAAAGTAACCCAGAGTAGATCTGTGGAGACGGGTAGCTCATTCTTTCAGCGGCGCTTCAATCATTCAATCAATCATTCAATCATTCAATCCCTTTTTCCTTCAGTCACCCAACCAACCAAACATTGATGTCAATCAGCAACTTTTTCCCATGTATTTTTGCTTTCTTATAGCCCCTGTTATCGAATCTTCTGCCCCGGCATGGCCAGGTACTACTGGGCAATGTTTTATCCAATATTCATGACTGCTAATAGCGTTCCAATCTTGGCGTGTAGATTTTGTATAGAAACACCATCACCCCAGGAAGCACAGGTTTTCTCCGTGACGGCGTGCCTGACATTTCGGGAAGAGCCAGCCGTGTGGGGCCTTGTCCACGAACAGAACCTTCTCATGGCAATATGCCTTTAGATCCTCTTCATCCGCCTACCAGGGTGGATCACTTGCTTCCTCTAAGGAAATGCTGCAGCCACAAATAACGGGTCTTACACCTATTTTTGTTCGTTGGAAAACCGTTGGAAGGACTTGGGCGCCCCACTAGTTTGAAATATATGTCCATGTGACCCCAATTTTTTTCGACAATACCAATCGTCAACCAAGCTTGCGGAGATACTTGAAGAAGCTCCAAGGTCCTCATTCCAGTACCCAAAGAGATGGATTGCTAACAGATATTGCAAGACCCAAAATGAAAGACATGCAAAATCCTCCTGAAATTGATTCTCTATTTTTTTCGGCTTACTTACTAGGGCTTACTATGAGGCCGATCTAGGCGCATCAAACCTCTGCTCCGTGCAGCCCATCCCGCATTTTGAAACCGTCAACCTCCCCCTGCAAATCGTCCAAGCACATGGTGCTCCACCCCCGGCACAGGATGCCACGCTCACCGGTGAGTCTCAGAGCCCTCAAGCACAGAAGGGTCATGAACTTCGAAGTGTGACAGATAATTGATCCGAAACCGAAGTAGACAGGTGCACTGCCGGAATCAAGGAACTCCTGCATCAATCAACAAGCACTCCATATGCATCGTTGGTTCATCATCCATGGCGGGCAGATGGGACAGCCCCTGATAACCATGGCACATCTTCAATACCTTGAATTAAAAAAAAATCTCTTGGCAAGAGACCTCAGACAGCGTTGAGAAGAATATCTGCTGATACAAAGCACTGGCAAAACCTCTACAAAATCTTCATACCAGGACCTCTAAGAGAATATCACAAAGTCATCATAGAAGGACCCACTAGCGGATCGTACAAGATCTTATGCAAAACCCTCCTAAGAGCACCACTAGAGGATCGTACATATCTTTTTTCAGACGAGTTGCGTTTGTTGCAAGTCTCATGCACACCCTCCCTCCATAGCGGACAGGCATCCTTTTTGGCAGGATGGTAGGTCTTGTCTGCTAACAGCAGCTGTGCTTCAGACTGTGTCTGAATCTTTCCCAAACCTCCAATCTTTCTTGTCCTTCGATTGAGGACTCATAGATCCATATTTGGCCCCCATTCCCTGGCTCCTTTGACTCCGTCGCGCCCCTCGTGAAGCTTGAACCACTTTTTGCACGGAGCTGCAGCTTTGGTGGGATGCTGAGTGAGTTCCACCTTGACATTTCGCTTCGCGAAGTTCCATCCACAAACCATGGCCCAGCTGTCCAGTGGGATGCCCTACGCTGCCTGCCCCACCAAATGCTTCGTCCACTTTGCTCTGGAGTTGGACAGCGTATACCTTTTCCTTGTCCGCTTCATTCACGATGGGCTTCTCTTTCGCCTGAACTTGCTGTGCTGCTTCTGTAGATCGTTTCGGGGATGCTTCCCGTTTCGGCCTGAGCGACTTGCGCTTGTGGTAATCCGCTTCCTGCTCGGTGCCAGGGGCTCCCGTACTTCAGTCATCGCGTCCTCCACGTACCTGAAGACGGCCGACGACTTCCATTGGCCCAGGAGTTGGATTGACTGAATTGGCATTCCTTTTCTTGCATATGCCATTGCGCCCGACCTTCTCGCTGAATGGCCCGTGGCCCTCTCATCCAGATGATTAGTCCACGCCGTCACCATGTGGAGCTTTGTCACCAAGTTATATACCTTCGGCATCCGGGAAGAGAGGGGTGTTGGGTGGCCTTCCTTCGACATCTCGCCAAGAATGCTAAGTTGCAGGCGCAATCCCTTGAGCATGTTGTGGCATGGCGCAACACCCCAACGTTCTTTCTCCAGGTGCCCTGAGCCTTCTGATCCGTCTTGGACTTCTTGATGAGAAGCCTCACAGTCTTGTCATCCGGTTTTACCGCCCACTGACACTTGTGAGGCTTCAATGGCCCTCAGCATCCAAACCGACGCCCATGAGAACGACCAGGCAACCCTCTTGGGTTCTCCCTTCGTTTCGTTCGACCTGTTCCACTCGTGCTCTTGTATGTCTCTAATCCTCACCTCTGGAGCTAGGGTTTCAGGTCCCTTGTCACATTGCATTGGCCTCGGCTTCTGCTAGATACTGATCTCCCGCTTTCATGCCCGTGGAATCCAGTACCGTGGCTAGACTCGTCACGCTCTCCACCATCACTGGGAAGGGCTCTCCTCCTAGTCCTTCCAAGATCTCTGCCACCTTGCGTTTCTTGGCGCTCTTGGTCGCCAGGGTGCAGGGTGAGTAAAACTTCTTTATGAAGGCCTTTCTGGCTTTCCCCGGCCAAGTTTTGTCTCGCGCCATGCCGCCTGCCAGCTTCAGGGGAACTTTTGCCTTGCTCTCGCACTCTTGCAAAGATTGATCCCTGTGGCTCACCTTCGAGGTCTTGCGGCCGCGATCATCGCCCCCATCGTTGTTGTGGTGTCGCTTGCTCGCTGCTGATGGCTGTAGGAGCCTGTCGTTGGCCTTCTCGACCTTGGCATTGCTGGGCCCCAAAGTGAAGAGACCGGTCTGCGACTGGAGGAGCTTGGCACCGATGTGTCTGGAGCTCTTATCTCTGTCAAACTGAGCCAAGCTGGTGGCCGTAGGAGTCCCATGCCTTAGTATCCAATTTCGGAGTGGTGTTCCGGGGCTCCTTTCTCTCTGGTGGTTTCCCATTGCACGATGCCACCAGCGCTGCCATCCCTGTATGCATGCCTTCACCTTGCCGCCCCATATCCATCCCAGGTGGCAAAGCCGCGGCACACATGCTTGAAATAACATTCCGCACATGAAGACCAGCGCGAGGAAAATCCATGCTCCCTAATTTTCAGCGGGGATATGCGCCTGTGGCACCACGCTAAAAGGAACCGGTGGAGGGACAAGAGCGACCTCCATCATTGAACCTGAAAAAGAGCTGCAGAAAGTGTATCGTATGTGAAGATGCATATGTGCCTGCATGCGTGTTGTGTATGACCCCTGTCTGACGCAGCATTCTGTCACAGCCTACTTTTTCCGGCTGCATCACAAGCTTTCAAAGCCGCCCACCGGCTGCACCATCTGTTGCGCCCACGGGCTGCCCGGAGTTGCAGGTGGTGCCATAATCATGCTCCTCTCAGATAGGGCTGTCGTCCGTCTGAGTTTGACGCCCACGAGGTTGGCTGGCATCGGCCCTCGGCTGGTGAGCCTCGAGCCAGTCCGCTTCCAGGTTTAATTTCCCTTGCACGTGTTGTGGAGCAACCTCGGAATCCTTGCTCTCTCAAGCAGCAGCGCAAAGTCCGTTGCAAGATAGTTCAACGGCTTGGCGGCTTGGTGGGTGACTTCAATTGCTTGGCCATAGCGCACGCTACTGCGCTATCGGACCTGATGATCACTGGCCCTTCTTGCAGCTTTAGGCTCCAAATTTGCAATGCTCAAAGGACTCCTAACCCTTCCAGGCTTGTTGAACTCAATTTCCAGTGCCGTTGCCTGGTGGGGTTGCACCGGTGCCTCAAAAGCCTCCACAATGTACTCGGTGGCTAAGTACACCCCCAACTCCGCCGGGTGAAGCGTCTGTGACAACACCACGTCGGCTCTTGTTCCAGAAGCGGCTCCCTTCTGATCAACATGGTCTCTGGTGTCTCGAAAGCCGCCTTCAGCCAAGGCATAGCTGTGCCCAGACGCTTGACCGCAAAAAGTCCATGCTTTGAACGTGTGTCTCCACGTCTGTTTTGGCGCGTCTTCTTCCTGCAGCACGCTGGTGAGAACCGCGTACATGGCTGTCACCGTCCACCTCAGTCTTGGGACGATTACCTGCGATCCATGACAACCTTCCGAGGAACGCCCTGAGCTCCTTTGTCGCCGCCATGCCTTTGCCTTCCCAGCTCCCCAGTGTGTCCTTTACCTCTTCGATGTGCCCATGACCAGCTCATGTCGATGGAGCTCGAACGTTGTGCCAATCCAAGTCACGGATCTGCCCCGCTCTCCTTTGGGAAGGGCAACTTAGACTCCAAACGCTGCCATGACGTACAGCACCTTCGCTAACTGCAGGTTGCGCAGTTCCGGGCTCCACGTCGTCTATGCAGACTTGGACTTGTCCTGAAGCTGGGTGGAACAACGACTGCACCAGCCACTCGACGGCTGCGCTCAAGCGGCCCATAACGAGTGGTGCTGCCTTGAAGCCAAACAACATCGCCACCCAAAGGATTCCGGTGCCACTTTCTAATCCTGGGCTGATGCAATGTCGTAGTTCATCAGGATGGACACTGAAGTGACAAAACGCGTCCTGCAAGTCAACCCCACCTCGGACTGAGAGTGAGATCTGCTTCCCTTGGGGATCCACCTGCTCTCGCTTTCATCCAACTCCTTTGGATGTGTCTGCAGAAGCCTCTGGTGCCGACGCTCTCTGAGGGTCCGGTGTTTTCACGCTGGGGGGGAGCCGACCTTTTCTTTCACTTCCTTTGGACTGCCATGTGCCTCTTTATCTCCAGCTTCAGATTTGGCTTGCACTTGACCTGCTGCCTCGGCCTTCACAGGCTCCACAGCTTCCGGATCATCGCCTTCAAAATCTGGCGACGACCCCATCAGAGCTATCGTATCCCTCCACGTTGGCAGGGGGGGAAATGCTAAGCCAAAGTTGCGGGGCACACTACAGTCAGATTTCCCAAGAGTGACGCCCCTTGCAATCCAACACAAAAGCTGCAACCTGTTGCAATGCACTCCACTCTGAAACCAAGTGCGTTGACGGCTACAACTGCCCTGCGACCTTCAACCAAACTCCAAAATAAACTTCTTATGAACTTATGAAACACATTTTGCACATGATCTGAACCCCAAGCTGAAGACCCCGCCAAGAGCAGATCAGCATGCACCTTTTTTTGCCAGTCCCAAGGTTCATCCAGACCTGCAACCCGCATCCTTCTGCGATGGTGGAAGACAATGCGGCACTTATGGATCCGCTTAACCGGCCCCTTACACTCCCCTCCGGGGCCACATCTGCACAATGTCCTTTCCCTGACGCCCAGCTGTAGCAGAGCTCCAGACCTGATTGGTCTTTGGATTTTCCTTTGCCCCTCCCTTTTCCACCTCCAGCTCCTTTGCCTGAAGAGGAACGGGCTGAAGCTCTGTGACGAGCTAGCTTTTCGTGTTCTGACGCCAAGCGTCTGTCTCTTCTTGGCCTGTCGCCCATCTCTGTTCGCCTGAATCCTCCTCGAATCAGAGGTTCCTTGGCCAAGTTCCTGCTCATGCCCAAGTGCTCCCTGGATGGCATCTGCAGCTGCAGTGGCAATGCAAGGAGCTCCTTTACCTCCGGATGCCGTCCATGCTGCGGCAAGGTGATGAACTCTTTCTGCCCAGAATTCGGAGTCCATGGCCAACTGCACGAACACGCAAGACCACGGACGGGGTCCCATTAATCCTCGGCACCTGTCGATTCTGAGCTGACTCTATATGGTGAGTTTCCTGCGGATCTTTTCGAGTCGTTCAGCACGGCCAGAATCATGAGCGAGGTATATCAACCCCCAGCAGCGTGGCCACTGCGTCGTCAGTTTCTCCACCTGCTTGGCGTACGCCTCCAATGACGCAATCGAACAATGTTCAGCATCAGGCATGCTGCTTTGAAAACGTTCCACGACGCTTTCCAAGCAGTGTAGCTGCTTGGAACTGGTAGGTCTCGCTGAAGGTAAGTGCCATCTCCTCATGGAGTGTACACGCGGCACTTCTGCACTCGGCTCATTCGCCTCTCGAATCATGTCCAAACCGAAAAATCGGTATACGATGGCCTGTTCTCCACGAAGACCCTCTTGTGAAGTGCAGCCAGCTGCGATGCCACAAGAGGGGCTCCTCTGCCTCGTCTGGCTACGAACCTATGGTTATGATGTAGTTTTGATACCACCTATGCACCTCTGCAGCTGATGGGGCTAGTAATACTGATTCATCCTGCTGGTCAATGAAGGAATTCATCTTTAAGACTCTTTCCCTCACCGACCCACTAGCTGGCCTAGGTGGACCTGTACCTCCTGCACTGGTGCTTGAAGCTTCCAACCAAGGGTCCACGTCCACGAAGTTTGTCTCGTCTACCCGGGAGGCTGCTGCCATGATACGTCTGGCCATACGCCAAACTAACCCCACCTGAGTAGCCTGGATGAGATTCAAAGGTCCTTCAGGGGTGCCTGCGCCTCCGCATCCAGTGATGACAGCTACTTTCGGCAGCGCTGCCAGGAGACGTAAGTGGTAAGTCTGCTCCCGGGCTTCCTATCTGAGCTTCAAAGGAGCGCCAAATCGGCTCAAAGAGTCCCACGGCCCAAATAAGGCAGCCACAGGCTACTCGTGATGGCCACTCCTTTGCAAAGAGCGACCACCACTCAAAAAGAGGGAGCCAACTTGAGCCAAAATTGGCCACAAGCTGGCCCTCTCCCACCCTCCAACCCTACTGCAACTTCCTACACTTGTTCAGCAGCATTGCATGCTTTTCAGAACTCGTAAGAGCATCACCATCATAGTTTCCGTACATGAACCTCGAACGCGATGTCAAGATCTTCGTAGAAGGACCCTAGGGCACCTCGCCAGGATCTCAGCAAGATCTTCTCACAGTCTGTGATCTTGGCCAGTTTCTTCATACCGGGACCTCCAAGAATCTCAGAAGCTGGGAAGAAGATCGTGCAAGAGATGTAATTGTACAGAAACCTCCTACGAGCATCCCACAAAAGTTCTCATACAAGCACAGCTAGCAAGATCGACGATATCTTCAAGGTCTTCATGGAAAAGCTTCTCTGGAGATTGATTGATTTCATCACGATCTCCAGAAGATCTTCTCACAAGAACCTCTACAAGATCTTGATCAAGATCTTCCTGCGCCTTCTTGAGTAGTCTCACAAGATTTTCATAGAAAGACATTTGGCAAGAGCCTGCAGGTCTTTATTCATACAAGAACCTCCAAGAGCATCGCACAATAGCCTTCATACAAACATCGCTGACGAGATTTCAACAAAAAAGTCAATAAACAAACCTCTTGGACCCTTAGAGGCTTTCACCAGGACCTCCACAAGATCATCTTCTCATGAGGGCCTCACTTCGACCCACGCGTGCGGGAACACGTACGAAGTACTGCGCCTGCCACGCAAGTGAAAAAGTGCCTGAAGTCTTGCACCTGTTACACGAAAAATCAGTCTGACCTTCCAAGAGTGCCGAATCTCTGGCGCCTGCAACACCCAAAAAAAAACGCGCAGGGATCAAAAATCGGACACGGCACGCAGGCGAGAACGCACCTCCACAAGAGAACTTTCCAAGCCCAGTTTTCGTGTGAGGCTTCCTTCAGAAGGGAATGTTTTTTTTGCACCGAAATGGTCAACAAAATGGCTGGACACGCAGGCATGAACCCTGGATAAACCCGGCCTTAACCATTGCGGCCATTACGGTAAGAATCCCATATGTTGTGCGGACACACTTTTTGCGGAAAGAAGTCTTTAGCTGCGCACGGGATTCCCTTGATGATTCTTGTGGCGCCCCGAAAAGCTACAGCAATGTAAATCACAATCCTAGTTTTGTATAGTTTTGTCCCATCCTCCTAATATTAGATACTCCCTTAACCGGCCTGAGCGGGTCATGAATAGATCCAATACTAAACCACACTTTTGTTGGATATGTCAATTTGAACTGCAAGGGATTTTTCCAGAAACAACCGAAAAGACCCATGAAAAAACCTCCCAATATAATCCCACTATATCCCACATGATCATCCCATTCTCCCACATTCTCCCACCAAAAAATGACCGAAAATCTTGGACAAACTCGGAGATCCAAGTCCTGCATCGCCTGCACCTCTTCAGATCCAAAGCTGCTGATGCCCTGCTCTTCCGCCAAAGGCATCATCAAAGCACCTGCAATAGCAGCAGTTGGTGCTTCACCCCCTAAAAACACACGGAAAATGATCATTAAATGATCATTAAATTAAATGATCATTAAACCAAAAGCACGCCTTTTGGACATGATGTTGCTGCCAATTGCATTGCTTAGGTTTCCGTACTTTCTTTTCGGAGAATCAAACATTTCTATTCCATACTATTCCCGTTTTTCCCGGTGGACCATGCTCACCTTTTCTCATTCCGAATCTATCCTCCTTGGGCATGTGTTTTTCATTCTGAATATCCTGTCATCTGGGCGGCAGCCTGTCCATCATGATGGCAAAGCCCAGCTGAATATAGCAGAAAGAAATGGAAACGGATCACTGGCACCAAGACGGGAAAATGAGGGCAGGTGGCCAGCATCCAAAAGAAAACCAAAAGAAGGTATATAATGAAAATCCAAATGAAAAAATGAAATCGAGAAAAATAATTGAAATCCAAATGAAACATGAAAACGAGAAAAGACATGTATAAGAACGCAAACATGAAGCAAAAGAAAATGAAAACGAAAATGAAAGATAAGATTAACAAGGGGAAAAAAAAGGTTGGAACGAAAGATCATTTTGGCAATGTCCCGTCAAAAATACTATAGACAAAAGGAGAAAAATGACCGAAATTGAGAAAAACGATAAAACAAATGGAAGAAAAGAAAAGGGTTTGAGCGAGAGCTTGAACCCAGTAAACAATACAGCGCACAACTAAAGCACCGGGCGACTGTTTTCCAAAAATAATTCCCTGATCTGATCTGGACTCAGCCTGCGGCTGTCAGATAGACATAAACCGAATCCTAGCTTATTAAGATCATTTCAATAGTTAGCATCAACAAACCGTTTCCAATCTCCAACAGAGGCAACTCTTATCCCCTTATTTGTCCGGCCTATCTGCACATTATTGCCATTGAAGTCCTGCGGGAGATCGCCATGGACCGCTGGGCTGGTGGCAATGATGCTGAGGAAAGTGGCGTTGGCTGAAAAATAGCGACTCATCTCGTTGGCAGTGCAGCGGAGCTGCGCCATTGGGACGCCCAGGAGTTTGCTCAGAGTGGGGCCCGACTGCCTTGGTGATCTGGCGAAGATTGCCCTATCCCGGACCTATCCCCCGTTGGATCCCTGTATGAAAACAGGACATAGGAAGACTGTCGGGACTAGTGGGCAAGCGCCATGGCTTGCCTATGCCTCCCTTCCCCCTTGCCTCCCTACTTCACTTTCCATCTGTCTCCGGCTGCCTTTGGATGGAAGATTTCCTTTGCCACGATTTCATTTGTCTCCCTCGCCTCCTTATGGCTATGTTGAAATTTCCTATATCTGTCTCTATGCGCCCTTACTAGCCTTGCTCCTCATGCATTTGTGTTTGTGTATCATTATATAACTGGCTAGTACCGCCCCTGGCAAATAAGTCCCCGATCCCCAAGATTCACAGCAAGTGAACAAATTGGATGACACCCAAGCCCACCCAGCAACCTGAGCAGGATTTCAGATATCTGAAATGCCAAAAATTGCATTTGAACATGCGCTCTACCACGTGCTCTTTAAATTGCTGACCACGCACATAATTGTTGAATTTGTTACCTTATATATAGTTTGTCAATTTTTTGGCCACCAAGTTGAAACTTTTTGCCCAACCATTTTTCTTTTAAGAATTGATTTCCCAATTGGCAATATTTTAACCTCATAATTGGTGAATTGTTGGCCCCGCAACTGGTGAATTGTTGGCCCCAAAATTTTGGAATTTTGAACCTTGTAATTTAATGTAGTTTGTGGATTTGGGTCGCAAGGAATAAATTGCAAATTCCCAAAGTGGTAAGTGTTGACCGCAACGAATCTTTGACACCCTCATTGCGGGGACAAAATTCCCCATGTAAATCCATTTTCGGGATCAAAATATACACCCACAAAAAAACGCGGACAAAAACTCCTACCGGACGAACTGATACTCTGTAAAATGTTTGACCATGCAATTTGAAATTTTAACCCTGCCTTTTTTTGACCTTGGATTACTTTTTTAAACTTTGGCCTGCTCTTTCTTTAACCTTGGCCTACTCTTTTTTTACCCTTGGCCCACTGATTTGAACCTTGCACCATCTTCCACCTTTTCTCTGTGCACGTGGGCTCTGGAGTGTGTAGAATGTGGAGTGCCGAGGTTGCAGAGTTTGCAGTGTAATGAGAATGGGACCTGTCGAGTCTGGACTGTCGAGTAGTGTAGAATGTGGGGCGTGCATGGTGCTGTGTGGGGTCTGCAGGGTGCAAACGCGTGAAGTGTAGGAGTGTCATGTAGTTTCTAGAGTGGGAAGCTGCTAGTTTGAGTGTGCAAAGTTTGTGCAATGCGGGGAATGGGTGGAGTGTGGCAACTGGCGAGTGGAGTTTGCAGGGTGTGGCGTGCGAAGTTTGCCGTGTATGGTGTGAAGTTGTAGTGCTGGGTGTGTAGAATGTGAAACGCAGCGCTGGGTATGTAGGTAAAATGTCTTTGGCGTAAACTGTAGCGTGTGGAGCGTGTATGGTGGTGTAGGCATTTGTAGGCTATTGAATGTGAAGTGTGGAGTGCTTAGTGCATAATGTGAGGTGTGGAGTTTGCAGCGTGGAGTGTAGAATTTGCAGTCTAAAGTGTCGATGTGGATTTTTGAAGGTCACGTCTGGATTGCAGCGTGTGTCGCGCAAGGTGTAGCGTGTCTAGAGAGTGTGGGAGGTTGCAGGACCAGGCATAGAAAGTTTGCAGTGTGGAGTGTGGATTGTCGACGGTCGAGAGAATGGTCTCCAAAGTGTAGTGTGTAGATATTGGAGGGTGCTTTGTAGTGGGGCGTAGAGTGGGATGCTGTGTGAAATATAGAATGTGAAGTGCGGAGGGTGGCGTCTGGAGTGCAAGTTTGAATGCGCTGTGTAGAATGTGGAGTGCCGGGTGTAAAGCGTCCCGCCGGGTTGTAGAGGGTGGAGCGCGTAGGTTGTGAAACGTAGAGTCTGCAGTGTTGTGTGTGACATATAGATTTGGGAGCGCCAGGTGTGTGGAATGTGTTTTGTGGAAAGTGAGAAATCTAAAATTTGGAGTGTAGAGTGTTCGCGGAGGGTTGCGTGTGAGGTGTGTAGAGTATTGAATGTGAAGTGTGGGTGTATATTGTGTGCGGTGTGGAGTCTGCAGTGTAGAGTTTAAAGTTTTCAGTGTGAAGAGTTGAGTTTAGAGGGTCACGTCTGGACCGTGGTGAGTATAGAGCAGCGTGCAACTCGTGTAGAGATTGTGGAGTGAGGAGCGTGTGGGGCGTGGAGCGTCGGGTTTGCAGTGTGGACTCAAGTGAATTGCGTGCGAGGAGTAGGGTGTAGATTGTGGAGGGTGCTAAGTAGAGAGCAGAGTGCGCAGCGTACAGAGTGTGAAGTGTAGTAGCGTGTAGACTGGGAAGCCGTGCGATGCGCATGTGGTTTGAAGTGCGAAGGTTGGTGTGTGTGGACGGTAGAGTGTTGAGTGCCGACTGTTGAGTTTGAAGCGGGGCTCATAAAGTATGGAGTGTGGAGTTTGTTGGCTGAGGTGGAATGCGGAAGACTTTGGAAAATGTGCTGCGCGTTGCAAACTTAAGTGTGGACTGTGGGGTGTGGAGGGTGGTGCGTGGAGCGTGGAGCGTGTAGGAATGCATTGTGACATGTGGACGGTGCAGTTGGCAGTGTGGAGTCTGAAATGTCGAGTGGGGAGTGTAAAGTGTGCAATGTAGCATCTTGAGTGTGGGGTGCGCAGTGGTGTCAACTCCAGAGTGTGGTGTGTTGAGGTGCATTTACAACCAACAGGGTGCCTGGCGTGAAATTGTACAGAGCAACTAAAGTTTGTGTGGAGTGGGGAATGTGGAGTGTGAAGTTGCGAGTGTCGAACGTGGAGTGTGGAGGGTGGCGCGTTGGAGTGCGCAATGTGAAGTGTAGATTGCGGGGCGTAGAGTTTGCGGAGCGTGAGGTGTGTAAATAGCATGTGGAGGGTGCAAACGGTGTGGAGAGCGTGCCGGGTGTGTGCCGGGTGTCGAATGAAAAAATTCACTGTAGGGAGCATGAAGTGCAGCTTTTAGAAGGTGGAGTGTTGGAGATGTTGGAGTGTGTGGAGTGTGAGATGTAAATTGTAGTGTGTGGAGTCTGGGGCAAAGATTGTAGAGTGGGAAGCATGGTGTCGAGTTTAAAAGCTTGCAGTGTAGCATGTAGAGTGTGCAGGGCGGCGCCGGAATCAGTGTGAAGGTGTGTAGAGTGCGTGGAAAGTGCGGAATGTGTCGGGTGCGCGTGGTGTGTTGTTGTATTGGGACAGATAGGATGAGATAGGATAGAAAGCATAGATAGGATAGATAGGACAGATAGGACAGATAGGATGGGATAGGATTAGGATAGGATAGGATAAGGTGAGGTAGGATAGACAGTAGGTTGGATAGATAGGATGAGATAGTGAGATAGGCTGAGGTAGGATGAGATAGGGTAAGAGGGTGAGATAGGTTTATATAGATAGGATGACACAGGATAAGATAGGATGAGATAGGACGAGAAACGATGAGATCGGATGAGATAGCATGAAATAGAAAGGATGAGATAGGATGAAATAGGATGAGATAGGACAGAACAGGGCAGAATAGGACAGGATAGGGCAGGATATAGGACAGGATATAGGACAGGATAGATGCGATAGATAGGATAGATAGGATACTTTACCACCACCACCACGCCAAAACCTCACCGGAACCGCCAGAACACAGAACCTCCTAAATCTCCCGGAACCGTTCAGAACCTTCCAGAAACTCCGAACCAGCCAGCCGCATTTTAACCTTGCTCTGGGCTCAAACCCCGGAGCTGGGCTTGCTGGGCAAAATGCCAAACAAAAAAGGAGGTGCCAGGTTAGAAAAAAGAGTCCAGCAAGGTTAGAAAAGAGAGGTAGCGAGGCAAGGTTAGAAAAAAGAGTTTCCCAGGTAAAATGAAAGGACCGGACAACCCCACAAGTCAACTTCTTCCAATTATGAGCAACAAATGTTGTAGCGGGGACGGGAAAGACAAAGGAGGTGGTGGAGGATCGAAAAGTAAAAAAAGTTGTGTGTGACAAAGTTGTCTGTGAAAGATGGTGTGTGACAAAGAAAGATGGTGTGTGTGTGTGACAAAGCTGTGTGTGAAAGATGGTCTGTGTGAAAGCTGTGTGTGAAAGAGAGCGTGTGACAAAGTTGTGTGTGAAAGATGGTGTGCGTGTGTGTGTGTGTGTCAAAGTGGTGTGTGAAAGATGGTGTGGCAAAAGACGGTGTGTGACAAAGTTGTGTGAAAGATGGTGTGGTGAAAGATGGTGTATGACAAAGCTGTGTGTGTGTGAAAGAGGATGTGTGAAAGAAGGTGTGTGAAACATGGTCTGTGACGGTGTGTGAAAGATGGTGTGTGCCAAAGTAGCGTGTGAAAGATGGTGTGGAGAAAGATGGTGTGAGACAAAGCTGTGTGTGAAAGATGGTGTGGTGAAAGATGGTGTTTGACAAAGTGGTGTGTGAAAGATGGTGTGGTGAAAGATGGTGTGTGAAAGAGAGCGTGTGACAAAGTTGTGTGTGAAAGATGGTGTGTGTCAAAGTGGTGCGTGAAAGATGGTGTGGCGAAAGATGGTGTTTGACAAAGTTGTGTGTGTGAAACATGGGGTGGTGAAGATGGTGTGTGACAAAGTTGTGCTGTGAAAGATGGTGTGTTGCAAAGAGAGGGCCCTTTTGCACGAAGCATAGGAAAGACATCACTGTGCGATACAGTCGGCTCCGGCCAGCAATCTCCACACGCAAGTGTCACACGCGGATGACACAAGCATTGCCAAGTCCCCAATGTCACCAAAAATCCTAACATGACAATAGAAATGAAACGTCGCACGTTGCATCAACCCATGCTCTAAAGGGCGTAAGTAACTCCAAACAGAAAAGACTTGACAACATCGCACTGCCGAAGCTACTGCGCACTCCTTGCTGGCGAAGATATTTTTTCACGGCAACAAACGATTCTTCACACATTGTGTCAAACCATTTGTTGTACCATACTCAGAAACACACACACAAACATTTTTTCACGGCATCAAATGGTTCTTCACACACTGCATCACACCATTTGATGCACCATACTCAAGGACATGTACATTCACATTTCAAACATTCAAACAGAACCATATCTTGCCCTCAAGGAATTTCAGTCACCGTCATAAGAACGATGCCACCCTCATCCAGCAGGTGCCTGGCAGCAACGCGAGCAACATGCAAAGAAAGTGGTCGACCGCACAGCAAAGACATCATCGCTTTTTGATCTTTGCGCATCATCAAACTCCAAACGTGCCGGTACAGCTTCAAGCAGCGCAAATCTTTACAAAGCATACCTGATTTCTTCCCACGGTGGGTCAAAATCGAGACATGACACGAGCCTTCATGAACTGAGTGTAACCACGCGTGTCTTTCCACGGTGGATCAACAATGTGCGCAGCCAAAACAGGAAAGAAAGCTTGCGAATATGAATTTATACGCTAGCAAGCTGAATAGCATCGCAGATTTCCCAGAAAGCCGGCTTCTTCCAGGGAGAGACCTTGCCGTCTTCCACCACAGGCACACGAAGATAAACTGGATCATAAAGCAACTTCGCACGTAAAGCCCGTCTCTGCTCATCTGAAGACACCAGCACATGAATGTTATAGGTTGGCCTAAACTCATCAGCACGAAGTTCGGACAACGTCCGCTTTCCCAGTTTCAGGTTGCAAGTCACCGGCGACCAAAGCGCACACAAGCGCGCCACCAGAGCCAGCCCAGTGCCGCAAGTGCCACGCCTGCCACGCAAAACAAGGTAGATGTCGCCAAGTGCCACGCCAGCCACGTGAAACGAAAGATGTCGCCAAGTGCCATGCCTGCCACGCAAAGTACCAAGCCGTCACCGGCGACCAAAGCGCGCCCAAGCGCGCCACCAGAGCCAGCCCAGCGCCGCAAGTGCCACGCCTGCCACGCAAAACGAAGGTAGATGTCGCCCAAGCGCGCCACCAGAGCCAGCCCAGTGCCGCAACCGCCAGGCCTGCCACGCAAAACGAAGGTAGATGTCACCAAGTGCCGCGCCTGCCATGCGAAACGAAAGTGGATGGCGCCAAGCGCCACGCCTGCCACGCAAAGTACCGCGGCGTCACCGGCGACTAAAGCGCGCCCAAGCGCGCCACCAGATCCAGCCCAGTGCCGCAAGTGCCACGCCTGCCACGCAAAACAACGGTAGATGTCACCAAGCGCCGCCTGCCACAAGGGCCAGCCCAGTGCCGCAAGTGCCACGCCTGCCACGCAAAACGAAGGTAGTCGCCAAGTGCCACGCCAGCCACGTGAAACGAAAGATGTCGCCAAGTGCCACGCCTGCCACGTGAAACGAAGGTGGATGGCACCAAGCGCCACGCCTGCCACCCAAAGTACCACGGCGTCACCGGCGACCAAAGCGCGCCACCAGAGCCAGCCCAGTGCCGCAAGTGCCACGCCAGCTACGAGAAACGAAGGTCACAGATGGTGTGTGACAAAGTTGCGGGTGACAAAGTTGTGTCAAAGAGGGTGTGTGACAAAGTTGTGCGAAAGATGGTGTGTGACAAAGTTGTGTGTGAAAGATGGTGTGCGACAAAGTTGTGTGTGTGTGTGAAAGATGGTGTGTCAAAGAAGGTGTGCGACAAAGATGGTGTGTGACAAAGTTGTGTGTGAAAGATGGTGTGCGACAAAGCTGTGTGTGAAAGATGGAAAGATGGTGTGTGACAAAGTTGTGTGTGAAAGATGGTGTGTCAAAGAAGGTGTGCGACAAAGATGGTGTGAAAGATGGTGTATGACAAAGTTGTGGGTGACAAAGTTGTGGGTGACAAAGTTGTGTGTCAAAGAGGGTTTGTGACAAAGTTGTGTGTGAAAGATTGGGTGAAAGAGGGTGTGTCAAAGAAGGTGTGTGTGTGTGCGTGTGTGTGAAAGATGGTGTGTGACAAAGTTGTGGGTGACAAAGTTGTGTGTCAAAGAGGGTGTGTGACAAAGTTGTGTGAGTGAGATGGAGGCGGATTCGGCGGAGGAGGAGGAGGCGGAGGAGGCGGGATACAAAATCAAAAACAAGAACCCCACACAAAGATGTGGGGAAAAAGAAAGTTTCAAAAGAGAACCGGAAAATTTTAAAAAGAGGGGCCCGTTTGAAATTTGTGCCTCCGTAATTACGGAAAAATGGGCGTCAAAAATTTCCAATTTGGAGGCCAATTCGCCCATTACAGGGTCAAAAACTCAGCAAAGGATCAAGAATTCGCCGATCACGGGACCAATAATTCGCCATTAAGGAATCAATATATTACCAAACCAAGTTCTACAACATAGTATACCCGTTCAACTGTCACAACCGAAATTCACATCTAAGCTGGGAGCACAATCGAAAACAGTTCCTAGGTAGGAGCCAACTAGGGTCAGCTCCCAGTTTTTGTGCATTGCAACTTCAAAAAATTGCTGGAAACAACCAACAAGTTGCTTGAACTCTGACCTGGCCATTGCAAAGACCAAAAAACGCCAAAGCTGCCACCACATGAATTTTGGAAGCCAGTCGGGCATATACATCGGCTTCAACGACTTGCACACCCTCCCGTGTGCAAGCGTGAAGCTCACCACTGGAACTCTGTGAACCTTGCTGACCATGATCACCAGAGCCAGCAACACCACGCCGGCCAAAATCAAGTCAGGTTTCCACTCTTGAATCAATGTACACAAGGCTTCAAGGTCCTTTTCCCTGCTTGACTCTGTGAGAAATTCGTCTTTCTTCTTGTCCATCGACGCCAGCACTTTTGTCACATCATCTGTTGCAAACTCCTTTGCCATCTCTGGGTCTGCAAACACCTGTTTGGGCTGAAGCCGGCTAGGAAAAAATTAGGATTTCGCCCTGACAAAATACCACATGGAACCGGAACTTAAACATTCATCTCCTTGCGCTGAGTTACGCGGTCAATCATGATCAATTTCATACATCATAGGAGCAACAGACACCCGCACACATACGACCCCACTCAACTGCTGACAGGCTTGACATTGCCAATTCGGTCACCCCTGCTTAGAACAAAATGCACAAATCTTCATGACTGCGGCCGACATTTAGTCAAATTGATCCCCCAAATTTGACGGCCAAAATGACCAGCTCCACCGTGGCTCCACTCGAATACATTCCACACTAACTAGCATTTTTGGCCAAGTGAATTGGATCCGGGATTTTCATGCTGTCACACCTTCTGGGCGCTCAGGCGGCTCCGAGTAAAAGGAACTTGAAACTCCTGCGCCATTCGGCCGGCATCGCCTGGCCCGGTGACCATCACATCGAAGTCCGCTTTCATGAGAGCCTTTGCTGCCAGGAGATACGGCTGGGTATCTCCACGCGTTCCGTCGAAGATGATCAAAATTCGCCCTGCCATACCAGGGATAGATGGGCTGATGGGAAGAGTTGGATGAGGTCGAAGCTGAATATGGCTGCAGGGCAGGGCTCAAAAAATGGCAGCGTTCGTTCTGGAGCTCCATGGAAGACAATGTCACAAAGGTGCTTGCAAGTTAATTATGCTGAATTAAACAAGTTCCTGGCCATGCAGTTGAACATTGGAACCAAGAAATTGCCACTCCCAAAGTGCAGATTCTCTCAGGTGGCCTCTTTCCTTCAACTTTCATTGCCGCCCTTTGCGGCCATAAGAACTGAGCTATTGAGCCACCCCACCAGTGCGCCTTCCCGTCATCAATTGACGAGAATGACAGGGACATGGATGCAATGCCCACCACCTTGGCCCAGTTACGTTCGGTTAAAAATGAACACCAAAATGCGTTCCAAGAAATCTGCATGGGCGCGATCCAACAGTCTTGCAAAAATGTTCAAACTTGTGGTGTGAAGCACATACAATTTTTGCAAGTAGCCTGCCATGATTTGTGCCAAATGTGCCAACTAGCTCCTGGGATGATAGGATCCCCCTATGAAACAGCCAAAAAAAAACATGGTTGAGTAGGGGGCACAAACACATATTTGGGACCATTACTAGAACACTAAGACACTTAGGGGATGGGAGTACTTAGATCTTTCTCACCCCGCCATGGCAACCGAAGGGCCTTGTGGGCCTCCACTGCATCGTCCTGTTCCGTTTCTGGATTTTCCCAGAATCTTCCAGCACCAGGCTGGTTCTCCAGGATGGTTGTAGATCTACAATGTCTATAGATTTCTGTATATATAGGTTGTTTAAATTGTTTATGGTTGTTTTATGTTTTCCATATGTTTCCCCCGCCTCCACCGGACCAGGTGAAGCAAACACCGCGAAGCGGCCCGGGACCTGGGAGCATCAATGGATTTGTTCTGGTGATTTGTTTTTTTTCACAACACGCCCGCAGCAGCGCACCCTAAGCTGGTTACTTATTTCGCTTTGGTAAGCCAAAGCCATTGTTCTCTGTTTTCTGTAATTGGTGGAAGGAGATGTAAGAATCTGGCAATATCATACCATTGCTTCATGCTGGTTGAAGAGAACTGTTTGGGTTCGGCAATTGTGACATGGTGATAAAAGGAATGAATGAAGTGACCAAGAAGAAGAGGTGACTGGCGAAGGATATGGGCTCGGTGTGCCGATTCCGCTCATAATATGGGATTCTGGACTGTCAGGATGGCGGAGAATGTATTTGATGCGGGAGCCGGAGATGCGCATAGAAGAAGGAATACAAGATGGAAGAACCTGGTACGAGAGAGATGGTAAGTAATTTCATTTGCATTGGAACACGGAAAATCGGTGCGCGAAAGAACCCGATGGTAATATGGGCTTTTGATGTGAAAGATTTGTCTAAGTGCTTCAATTTTGGCGATCTGCGCTGGAGAATAAACCTGGGATGCAGAGCCATGTAGTAGGATGGATTGAACAACTTCAGAATAAAAGGTCAGTTTGAATCGTTGTGAGATAAGAGGATGACGGAAAAGGCGGGCAAGGGACTTGGAGGTGGACGATGCCTGAGAACACCGGAAGTTGACATCCGGGTTTGGAGGAAGAGGTAGGAGTGATGTAAGAATCTAGATATTTGGCACTTGTCAGTGGTGGCAGTGGAGGGCCCAAAGAGTTTGAATCAGGAGTGGATGCATCTTTTCACAATTTGGGGCGCCCTGCTTTGGTCAAAGTTCCTCCCATTCGGAGCCTGGCACGGCACATTTTGAGGCCCCGGGTTATCTCCACTGAACTTCTCCCTCCCCTGCTTCAATATCTTCAATTCCTCATCCTTCAAATCAGCCACCTTTCGTCGCCTTGCAATCCATCGGATCCATCGGATCTAGCGGCCTTCGGGATGGCTGAGTGGCACCCAGCAGAGATGAAAAGCGCATCAATGGTTTGGGCCTGGGACAGCGGAAAAACTCGGGGATTTGGATTTCGCACGCAAAGGTTTTCACAGCACAACTGGGGATCGAATCATCAAAAATTGAGATTTAATTTAAGCATCAAGAATATATGTGTTTTATCGAGTTCTATCTGTTCAAGATAAGGGCTATGATAGAGATTTGGAGAGGGTAATCTAGCGTGAATCTACCTAAAATATCCTAAAATTGCCATGGCATCCTTTGATCCCATGAATTTGCTGCAGGTCTTCGCCCCCAGATACAACACGCCATCCATTGCTTATCAGGGCGGTATCGGGTTTGTGAACTTATCTTTCCATGATCTTTGGCACAAGCAAGGAACAAATTGAAACACAAACAGTTTTCATGTGTTCATGAGGAGGAGGGAAAAAACTTGGATTTTTACTCAAATACGGATTTCTTCCAAGTGAAAGCGATGCAACTTCACTTCAGCTGCCGACCAGGCATCTTCGAGCTCACTGGCCGGCTCCAATGGGGCTGCGTCTGCTGTGCCTTTTGCTGCCGCTCGTGGGGTGACAGATGGTGATGGAAATATTGGAAATGGTGATAGTCTCAATGTTGGTGTCACTGTTGGTGAATTTCCTCAATTTTCCGTGGGAATGTTATTTCACTTGGCATTTTCGGGGGAGAGGGGGGCATGCCCAGCCCGTGCAATTTCCCGTATCCGTCCCATTCTATGATGCCCTCGGCTGGGGTAGCAGTTCACCCTTGCCTTCCGTAGGATGTTTGCCTTTCATCTCCTCTGCTATCCTGCGGTCGGAGTTGGATGGTCAGGAGGAAAAGGGGGATGAGACACAACATTCATTCTGGTCACTACATTGTGCCAGGTCTTTGATCCATTCGGCCATGGCCAGGCATGCTGGATCCCAGCCATGGGGCCATGGCCTGCTCTTTTCGCCGTTCTTGGGCACGACGGCCTTCGCTGCTTGAGGTCTTCACAATCATATGATGCCTTCAATGATTTGAAAGTGTCTAGCATTGTCAAGCATGTTTTTTCTCCATGAGTTTTCAGCGTTCCCATGCTTAGGCTCTGGTAATCTAACACGGTTGTATGAAAAATCACAAATAACGATGCATCATCATAAATTCTCAAAAAACCATCCAGAAGTTCGCAATCTTCCATTAAAAACGTTAAGGAATGACCAGAAGGTAAACATCGTATATCCCACGAAAACCCAGTAAACCCCATCACCATTGAATCCCGATGGTTGGTGGATGTTGATGGTTAACCCCCCAGTTTCTACTACTTTCTCCACCGCTGACCTCCACCCGCAACGGTGCGTCCATCCACTGCCAGTTGGCCGCGCCCGGCGCTAAGTCTCGAGGTGCATCTGGTGGAGAATAGCGGCCTTGGGGACCCAAGCAGCTATGAAAGTTTGAGGAAAAGTATGGTAAAATAAAAGTAAAGTGTACCAGTGGTACCCGGACGAGGCGGGGCGGAGTTTGCCTTCGGGATACACTATAACTATAACACCTTTTTCATCCATAGAATTTGCACGCGCCGTGCGCCAGCCAGGCCCGTGCGTGCGTGCTTTGTGCGAGGCTGTTGCACAGATGTTGTCCAAGAACATGACCTGCGCACGACCCCGGCGCAATGCAACGCCCACTTCACAGTGCACGCTTCACACCCTGCACTTCGCACTTCACACTTGCACATGCCACGTGAGCTCTTCTCACCTCATCTCATCTCTTCTCATCTCATCCCATTTCTTCTCACATGTCATCAAAGTAAGTTCTTCTCAACTGTTTTCATCTTATCCGAGCACTGATCAACCTCTCTCATCTCCTCGAAGTTCGTCTCAACTCATCTTAGCTGTTCTGCACGCCAGAAAGCTCTTACTGTCAGAGAGTGGTCTTTTGCACAAAAAACCATTGGGCGCAGAAAGTTTTTGCACACAGACAGACACTTGGGACACAAATGCATTTAGACAGAAAAGCCTTTCCGAAAACTTTGTACTACAGAGCTTGCACAAAACCACTTCCCAGTACTACTTTGCACTACAAAGCTTGCACAAAAAACGCCCCAGTACTACTTTGTACTACAAAGCTTGCACAAAGCACGCCCCAGTACTACTTTGTACTGCAAAGTACTTCCAGGTACTACTTTGTACTAGCACAAAGCACTTCCCAGTACTTCTGTGCACTACAAACCTTGCACAAAGCGCTTCCCAGTACTGCTTTGTACCGCAAAGCTTGCACAAAGCACTTCCCAGCACTACTTTGTACTACAAAGCTTGCACAAAGCACTTCCCAGTACTACTTTGTACTGCAAAGCTTGCACAAAGCACTTCCCAGTACTACTTTGTGCTACAAAGCTTGCACAAAGCACTTCCCAGTACTACTTTGTACTACAAAGCTCGCACAAAGCACGTTCCAGTACTACTTTGTACTGCAAAGCTTGCACGAAGTTCTTCCCAATACATCCCAATACTACTTTGTACTACAAAGCTTGCACAAAGCACTTCCCAGTACTACTGTGCACTACAAAGCTTGCACAAAGTACTTCCCAGTACTACTGTGCACTACAAAGCTTGCACAAAGTACTTCCCAGCTAAAAAAGCACTGATAAAGTCACAACCTGCCCTCCAGATGCGGTTTCATCCGATTTTTTGGCAGAGTCTCGTCCCTCCAAACCCTCCAAGTTCATCCAATTTCATCAGATTTTAGGGCATCATCCCACCAACTCCCGGCTTTCAAACCCCAAAAATTATCACAAAATGCCCCATGTTTGGTGCTGGCTTCTACCTCCGATCATCCCAGGCGCGATCCGAAGGCACCCCGCACCCGCAGGAGGCGCAGAGCTGTAGGGAGCGGAGGACGAAGGGCCGGGGATGGGAGGTGGGGCTGGGGAGCTGGGATGGGGTTGAAGGGGTTGGAGATGGGGGTGGGGCTAAAGGTGGGCCATGGCGAACTCTTGGACCACTGTCGGCAAAGGCACGGTCCAAGAATCTGGAAGTTTGCAAGGGCATTGGATGCAGTGATGCCCAATCTTCACCTGCAGTTGCGATCAAAGGTCCAAAACTGATGCCTGTCGACTCCCATCCGCAGCCTCTTCATAGAGGTTGCTTAAGGAGATACCTGGCACAAGGGGTCAGCATCTGGCCCTTGGGTGGTGATTTCATTCCTCCACGCTTTCCTACACAAATGAACAAACAAGCTATCGTTAGCTCGAAATCCATGTCAAACTAAAGTGCCGTGCTTTTTTCAATTGCTTGTCGTTCGAGCTGGTACTGGTCTCAATCTGGTAGCAAAAGGTACAAGTAAGGAAAAAGAACCACTACTCCTCTGCCATAGCCAAGTCGCGGAGACGATTGCCGCTGCTCACAACAAAATCCTGCGGCCAAGCGACCCCCCAAAAAAGGCCTCTCGCCTTCCAGTGAGTTATGATGTTATGGGCAAATCCCAAATTAGAAACCAACATGAGATGTTCAAGGCTTCATGCACCAACCTTTCCCTTTTAAAGCACCAAAATTCTCCACCAGTTAGCACCACCAGATCCGGTCCAAGTGAACCAGAAAGAACTTCAGTTCCAAAGGCTTCACTAAGAGGTAGACGTATTCCCCTGTGAGTCCCATGGATTTCACCTGCAAACTCGGGCGGGGTTGCTCCACCCGAGATACTGAGCTCAGAAATCGGCTTGACAAAAGAGCAACATCACCCATTTTTGATCTTTCTGGCAATCATTTATCTACAATAAGTTGGAGAATCCCTTCTATTACTCCTCACTTTCCACATTGTTGGTTACTCCGATTTGGGCTTTCTTGGTGGCGACCGCCGAATTACAAACGCGCCACGTGCGTTTAACGCGCCTTCCTAGCAGGCAACTGGATGAAGTGATTGGCCGACACCTCAGCGAAGAAGCTGCATGCCTTGTGACCTTTGCATGGTTTAATGGTTTAACCATCAAGAATCAGGTTTCAACACATTTTAACCAACCAGGATGTTGGGCAGCATAGGTCAAGTCAGTCCTTGGTTCACAACGAAATCCCGCCGCATCCCTTTGGCCAGGCTCCCCTGCGGCCCCTTGGATGCGGAAGACATGCTTGCAAATCTCCCGATCCATCTCCTGCCAGGGGGAGCACCCCTAAAAAGGACATAGAACGAGTTCTTTATGTCCAATCTACAAGAACAAATCCGGGCTATTGATAAAAATAGCTCTGGGCCGTAATCAAAACGCGTTCAACTACAAATGCTTGGGGCGCAGACTTTACCCATCTCCAAACAACGCCACTTGTGTTTTGGAAAACTCTAAGCACCAAGCAGCTGCTGGTCCTCGGTGACATCCCCGCGCACGTCTGCGACCAGCGAGGAGGCTGGAAAGGGCGAATTGCTGGAAGCATCGGTGCCAAAGCTCCTGGCGGAGGCTTTGGCAGTGAGGAACACCTGGGTTTTGTGGGTAAAAACACCATCCACCACCAAAGTTGGGGAAGATTGGGAAGAGTCTTGCGTTGATGTGGCTGCCAAACATGGGGCCATTAAGATCCATTAAGGATGTCCAAATCAAAAAAGCACCAGACCGATCAAAATCTCTGGTTGCTGCTCGGCATCCAGACCCAGCCCCAGAGCGAGTCTTGAAGATATCCACGTGAGGGTGCTGCCATTGCCGACTCGCACCGGCCATTTCCCATGCACAGTGGCACGTCAAGCAGCACAAAGCTAACTTGGAGTTCCCATGTTTGTTTGGTTCTCCTAGCTCGTTCCTGGCTACCGTAGTCCCCAGGAAAAAAGGGGAAACCCAGCGAATATCTATTTGGTGGGTGCGGTCCATCCAAGTCAGGAGTGGGAGCACGTGAGAAGAACTAAAACTTGGCTGCATCTTTTTGGATCATTGACAGCTTCCCAAACAGCTGCATTGTGACGGTCTGATAACACGCACCAGTTTCAATACAATAGTCAGTAGTCTCAAACAATGTCGAAGAAAAGGAATACTTTAAGTGGCCAACTCTCCTGTCTGAATCTCTCATCCCTGCTACCACTTGGAGAAGATGGAGTTCAACGAAAAATCGGAGGCAAGAAAGGCGACTTCTTTGGCCTGTGTTCACTACGTCCCAACATGATTGGTGGATCATTTGGGTGATCTTCCCCTGATTTGTCAGATCTTCCCCCAATCATCCATCATCGACCAACTTTTCAGCTCGTTGACTCTCCGCGGATCTCAGGTGTTCTTGGTCTCTGGCGACTTCGTCTGGTTGGGAGTGGGGAAGTGGAACCTGCAGGGCTGCATGGGTGCCATACAATCGCGGCAAGATCTTGGCATCACTGTCATGGTGTGAGCTGAAGATATATGACATGACAAAAAGAATTCACATCATGTTCAGGGTCCCAGCGCTTCCTCTGTGCTTAAGTTAGAAGCCAACCACCACACTCGACTACTTGTACCAAGTTCCATGCGCACACCATGCAACGAATCAATATCCAAGTCTCCAACTGAGAAATACCAAGCTTCACATTCCAGAAGTACGGCTTCCCAGTGCTTTTGGACCTTATCTTGGGCCCAACTCAGAATTGAAATTTGTGCATATCGCTGGTCACCCAATGAAGGGGAAAAAATGGAATCCAGGAGCTGCAATTCAAGCTTCCAAAGTCTCTCCGTTATTCTGGCAATAACGAGATAAGCCATGCAATCGGAGGATCCCCTCCTCCAGGATTTCCCTCACAAATTCCTCGCGTCTTGAGGTTCCCTGCGTGATCTGCGTCCACCCTTCCGGCAAAGGGATGGGCGCTGGTGTGGAGGGGTTCCGCATGGGCGTGCTGGGTGCCGGGTGCGCGGGCGTGCCCGCGGGCGTCATGGCACCAGAGGCGATGGGGGTCTGGGCCACCATGAAGGCACCCAACGGTGTGGTGGTCCCCGAGCTCAGCAAAGGCTCCGTCAAGGTAGTTTCGCCCGTCACCGTGTTGACCTAGGCAGGATGCGATATCTGAGTACTTTACACGTGCAGTCAGGTAAAGCTTTCTATGTAGTTGAGACATGTATTCATGGAGAGCCGGAGGGCTTTTTGATGTTCAAGTTTGAAAAGACTTGAGCTTTGTAGCTCAGGAACAAATGAAAAAATGCACCGAACCAAGTTCTCTCACTCTATATTGAGGAGGGCTTGAATGATTTGGTTCAGGGGAGTTGGCCTACTTTATTATTGCAATGGGGTGTGATAGTCACGTGTGAAGTGTAAACATCAATTGAAATTGTCCAAACTGGGGTTGAGAGTGGCTGAGCTTGGGAAAGGAGCTGGAGGCAGGTGTGAAGGAAACCCTTGTGCTACAGGTGGAAGTAGGCCAGGGCTATCCACAAACCAGGCCTGTCGAGGACTCGCTCAGTGGCATAGTTCTTGTTGTTCTTGTTGTTATTGTTCTTGTTCTTCTTGTTGTTGTTGTTGTTGTTGCTGTTGCATCTCAATAAACATAGAAAGCGTTCATAGGGCCTATGTTTAGCCTCAACTCCTATGACCAGCACCTTGCAAGAAATTGAAGCAGTGCTGCTCGGTATGTTTGGTGGATCTTCTCCAGGTTGAAACCCTGCGGCATTACATCCAGCCGCCGTGATACAGGTGAGTTGAATGATGACCTTGACGGTAGTGAAGCTATGTGAGGCTAATTGCATGCACAATTCCATGTGGGTATGGCTCGAAACAGGCCTCAGCCACCGGGTTTCGGCTTCGACCCATTCTGCACGGCAGAGCGATCTGAGGGCCCCAGGCGCAGTAGGTGCCATCTCCACCTAGGCGGCTGGCAAGCTGCTGCGGGTATTCAATTGTATGGAAAATTATGGAAATATGTATGGACCTGTATGGATGTATTGATTTCTCGATACCTCTGTATCTATGGACGTGCATGTATGCATAGAGATACAGTATACTTGATATATGTACTATATACATGTATAGATATGTATATATATATATACATTTACAATATATATATATACATATATCACAAAAATCGCCACAAGAACTCCATCTTGTACCTGCAAACGCCAAACGTCCTCAACCTGAGCTCCGCCGCTGGATTTCTTCACACGGATCCAGTTGGGCCTGGGCCGACGGGGCAACGGGCAACGGTGACAACACAAACCCCCAAATTCATTTTCGTTCAACACACTGCCCTCAACATCCAACCAACCATCCACATAGTCATATAGTTCCCCAGATTTCTACATATGTTCATACATATTTCTATAGTTTCATCTATTTTCTATCTCTACTTCACCCCATCAGCCCATTTCCTCGGCCCCAGGCTGGAGCTTGGGCAGATGAGCAAACTGCTCCTGCTCCCGGACCCAGTCCACCACACGCTTCGCTTTCACCTTCGCGGGAGGCACCTGGGCTACAGAAAGAGGGAACTCGAGAATTAGGGGGCCCTAAGGTCCTGACAGAAAGCTTTTCTGACTGTTGGAGAGGCTAAGATTTTGCTAAGATTCTGATTCTTTCAAAAAAATGTCACCGATCTTGGCAGTTCATTTGTCCAGTCAAAACGATCAAAAGATTAGGGCTGATTGGCCAGTGCGGGACCTTACTGCCAACTTACTATCTACCGTCCCAGGTGAGACACTACTGAACCGGTCCATGAAAGAATAATAATGAGTGACATTGATATCTTCACTGTTTGGTCATAAAGAATTGATTCCCCCCATATTTTTGGTGAGGCCCCACCTTTGCTTTCGAGGCGTCAGGAGACACCATGGGTGTTACATCACCCATCGGTGCATTGCCCTCGTCACCTGATGGCATCGTGGGAAAACGCGACATGAAAGGGAACTTCGGAGGATGAGTGTCTCCAGAACAACCATTAATGGTTGATTAATAGTGATTAATAGTGATTAATGATGATTCATGATGATTAATGTTGGCAACCCAATTTATTTTTTTTTAAGAAACTACCATGACTGGGGATGGTTGAAATCCCACACATAAGAATAGTGATTTTGGGGATGGTGTGTGAAATTGGGTTTACCACATTATCATCAAGCGTGGGGATCCTTCAAAGTCTCTTAAGCGGATGTATCTGGATGATTATCTTGGCAGACTTAGCAACCTTCACGAGATGTAAGCACTTAGCTTCCAAAACAAGAGTGGAAAGCCTTCAAAAGTTATTTTGAGTGTGGATATATGTGCATGTGTTGGAAGTTCCAGTTTCACCTTTCAAAAAGAACAGGGTGAAACATAGTGAAACACCGACTTTTCATGACTTTTCTGGAGGTGTCCGAAAAAGTCATGGAGGGGTATCCCATATCCATGGATGACCCTGACTCAGTGGTTAACTTATTGAAACAACGGTGACTTGGGGACCCACCATGACTTCAGAAACCCCCAGACGTTTCCCCCGGCATCCCATGGCATCCCCTGGCATGTTCGGGGACCTTCGGGGACCGCACCTCTAGCTGCATCGGTGACTGGCATGCGAGGTGCAGGCGTCAAGGCGCTGATCTCACCCAGACGCCGCTGCGCCAACTGCGCGGCTGCATCTAGGTGCAACATGCGAAAATGACGTAGATTTCTATATATATTTCTTTGCTGGTATGATTTATTTAATTCTGTATGTTTTCATGAATCTATTCGTGAGATATTTACATATCGATTCTTTATAGTTCTTTCATCTTGATATGTATTATATGTTTATCGGCTGATGTATTCTTATAGAGCTTTTGTAGGTAGACTTTTGTGTACATCTACATGCATTCTATTTGTTGGTGAATTTTATCCAGCGAGTCTGTTAACAGGTTTTCACCAATACTCCCCAACCATGCTGTCATCTTTGGTGACTCTTGGCTCCTCCCAGCCCGAAACCCCCCCCCCGGGCTGGCCCTCAAGCCATTTTCGAAGCCCCTCTCAAAACCGATCTGGAACTGTTCCTCCGGCGAAGCATTGACTGGGATATGATGCGTGTTCATTTGACCATCCACTGTGTTTTTTCTCAAATTGGCATGCTGAATTGCCAGAGAATCTGGAAAGATGTGCAAATTATCCAATTGTTCGGGTATGCCAAACTGAGGTATTATTCTTAAAAAAAGAGATTATGCTGATCACTGCTAATCCTTTGTTCAGCCAAATGAAGATCGAACATCGAACAGAGGAACCAACAGCTTTGTCTGAAAATGGTAAGTCGCCCCAAAAAACGTATGGTTTAAATGGTTTCTCTTCATGTTCTCTATCAAAATCGCCATCAGTGGGAGTTATGTTCCAACACCCGCCCTTGAGGTCCTCCAACTTGTGGTTCTTCTCCTCAAGCTCTGGGTCATCTGCTTGCCTGGCAGAAAGGGAGCCAAAATGTCAATGGTTTTCAGGAGATTTCAGGAGAAGCAGTCACCATTACCCCGAAAGTCAAATAGTTCGCTATAGTTCGCTATCTCTGCCATACTAGTGACAGAATAACAGGAGTCATTGGTGGTCTGTGGGTTCTGCACCAAATATCAGCAGGTCCCCAAAAAACAAAAGAACTCATCAGAAAAAAAAAAAACTTCGGAACCAACATCGTTTTTTTGTGCAGAATCGTCTTATTTCCAGAGTCACAAGGAGGAGTCCACTGCCCGTCCCCACCTGGGCCGCTTTCGTGGAGCTGTGACCTCCTCCTTGACGTCGATCACCGTGTGATCCTCCTCCTCCCCAAGTTCGGCCTTCACCTGGGAGAGAAAAAATATGAAAAAATCATCGAAATCTTGGTGGCCATACGATCGTATTATGATACAATAGTTGCAGACTAATAATATACAGCAACTAATTTATATAACTGTAAAAATCTATAAAATTAAAATGCATTGTAGTACTGTATAAAAATAGAACACTGGATGAAGAGCCAAGACACAATGGATGTAAGCAACTAATGTTTTGGCAGATCAAGCAACAAATCTCGGGAATGAACCAACACAAAATGGTGGAGTGTACAATTGCCAAGTTTCATCACCAAAGGGTCCATGTCGCACATGATCCCGTATACTCATGCCAAAGATTGCCAAAGAATATCAAGAAACATGGCGTTTCTTATCTCAAAAAGTAAAATACCCCAAAATGGCATCTGATGGACCCTCATTGTGACTCATGAAAACCCAAAGTCTTCCTCCTTCCCGCCCGGCCTCATCCTTGGGATCGCACAGCAGTCCCATGAGGCCCTTGCGCTTCTTGGTGCCCTTGGACTCCTTGGACACTGTCCCCGGCTGAGCCTTGGATTCCTTGGGCTCCGCCGCCTGCACAGCGGCGAGTGTCCCCAAAGCTTGGATGGTTTCATCTACTTGTAGCAACCCTAAGGGGAAAAAAGAATAAGAAAGATGCGCCTATGGCAATCATAGGCATAAGTCCGCATAAGAGTCAAATCTACCTCAGTGGTAAAGTTCACCTTGTCATATCTTACCACTGGTTGTTTGCACCATTCTGTATCATTCTGGTTAAGGTTGACTCAGCCCAATTTGCCCAGCCTTCGCCCCCGCGGTCTCGGAGACCTGACCGACAGGGGATGGTGCCTGGAAACTGGAAAAACCATTTGTGGCGATGCTTTAAACCAGTAAATTGGTGGTTGTAAACCCTTATGGCCTTCTAAAAAGTGGGCTGTGTGGCTATATCAGCTATATCACATCTAGTGTGGTAAAGCCAAAAATAAACCTTCCCATTAACCAACCATTCGGGGTCATCTTATATCATCCCAAATAAGGATACCCAATAATAAACCTCTATTGGGGATGGTAGTTTTATTGGGTTTCCCACATTGCTCCCCTCCCTTGCACCCTGCAAATACCACCGTAGAACTCCTGGTTTTGTTTGGATCGACTAAGTTTATGGATCATGCAAGGAAAACATAAATTCAAAAAACACTTGAAAACCAACAATCAATTGCCAACCACAAGTTCAGCACAATAGGCCAATAATGTTTAAAACCAGGTTTCTCAGGTTATATGTTAAAATAGTATATCGTATCCTTGTGTATTCAACTGAACCAGTGGCATACGAGATTACGCATTGTACATCGTGCCTCTTATTTTGTGTGATGCATATGCACACACTCACACACGTATGTATATATATGTGTGTGTGTATACATCCATGTATTATGCATGTGATGCATATGTAGATATGTACATATCTATATACCTATACATCTGCAGTGTGCATATATATATATGTGTGTGTGTGGTGGTGGTGGTGGTGGTGGTGGTGGTGGTGGGGTGGTGGTTGGAGTGGTGGTGGTGGTGGTGATGATGATGATGATGATGATGATGATGATGATGATGATAAGAAAAAGAAGAACAATAATAATTACTATAATAATCATAATGATCATCATAATAATAGTAATAATCATAATAGTAATAACAATAAAAATGAAAATGATAACATCTGTATATATATATATACATCATTATACATCCATGTTGTATAGGATTCATCATGCACCTCCAAAAAAAAAGTGCCTCACACCAAATCTGCCGATCGATCTCCTCCAACCGCTTCTTCACGATGCTGGCAGCTTGCTTCACCTTGTCCCATGCATTCCGATCATCCGGGGGGATCCAGGAAAAATCCAGGGAAAAGGTGGTGGAAATTCATGAAGTCACCATAAGTCACCCAAAAACTTGGGAAATCGAAGTCATTAAAAAAAAATTGAGGACATCGTACTGACATCAACCAAAAAGCCGACCCAACGCGCAGTTGCAGTTTTTCCCCTTTGATCAATGGGGGTTTCCATCCCTTTCTCCCCCCCTTCCCGGCCCTTCCCAACATGACGCTGCTCCGGGGCCGTGGCATCAGGCGGTTTGCCCGGACCAACGATGACCTTGGCTGCGCCCTTGTCGATCAGGGTGGATACACCCGTCCTCAGTGAAGGCGATTTTTAGGTGGCTGCCCGTGCGATTGGATGATATCAGGGATGTGGAAAAATAGAAAAGTATGGATGATTCATATGGATGGTTCATATGGATGGTTCGTATGGATGGTTCGTATGGATGGTTCGTATGGATGGTTCGTATAATCCAAGATGCCCTGCAAGAGCAGTCATTACTCTCTCCACCTGATTATGGGTGATTTACAGCAATTCGTCCATCTGAAGTATTGCAACAATTCAGAGGGTCTCTCCCCTTACTGTGCCATCATTTCTGGTGGCATCCTTGACCCAGACAGCACTCTTACCTCAAAGTGGAACCAAATCATCCGCGATAGGCTGCTCGGTGAAATATCCCAGTGTAGCAACCTGCAAAAGATAGAAACGTAAATACCTGCCAAAACAATGGTAAATATCATGTGGGAAACTCTTAGTAGTTCCTTGGCTCCCCCTTGGGACGTTGTCTTAGCCACTGATGCCGATGCCCCAGAACATTGCAACTCCCGAGCCCCCGGGCTGTTCTTCCAGCTGGCCCTCCCACTCCGGCATCTCCATCAGTTTTTCCAAGATCTCGCGTGTGACGATCACCTGGCAGACCCCGGTGATGGGAGTTCCCAGTGGTCTTGGTGGTAAAATCAGCAAATGTCTGTAGTTCGACCCTCCAACTATGCAAAATGGGTCAAGGTCCCAAAATGATGTGTATATTTATATAGCATAACTGCATAACCCCAATCATAACCTCATTTTTCTAGGTGCTTGGAAGGTCTATTCAGTGGTTGCATCGGGCGCACATCCTTGGAGACCTCCACCAAAGGAGACCACTTGCCTGGACCAAAATGGAGAACAACGACAAAGGCGAGAAAGATGGGATGGAGATGGGATGGTAACCATTAGACAAAGATTAGAGCACCCGCAACACAGAGGTGCACAAATCCTAGTCTAAAGTAGTGATGAATTCCTGAACTCATCGAAAAACTCTATCTTTGGGCAAGCTACTATAAGGGATATCCAACCTATAACAGGTGAAGCAGATCCAGCACAAGCCCCACCTGTGAATAGCAACTCGGAGGCTGTGAAGGCTCTCACTGAATCCTCCTCCCCCGCAGAATTCAGTGAAAAAATTGTCTTGTTGTCAGTCCTTAGTCAACTGGGGTCACAACCTTCATCAGTCACCCAAGAGAGCAGATCTTACAACTCCTTGCAAACTTTGGAATCCAACCATCTTCAGTTTCTATATGTCCAACCGACTGAGGTTGCCACACTAGGAGGCGACAAAAAAAGTGACACAACAGTTCCGGGCTCCCACACTCGTCGCACAACCAGAACTCGTCCAAGTCAGGGTAGCAGTTGTCCACCCAGGCGCGCTTGAAAGTGTCATAAACCACCACCATCCCCCGCTCCACCTGGCCACGATGCTGACGAAAATCTGGGCTCATGGATGAGCACAAGGTGGTGTCCCATAGTTAAGTTGGTTTGTAACTGGCATAAGTGGGCTTTATGGTAGAAATGTCATGACATGTCTACAGTTAATGAAGGTATAGTGTAAACCAACTTATAACTAGGGGCACCACCTTGCGCAAAACATATTTGCTGCTGGAAAGGTGCAGTGACTGTGTAAATCATTTAAAGGGTTTTAAAGGGGTTCGCAGTCAGCCTCAGAAAAGCAGCACCTAGAATCACTTCAACCTCTGTTCTCTTCGCCTCCTTCGGTTGGAGGGTTTTCAAATCGTCAGGTGGAGCTGTCCTCGGCTTCAAAAGACTGAGGCATGGGAAGGTCAGCGATGACAAACTGATGATAGCAACAGCCGTCCAAGGAAACGAAAATCTGCAGTCTTTGGCTCCAGAAGTCGTCATGTGGCAGCACACAGATAATACATGACAATACCGTATCAAACCCCTAAAAGGACAACCCCGGCAACCCCCAACGGGTTGGTTTGCTTGGTTTCAATTTTCATGTTGAGCGCCAACAATCACGGCAGGCTATAAATATATATAGTTATATTTATTAAAAAAAAAAACACGTCATCGATTTCGTGAATAGAAATTCCCATCTGTTCATTTTTTCCCAACTGCTATGGTAAGTCATTGGGTCTGGCCATGGGCAAGCTCCCCACTCAATTCGTCGTGGTGGGATGACTTTCGGCACGTGGTTTGGATCTGGCCACGAGCTTCACCAAACACGGAAATCACCAAAAAATGGCTGGTGGATTTTGAACCCCTTCTGTGGGCTGATGAAAACGTATCAGAAAACTATGAAAATCGGCTTTAGGGGACCCCCTTAGGAAACCCTATTGAGCATGAATTTCCGTTGTTTGGCATACTTTCGCTGTTGAATTTTACATGGGTCGCACCTCGTTTTGGTTGCTCATAGGCAAGTGGCCTCGGGTTTGGGAAGAACATTTCGGGTAAACCCAATCTATTGGGATTTCATTGGGATTTCCCCTAGGAATAGAAATAGATAGGATTTCCCATGGGGAGATTTGAAGTTTGATCAGTTTGATCCCTTGATCTTCGCTAAGGTCTTGGTTTCACCAGCGCTGTCTGAGGACTCAGCACTCCAAATTCCAACTCCTGCGACAGGGATGGAGATCACGGTCACAAAACAAAACCAAGATACTAACAAGGTGGGGTCACCCAAATAGCTAAGTTGGCTTAATATTATTTATATATATATATATATATATGTGTGTGTATATGTATATGTATATGTATATGTATATGTGTTATAAAAATTGTAGTTTACGGGTAAAAGCCGGTAAACACCACAAATCAGCTAACACGCAATAACGCTATTTCTTGAGCCATGGCAACACAGTATATGAGGTGATAAAAGGGTAAATGTATGTACAGACTGTGCAACAACACCCCCCGTGCAGTGAAACACTATACATGGGGTGAAGCTGCAAACCCTAGCTATGTACAGTCTAGTAAGGGATGCCGTTAAGTTAACTTGTTAGAAAACAAAACAACAAACCAACCCAAACCCGACGCACAGCCTTCCTTCCATAGGGTTTTGGTCCGTACTCACCTCAGTGTTGCACAAGTTGATGACAAGAGCAAAATCTGACAATGCAATTCGTTCGGCATGACATCAAGTACAAAGGCCAACGGATGCAGTGGGCATCAATTCGGTCGGATGCATTCAGCTTCATTTTGGCTCTACCAGGCTTGTGGTCGAACATGCAAACGTGTTGAAGTGTGGCCCATTACAAAGGCCAGCGTTTCCACGCGGCATTAAAAGTTCTTGTGGACGCCCGGGAGCATGCCGAAGCAAACAAAATGAATTAAAGCAAAATGCTGAATTCGGTTTTGATGTGAACCCGCAGGGAAGCTTTCAGAAATGCTTCAAAGCTGCCTTAACTTCGCAAGGCAAGAGCTTCCGCTCTGCGGTACATGCAACTACCAGCCGTGTGCTATGCAAGAAGGAATCATGGCAAGAATAAGATGAGTGCCAAATGCCTGCTTCAAATTATATGCATTCAAAGCGTTAATGAAACTTTTGTGAACTTGACTGAGTTGGCAAAAATTCCGACTTAGCACACTTGTGTTGGAAATAATCGTGGAATCGCTCACCCACGCGTGCAAAATGAAGCTAGTCGCCTAATCGAATTAAATCCGAAAAGGCAACAGCTTCCACTGTGCGACACCGTGCATTGAAAGGAAAATGCCCCGCCTCAGATGAAGATAAATTCACCAGGCGAGAGGTTCCCCTCCGCGGTGCCTCAGCGATAGCCCGACCAACGTCGATCCCTGTATTGGTGGCCTTGATTTCGACAGCGCCAATCTTCCCACTCCTGGTCAGTACACTGATTGTAGTAGTCATTCCATTCCTGCTGACTGTAGCCATGAGTGGGCCCCTGATGAGAACCATAGCCAGGACGCGAGGACCTGGTGACATCCGGGTTCTGCTGCCTCGTTGCAGGTAGGGGTCGGCTTCCGCCTTCCGTGTCCTTTGCCTCCGTGAGGGGGCGCAGGATGTCCTCGACATAGCTGAGAATGTCGGCATACACATCCTGCTTGGACAACGCAAGGGATTGGAACGTCGTGTTGGCGACGCTCAAGACCTCAAAACGTTCGGCCACCGGGATCAAGGCATAGGCGGCCGCGAACTGGTTGGCTCTGTAAAAGCGGTTCTTGTACCAGATGAGGACATGATCATCCACAATGATCGTCTTCATCTGTTCCTCCTCGTATGCGACCATGCACATACGCGCTTTGTACTGCCGAATCTTTCCAGTTCGGATCTCCTCTCGCGTGCGCTTGATGGAGGGAAGCACCACATTGCCCAGAACTGTAATCCAATGCATACACCGAGGTGTAAGGTCTTGGGCCGCACAATTAAAGGCGTAATGGGCGTCCGTTCCCAGACGCTGTAGCAAAGTCAGTCCAGCTTTTCTCGCCTGCTTCATGTATGAGCGGGCGTGATTTTTGAGGACTGCCGCAGCAGATCTGATCTGCTTGGCACCTTGAGTGGTGCCTGCTACATCGTCGTCACCCAGAAGATCCAATGTCAGCTCGAAGCCCAGCTTCTCAGCCAACTCTTCCAGGCGGAACACCTGACACGCACGGCGCATGTCGGACATTGTCGCCAGCGACAAGCCGCATGCAAGGCAAACCAACATCCCCTCAGGAAAAATCTTCCTGCACCGGGGGCATGTCAACTCCGGCATTGCCAGCATTGAAACATACCGCCAGCGCGTGAGGTTCCCCTCCGCGGATGGGTCAAATGCCTCCTGATCGAAGCGATCAGAACGGCGTTCCCGCGCGTTGTCAGGGGCGATGTCGAAGCCAGCAGCAGTTGCCGTCGGCTTGCGTGCCACACAAAGGAGATTGGTGAAGTTGAGCGGCCTTTGCTTGATCTTCGGGAGCAACTCATCGACGACAGGATATGGTGTCGGAACTTCCTTGTAAATGAGCGGACGTCGCAGAGTGATGACATCCTTCCACTGATCGTACTCATTCACGAACATGTTCTTCAACACCTCCAGGTCCGAAATCTCGTACCTCTCAAGTTCGTCGTAGTTGGGAGTGCCCTTCCGAGCCTCGTTCTCTTGCCAAGTGAGAGCGTTCTCGGAGGCCTTCTGCCGAAGGTACTTCTTCACCCCGTTGTAGCCATGGTTCGCCCAAAGGTATTGCGACTTCTCGCAATCGAATGCGTAGATGAGGCAATGATTGGGCACCCAGTCCTCAGTGATGAGTGCACCGGCCAAGGTTTCCACCAGGCGAAGACCATAGTGCAGAGCACAATCGGTGTCGATCGCGATGCACAGCGGTCTGTTCGTCCTGATGCCAGGATCCTTGCCTTCGATTTCCCAAGGCGCATGGCGGGTCATATACACATGACCCTTGCATGAAGTGGCCCCTGGAAAAATCCCCGTGCAAATGATCTGCTGGAGGGAGTCCCATGAAGTGTAATGGTAAATAACCTTAAACTCTTCTGAGACCTCGGCTTCCGCCAGGTGAGGATAAATGGGAACCCTGGGGTAGAATCCCTTCTTCAAATCCTCGACCGTGAACTGGTAGTCAAGCGAGATGATTTGCTTGACCAATGGAGCCGTTCCCACCTTGTCAATGAGCGACTGGTCATGGCCTTGGCAGGCCTTCACGTGGGTGATGCGGTAAGGCATGTCCATGGTTGTCAGTTCCCCGACAATTCCAGCCTGAATGCGGCACATGAACCTGTCCTGAGTTCGAAGAATCAGGTACAAGTCCTGTCGCGAAAGCTGAGCACGATGCCGCTTTCGGAGGTACGCGTACATGGACTCAAAGTTCAAGTACAGCTCCTCATCAAATTCAGGAGGAATATGGCGATGATGTGCCTCGAGGAATTTGTGATCATATCCACGGAGCAGCCCGGTCACCCTCTTTGAAAATTTGAAATCATCATGACTGAGTCTTCCAAGGTCCCTCAGGCCTGGCAGGTCGGTACACCGAACGGTGAATTCCCTGCGCTCGCCCGTTCCCGGGGAGAAAAAGTACCACTTGGGATATCCCTGTGGTCGCAAGGGCGGTTCAGCCGGAGGCTGAGGTCCACCCGTTCCCGGGGGAGGAGCACTTGCCATAGGCGGCTCCTTCTTGGCCATCTTCGGGGCAGGCTCCGACGAAGACGTAGCTGCAAGCGCCGATGACTTCTGCGGAGGTGCCCTCGGTGAGGTTGTTGTCAACGTTGCAGGCGGTGCCTTAAAGGGCAAAGCTTTGGGCATTGGATGGTCCGCAGCTTCCGCTGGGAGTGCAGGTGGCTCCAGCTTGGGGGATCCAGTTGCACTCTTCGGAGTCGGTGGCGGACTGGGCTTTGGGGACGCCATGGGAGACGTTCCCGTCGCCGTTGAGATCTTTGGGATCTTTGGGACAGGCTTCGGCTGAATCATGGTGGCCTGATCCCTCATCTTTGGTTTGATGAATTGGCCGACAGTGTCCCCGATCACCTGTGCGATGCCGCTCGAAGATGATGCCGCTTCGGATGAGGAAGCCGCCTTCGACTTGGCCTTCGACATGATCTGGACAGTGGCAGCAGGGTCACCCGCGCGAAGTTTCTCCTCGGCGGTCTTGGGCTCCTCAAAGATCTCCCTTTCCATCTGACGATGCTTCTCCTCATCCGTCAAGTCAAAGCGACGAATGATGACTGCACCCTCTTCGGTCTGCTGCATGGATTCCTGCCGAAGTTCAAGCTTGGCAGGGTCACGCGTGACGTCGGTGTCCAAGATGTTCACTACGCCAGAACCATCCAATCTGAAGTCCACAGCATGGATCTTATTCATCAGATGGGAGCGCAGCTTCCGCTGGCTAAACATTGATGCTGAGCCGCCGACGATGGGTTCTCTGAAGACAATCTCCTCGTCAGCATCCGGCTCGTCAATGTCACGCTCGTCGGAAACACCCGGCAACCGATCCAAAAAGGGCTTGAGGATGGCGTCGATGAGCTCACCATCCATCTCCGGCTCTTTGACCTCATGCGGTTCAAAGTGCTCGGGTTCCCCCGGCAGTGCAGCATCCACGGACTCCAAAAGCTGCCAGTTCGATGAGGCCACCGTGGCATCATCCTGCACCGTGGGAGCCTGTGCGACTTGTGCACGTGCGGGGTCAACTTCATTGGGAAGCCGTTGCCCTTTGGGTCGGGTCTCCTTCACATAGATTTCCCAACCGTCCACGTCCATGGAGACCAACACTTCTTCCATCTCTTCCCATTGAGGGTTGTTTTCAGGTTGAGGGTTGGCCAGCGATTCCTCGCGGCGCTTCTTCATCTCAGCCATCTCAATCAATGGCTTGCACGACCGAAGTCGAAAAAGATGATAGCCGAGAGCGCCAGCTTCGGAATAGAAGCGAATGCACTGGAGACGGTCGTGTTCCGAATTCTCCATGTGCTGGCCGTCGTATCGTGTAGTACACTTGATAAGCGACGTGGCATCGAGGACGCAGAGTCCACGTTTCCTCAAAGCCTCAGCTTCGCGAATCATTTGACGGTCAAAATCGGGGTGCAACCCATACCCCCTGCCGTACCATGGCATGATGAGGACGATGTTCCCAACGTCGGCACGTGTCGTCAGCTTAACGAGGTCGTTCAAAGCGGAGAAATGGGTATTGACCCTTTCCTCCATGAGATCGTTTGCTGCGTCACGGCGCTTTTGGGAGTAGCATGCCATCTCCTTGTCAAGCCAATCACAGTGAAGGAAGCCGTAGTTCCCAAAAATATCGTTGCCAGCATAAGAGATGACAATGACAGATGGGCGAGAGGTTCCCCTCCGCTGCAAACATTCAAGAGAGTGCTCGACGCCCTTGATGATGTCAGGCAGCCCACGACCCCATTTGAGATCGTGCCAGACCGCCTTGCGGCCTGGTGGGAGGAGGTCCGGCTTCTCCTTGATGTACTCGCCGATGTTCCTGCGCGTAGAAGCGTACCCGTCGACCATGTCCACAAGTGCCATCGAAGAATCTCCGGCAAAGATGAAGTTGGCCTCAGGTTCCCCTGGGCATACCATGCCTCTCAGCGAGAAGCTGGAAACGCCGTCGAGGAGCTTCGCGTCTTCTGGGCTGACGTCGCGGAGGTAGCCTTTGGCCAACAGCGAATGGTCAGTGTTCCCCATGATGGATGTCAAATCCGAAATCACATCAGCTTCGTTTACCACACGACACTGCGTGACAGAGCCAAAAATGCTCCCAGTCAACGCATACCACGCCTTTCCATTGGGCCCCAAAGTCACATCTTCATCTGTGGACTCCGGTTCCCCGGGTCGAATGCCAGCAGCCTCCGCAGCAGCGGAATAGTCTGCCTCCTCGACCTCTGCTTGTGGAAAGCGACGGAAGTAAGCCATGGTAGATGATGTAGAAAGCGAAACAGCGCAGAGTGCAGTAGAAGTCGTCAGTTCGGGTTTTGAGCTGGTCGCTGCAATGAAAGCTCGATGGATCATGTCCGTCATCTGAAAGGAATACGACTCAGTTTCCTTCAAGTCATGACCTCTGCCTTGAACATGGTTATGACTACCATCACATGACAGTCCATCAAAAGCAGTGACAATTGAATCACAATCGGTTTGAATAGCCCATGGTTTCTTTATAGATTCACCTTCTTTGTTGACAATACCAACCATGCATCCATCAAATGCGACTCTAATGAGCTGATGTTTCCCACAAAACTTCTCAACTCGGTCAAACTTCCAGTAGATGCAATGGGCTGGCCATTCAATTGCAATCTTGGGACTCAAATGACGAATAAGATTGAGAAAATCGACCATTGATGACCATATCTTTTCAAAAACATGTCGATGATATTCAACTTTGAGTTTGGCTGATTCATGTTGCAAGTTCACATATGACCATGTTGTGCCACCAGTGCAGGGAATGCTAATCCAAATCAAAACTGGACAAGGTTGTACAGTTGAACTCTCAATTGCTTGAACAACTTCATTCCGAATGTCCATTCTGTTCGACCTAGATGTAACATCTCTTTCCTCTGTGCATCTGACGACATAACAATCTTTTGAATGCTTCCTTGAACGATCACCAAGCTTCGAATCAGGTCCACAACAAAATTCAATAAGTACCCTGCTATGAGACGCCACTGAAGGGCAAGCAGGTTCCCCTGCGCGTTGCTGAGATCCCGACACTGTTGAAGGTGCAGGTTCCCCTGCGCAGGCTTTCATCTTCGGCGGCTCCTTCCCTGGAAGGGGCTGTGATGAAATACCCATCAATCGCCGAGCTGATTCCCACTTCTCGGAGTTGGTAAAAGGCTTGGTGAGGATGTCTGCCGCTTGAAGCGATGAACCAACATAGACAAGTCTGAAATGTTTTCGTTTGAACTGTTCAGACAACCATGACAAATTCAATCTTTGGGTTTTGTCAGTGTGCCTAAATGACGGTGACCTACCACTCTCAAGGATTCGAATGGTTGCTTGGTTGTCCTCAAGGAAAATGACCTCAAGACTACCGGGTCCTGCCATGTACACACTTTCATCCCCCCGCTTTTCAGATCCCGTGTGCTTAAAATCAGTTAATGCTGATCTGATTTCCCGTGACTCAACCCCATAATCAACTTCGTTTGGTCCAGGTATCCTGAAAACAGTTTTCCCAGTCCATTCGAAATCATAGATCATGTCCGCATCAGGAGTCGTCCAGTCCCATGTCAAATCAAATTCAACATCACCAGTTTTGGTTTTCATGACAGTGTACCTTTGCCTTGCCAATCCCTGAAGGTTCACTGGACAATCCGAATCAATTGGGTTATACAGCTTATTTCGGGGTTTGACATGAACTCTGGTAACTTGGTTGGTGAATGGACTGTGCTCCCAATAATCATCTTTGGGGTTTTTGGCACGAGTTTCCACTCTGCGGGACGGCTTTTGTTGAGTGCTATCTCCCCCCGCGTGACGTATGACTGACCACAGGCAGGAGGAAGGTAAACCAACAGCACGCAACGCAAGGTTTGCCGCCGTGACTTCAGCCTCTGTCGATGACATAGCCGTTGAAGTCTGCTTCTTCGAAAAAGCTGTGAGTGGATAAAACGTGTTTGGTCCTACCAAAGCAAGGAGGCAACCACTTGTAGATCTGTTGTCATGTTCCCCAGCATGATCTGAATCTGCAAACAACCATGTTTTGCAGGCCTCAGGTGGATCCCCAACGAAACCAACCATTGTTCGATCAAGGGTTGTGTGTATGTAACACATTAATCGATGAAGACTCTTGTCGCAATCAGGTGACCATTTTGTTACCCTACTTGCTAAACCCTGAGTAGCACGGAGAAGATCGAACCTAGCCATTCGTGCTGCGAACAGCACTTTCATCAACACACGTGATGCTATGGGCTGGAGTTCCCCCCGAGCTTCTGCTTCGTCCATGATTGGACGTGCAATTTTGTCATCTGGGAAAGGAGTTGAAACTTTCTTGAACTTCACGTTTGGTCCTGCTAGTTCAACGTAGCGGTCAAGACATTGTTGTAAGAATTGTCGCATGTCATATTCGACTGTGTTGACATTCTTTGTCATGCACTTGGATTTATGTTGCTCAAGTTCATCAAGAAAAGTAAATCCTTGTGCCCTAGCCGCTTTCTTTGCTCCTGACTTGTCTCTTATCTTCTTAGCAGCTGCCAAAACTTTTGAGGGTTCTTGGATTGATTTGTCCACGAAGTAGGTTGATCCCGTCCACCAAAATGGAAGTCCAGTTGGGTTTTGAGATTCCATATCATGAACATATTCTTTGGGTTCATCTTGGGTTTGATAAGGCTCACACACGGTTAGCCGGTGCGTTCCCGCCCGGAAGGATGCATCCTCCTTCGGCTTGTCCTGGAACTTCTTGCGAGGTTGCAGGTGATGATGAACACAAACTCCAAGCTCTGGCATGTGCTCCCAGTAGTCCTTTGTTCGGCGGGCCGGACTGGCTGGCTTACTAGAAGGATCTGGGATGCTAGCATCGAAGACATGAGCAAATGGATGAGCACTTACATCAAGCTTGACATTCTGTTTGAATACATGTTCGCATCCAAGATATCTGCCGGCATCTTCAGGAGTATCCATGTCGATTTGAGAAGAAATCAACTTCCACCCTTCGTCAATGTTTTTGGAAGGTCCTGACATCTTGAAGTCATCAACATATACACCAAGCAATAACTTCAGTTTCGGATGCCAAAACATTGAAGGCCAACATTCGGGATAGAGTGGGTGAAATCCAACTGCATAGAGTGCTTTCTCACAATGACGTTGCCACAGACCCCCCGAATCAGGGTGACCATACAATGCCAAAATAAGAAGAACAACTGGATCCTTAAACACACCAATCCATTCCTTCGGCCAACGGTTCCTTGGCAATCTGATCCAAGTTAAAATTCCTTGCATCAACGCCTGGGTGTAAGCTTGCTTACCATCACCTTGTGATGTCCGGTTCCCCGGCATGGAGCCATAAGCATCCAATGCTTTTCCTGCCTCCATGTTGGCCGGTGAACTTCCGAGCTCCGCGAACAAAGCAACATCAGCCGCCTCGTCCTTCACGTTGTTTCCTTGGAAAACGGTGCGACCCTTAAACTTGCGCATGGGGTCACCCTGCGGTAGCTCACTTCCCTTCTCGACACAAATCTCGAAGATCTTGCCTACGTGAACTTTGGTCTTGTTCTTGATGGCTTCCCTTGAAACATCATCCCATTCCCTTACAGTGGAATAATCCCATGCACCCTTACTAGTAAGGTTATTCCATTCCTTATCGAGTGCAGCTTGGGCAGCCGGAGTGTTATTGATCTCCTTCTGTCCAACGGGTCTTGCCACAAGTGCATTGGAAAAATGAAAACACATGAGCTCTGATTGATCCTTATGCTTGTCCCTGTGGCAATGGTTTCCACCATGCGAGCCCCCCGGATTGTAGGTGACTGGCATTGCGGGAATGAAATCATCTGATGGTTCGGCATTCTTGGATTCTTTGACAGCTGAAGTGGCAAGACGATCAATAACCCTGTTGTACTTACGTTCTTTGGCAACTGCAGCATCATGCTTTTCAGCTGCCTCTTTCAACAAGGCTTCACGTTTAGCCCTTTCTCTAGCCGCTTTGGAGGCCCCCCGCCAAAGAAATGTCGGAATGTCCTTTGGTTTGGAGGAACCCTTATATCGTCTTCCCTTAAAACCACTAGCATCGTAGTATGAAGGGTCATCCTTTGAGATAAATTCTGATTTTCCAGTCTTGGGGTCAATCACTTCGATGTCATCAGACTCAAGTCCAGCTTCACGCATCAACTGTTCAAACTCCTCTTCGCCCTCCACCGGTCCTGGCTCAACAGTTTTCCTCGGAGCAACCAAGTCTTCAATGGTTTGAGCGTCCATCTTCTTTGGATCTGGTGGGGCATCAAGGCTAAGAGATTCGTATAAACCTTCCCTAATGGCCTTATATCTACCTTTCAAAGGATAAACGAACGGTCCATCAGGTACAGTGAGTTGGTTGACACGCACAACTTGAACTGATTCGTTGAATTCCTTCTCCATAAGGTCCTTCAATGATGCTACAAGAAATTCATTTCTCCAAACGAAACCTGGTTGCATGGCATATCCCAAAAAGATACCTGGATTCGAAGTTGGGTCAAACCGCAAATCTTTCTTGGGTTTAAGTTTCGGACCAGTCCAAAAGTCAATGCGAGCCCCAAAAGGAATGTTGGGTCCCTTGAACTTCTCCCCAAAACGAAGCTCCCACGGAGATAAGATTTCAGGGTGGTCCTGGATGTTGTGTGCCATACACCAGTGTCGTGCAGCATAACTCCAATAAGAATGGTGAAGCCCTGCCTGTTCAAGGTTTACTCTAGTCCCTTCAAGTACGGACCTGAGATTCCTCTCGGCGACTGCGTTCGACTTAGAGACATAAGCAACACTGGTGTTCTGTCTCCACCCAACCTCCCGACAAGCGAGCTTGATGGATGGCGCTGCATCGGAATAAAACACTCCGACTTCTTCACCAGGTGCAATGAAATGCCTAAAAGCTAAAACACAATCTTTGGCATGACTTCTAGCTGAAGGATAAATCCAACGAAAATTCGTAGCGACATCTTTCATGATCATAGCAACCCTGTCACCATCAATTGATTGTTCGTTGGCATCCCTAGTCACAAGATGATCCCCAGTGATGTGATCCCCAAACTTGTTGGATTCCACAGTCAGAGATTCCCCTTTGCTACGTTTAGTAGGTTTGTACATCTTTGCACATTTGCATGTTTCACAAAAAGGATTCTTTGGGGTATGTGTCATCATGTGCCTAAGGGTCCTGGCCTCTTCTCGAAGTGCAGCTTCACCGCGATCGATTGGTTGAGGTTCAGGTAGTTGAAGTCGACCGTCAACTGGTTCTTCAGGAGCTTCGGCTTCATCTTCCGAACCCACATCACCTTCAGGCGTCATTGCTGCTGGAGGTCCTGGCGCAAGTTCACCAGGGAAGAACTCCTCGAGACTATCGTCACCACGTCCAGGGATTTCATCGTCATCTGCGATGGAAGCCTCATAAGGTTCTTCGACCTCTTCGACTTTGTCCTCGGACTCAGTGCCGACAGCTGACATGCGAGACCTTCGAACAGGTGAGATGATGGGCTTGCCGTTCCCGGCAGCGGAGTTCCATGAAAACGGAACCCCTACTGCAGCGGGTACCTGGCCATCTCTGGATGGTAGATAAGGAACAAAATCTTTGACTTCAAGTTTGATCTTGGTTCCATCTTTCTTCTTGAAATATGGGCGACTAAAGCTTTTCCAAACAAAATCCCATCCATCTTGAATACATCTCATCCCTACCGATATTACAGCCGGGGTATCAGGAAGAACATATGGATGAACTTCTTTGTCGATGCAATCAATGTGAACAGAAGCTTGTTGATCAGCTGATTGGGAACCATTTGCAGTGATTAATTCAAGGGGTTCATGAGAGTGATACACGATGTCATCGGGAATCATCTTGCTGCAAACTAAGTCCTGTGCACTACCAGTGTCAGCGATCCATGCTATCTCAGCGGATGCGTTACGCTGCTGGGACGGCATGTGTCCTGGCAGGGCATTCAGGTCGGAACGGATGCAGTGGCGACAGCCGATATCACTGTCACATTCAAAGCTGCATTTGCAAAGCTTACCATGCAACTCCCGAAAGACAGCTGATTGCAACATTTGTGCTGCAAGTATTGCATCACTTTCTCGTGCTTCGATCGTATCTTTGCGAGTACGATCGTCCTTGGTGATGCGAACTGGATTGAAAGTTCGTTGCTTGGCTTGGCACGGATATAAATTACAGTTTTGCTCAATGGGAACTTCGAAGATTTCATCGTTGCCCCCAAATGAAACAGTGCGATTGGGTGTAACTGGCATGGCAAAATGCTGGTTGAAACAATGCGGAGAGGCGATGCCTTCCGGCACGCGATGAGTGCTGGTCGAAGGGTTGACGACTGCGACCATCATCAGAGCGCGCATCAGGCAAACTGCAGCTGAGCCAGAGGAAGATGGTTTTCCCCCTTTGTCCTTGAGACTCTGTGAGCCTCTCGAGGAGTTGGAACCTCGACTTGACGATCTGGAGCGATCGCCCTTCTTCTTCTTATTCCTCTTCTTCTTTTTCTGGCTCTTTCCACGCTTGTCATCTTTGGTAGATGCAGCTGCAGGCTTCGGTGGGTGTTGGAAAGCACAGTCATTACCTCGTTGACACTTACCTGCCTTCCAAAACTTACACACTTGGTTCCTAGATCCAGGAGACAAAGATCGACCATCGCCCCTAGACTTGGACCTAGATTTGCCTTTCTTACCTCCGCCTTTTCCTTTGTCTGCCTTTTCACGTCGGTATCGGCAATCCTTTCCCCTGGTACATTTGCCAGCCTGAAAGTCATAGCAAATGCCAGTGGGCTTCCCCGTGGATGTCGGCCTCGTGGGTGCTGGCGTTGCATCTCTTTTGCCTGAAACGGACTTCTTGGTAGCCTGTCTCATCTTCTCCAGACGTCTTCTCTCAAGGTAGTCCCTCGCAGCTTTCATGAGAAAGTCATAAGAGCGGTTGGGTTCCCCCTCCGGTGTACGATCATACACAGCCAGATCATGAGAGAGAGGCTTGAAGTTCTTGATGGCGTTGTGGAAGTAGGCTTGCTTCCACATCATGTCAGGCTCGGAAGTCATTCCAGCGATCACAGCGTCCCATCGAGTGATGAAACCTCTGAGATCATCATTGACTAAGGTAACAGCCATGAGGTCCTCAATGTCATACACTGCACCATGCTTCCTACTTGTACTGAAGTGTTTATGAATCATGAGCAATGCTTGACGTCCCCTAGCTGGTGTCCCTGACTTGGCTTGTTCTTCTTTAAAGATATCAAGTTGCCGTGCAAAGTCCCCTTCGCAGATGTTGGTGAGTGAAGACATGAGCTTTGCGTCCAGGGTCACGAATTTACCTGAGTCCTTCAAAGCATCGGCAGACTGGTCTGTCCTGAACACTTCCTCCACCCACTGAAAGGCTAGGTCGGGTTTAGCAGAAGCAGCAATTATGGCATCCCTTACTCGGATTCTCCAATTCCTATAATTTTCGGGTTGAGGGAACTTAGGAACAAGGATCCTATCAGACTCTTTGGCCTTAGTATCACTAGTCCTAGAACGCTCCAAGGCCCTTTTGACCTTTCGGGTAAAGGAACTCTCAGAATCCGAACTTGATGACGTAGGGGATGTTGATGATGAAGGTGAGGATGAAGGATCTCTTCGACGTCGTCGTCGCGAGCGGCCACGACTAGTCTTGCGGTCCTTCTTCTTGTCTTTCTTGTCTCTGCGACCTCTCTTGTCGTCAGATTCATCATCACCATCGTCATCTCCTGGAGGTCCACCGCCGGGTAATCCCGGTGGCTTCAAAGGTTCTGCCTGAAAATGCTCGTCGTCAGCATCTGATGAATGCTGAGGCTTCTTGCTTCCCGAAGCTAACTCTACAATGGTTGGACCCTTGGGCTTCGAGGATTGTGGAATGGGTTTCCCTGAACCATAGTGAATCATAAGTCCAGGAGTTCCCTCCAGAGGTTGAGACTTTAAATTCCGGATGAGCTCTCTCTGCTCCTTCCGAAGCTTCTCAATCTCCGCCTCGAAGTCCTTCTTCTGAGATTCGGCCAGCTTATGCATGTTCAAAGCGTGTTGATTCATTGCATCAATCTGAGTGCGGTACTCGGCAAGTTCTGAACGTGCTGCCTGCAGATCAACATTGGACTTCTCCGCAGACGATGTCAAAACACCTGCATTGTTGACCACGTGAGTCAATTCGGCACTCAGTTCCCTGATGCGATGATCCTGCGCTGTGACCTGCAGTTGAGCAGATTTATGCTCACTCATCGCCTGGGCGGCCTGCTCGTTCAACAAAAGGTTTCTCCTGGAAATTTCTTCGGCTGCTTGTTGTTCGACGCTTGCGAGTTGATCTCGAGCTTCACTCACAAGCTCCATACGTTGACGCTCCATGACCTCAGAGTGACGTACATTCGCCTCACTCTGCAATGCCTGCTGTTGAGCAGCCATGAGCTGGTTCGCCAGGTTTGGATCAATGCCTTGTTGTACCACTGCCACGTGGGCGGTACGCTGATCAACACTGTTAAAGTTGATGGTGTTGAGTTGGCTGATGTCAATGTTTGAATCCAAAACACCTGGCATGTTCCTGCGTGGATCTTGACGGCATGGGTCAAACTCTTCATCCAGGTAACTCATGTCACCTTCAGTTGTTGCCGCGCCTGAATGGATTACCACTTCCTCCGGTTGTGTAGTTGTCGCCAAAGCCAATGCAGCCGAGGCGTTCCCGCCCTGGGCAGGAAGCGCAGGGGGAGTGGACATTGCGAAAACTACGGAGAAAGAACGACAAGTGTGAAACAAAGGAAACCAGCGATCGCTTGGCGATACGGCTGATAACCTGTAGTTTACGGGTAAAAGCCGGTAAACACCACAAATCAGCTAACACGCAATAACGCTATTTCTTGAGCCATGGCAACACAGTATATGAGGTGATAAAAGGGTAAATGTATGTACAGACTGTGCAACAACAAAAATATATGTATATATATATATATGGATATGTGTGTATAGTCCATCCTTATCCCACTTTTCATATTCATTCCTATGCCCATGTCTACATCCAAAAATCTCCAAATGGTAAATTCTCCCCCTTTGTTTCTCAGTGGGCTGGAAATGGCCTGGAGACCTTCCTGTTCCAGCTTGGACCATCGGGGGCCCCAGGAGTCGTCCTCCGGCTCCTTTTCGGAGCGGGCCCGTCGGCGGTTGACCCTTTTGGGGATCTCAATCCATATAATCCATGCAAACCATGGGGAAATCCATGCAAACCATGGGAAAATCCATGCAAACCATGGGAAAATGACCCAAAGAAAGTAGGTTTCAATCCGAAACCAAGCAGCAACATGTTTTGAAAATGCTCCGGTTCAACTGGAGAATTGGTAAACGAACTTTCGGGGATGGCGCCAGCGACAACAAGGATTTGACCAACAAACATTGCTCCTTCACTTCTCCGAGTTCCTGTACAGGTTCGGGGCCTGTGTCGTGCTTGGCGGTCTCCTGAACGCTGCTTAGGATCTGAAAGCGTGAAACCATCCATTCTTGGTTTGATCATTTCCCGTTTGTTTCATCAAATTTTGGGTTTTGAGGCCCCCAGTATATCCCCCAATGAATATGGCAATGTTAATATATGTTAATATATGTTAATGATGTCAATGGGAAAAGCCAGGTTCAGCAGTGGAAGATTCACCTGTCCCAGGGCCGTGGGTGTCCTGCTTCACCTCCTCGGGGAGCGAGGGCGCACCCCAGGCCGCCTCCAGGGAAGAAGGATCCGGAGTTTTCGGTGGCAGCGCCGGCTCGGGGACACCGGGCACCTTGGAGCTCCGACGTTGGGGGGACGGTGGATCTAGGGGAATATATGGAATATACAATAGTATACCTCTCAATGGGGGAATATAATATGCCTCTTCTGTTGAAGTTTATTTCTGAGATCAAACCATCCATTTTTGGAAATTTTGGAGTTGCCAGTTGTCAATACAGAATTTTAACTTATACCCAATTTTTGACCCTTGCAAACTTCTTCCATAAGTCGGCTCTTTGAGGTGCCCACTTCCCAAGACTCTGAAGCTGCGGCAGCTGGGGCCAGCCTACGAGCGACATGGTGCACATAGTTTGCTCAGCTTCGAAGTGGTGTTTGGTTTAGACTTGGGCTGTCCTATCAATGGAAATTCCAGGATCCTAAATGGAGGTACTGTACCATATAAGGCCATATTTTGTGGGTACCTCCAATTTAGGATCCTGACATGGCCATTGATCCTATGCCGCTGGAAACCCATGGACCCATCTGACCACGATTTTCTCGTACGCCTCAAAGGTGGTTGCATCCATGATGCGGGCGTCGCCCAGTCAGGCGCAGGCGCAGGCCCTGCAAATGAGTCGTCGTTTCCCCGTGGTTTCGGCATGTTTCAGCTACCAGCAAATTGGGATATAACATGACGTGATGACATTGCACATATACCACACAACATGTTGAAAATGAACCATGAACAACTCATAACTTATTAAATGTACAAGTAATGAATATTGAATAAACATGAATAAACATGATAAACACGCTGGCTTTGAATTGCAAAATGGTTGGCAAACCGGCAAACCCATATAAAGCCTTATCCCCACCTTGGCCACCAGCAAAGCTACTCCACATGCGCGGAAGACTCAACAGGGGGCGCGGGCGCGCATGAAGATTTGACTACAGTACACGCGGATGGTGTTGAGTACTGGAGCCATCGGCTGTCTCCAATCTAATTGAGTCTTCCTGGCTCAAAGGTGTAGGATTCCCATTATATCTGGGCTGAAAGCCACGGAAAAATGGCTGGCCCCAACATCAACGCTGTGCTTGTCTCCTTGCTCTGCTGCGAGCTTGAAGGTTGCGGCCGGATCGCTTGGGCATTGGTGTCAAGTGGCGAGGTCCGGCAACTGAAATTGGGAGATAAAACAGCCAAAATTGGGGATTGACCGATTGACCCCTCAAAGAATAGAGAAACCCTGCACTTCAATGATCCCTACCCGTGACTTCAGTGGTTGTTGCCTGGGAATCCCCAAGTCCTGGTGAATCCAGCTATGCTCATGCTGCATGATGCTTCTCTCAGTTCGCTCGCAGATATTTTTCCATCCAGAGGTGCAATGAAAGGGCGTCCATGCAGAATTAGCTATTTTGTTCATGAGTGCGTTTGTTGATACAATCATGCGTTGACCCGGCACAATTCTGAAGACCCCATCACCTGAGCTGCGGTGCTCCAATCAGGCACGTAGCACCCTTTTTTCTCAGCCTGGCTTCTCATCCACGTCGGACATATCGCTCGAGTAGCTCGAACTCGGCGGCAATGGACAGAATTAGGAGATACTTCGGCAGCTACTGACTTCCTCCTTCTTTGCGTACTGGAACCGGGGAACTGAACTGGGGGTATTTGATATGTATTTGTTTGGTTACTTAGGGTTGGTATATAGCAACTGGCATATATTTGTGTCAAGCTAGACCTGGAATGAGAAGTGGGTCTAGTGGAAATTTGAAGCGCCCAGTTGGCACCCGCGCCTGGAATCCACCGGTTGGCCTGGCCCAGGCTACCCAGATGCACAAAAGTTGCTGGTCAACAACTGTAGGGATGGGATGATTCACATGTATTACACTCCTTAATTATCATCATTATCATCCATTATCCCAGTTGTCAGAGTTCTCGTCATCCCCCTATTTCCGTACACAAATAAATTTACCCTCTGGTTGTTTAACATAGCCATGGAAAATGACCCAATTATAAATGGTTTACCTATTAAAGATGGTGATTTTCCATGGCTATGTTAAATAACCATAGGGAAAAAAAAACACCCAACTCGTAACCCCCCCTGCATCCACCCCAGGCCTGGTCTCAAGGGCACGTCCCCACCATACCCACCACATGCCTCGCACCACGCGAAGCACCGAGCCGGGTGACCTCCCTCCACCGAGGCGCCGCCGGCCTTGGAGGCGAAGCGGACTTTCTGGAGGAGGTGCCGCCGGAAGTAGCGATCGCCTCAGGGCTGGCATGCTGGAACTCAGTTGGGAAAATGATCGACAAATGTTGGAATCTGTTGGAACAGTTCCACATCTGTATATTCTGTATGTTGATATTCCCTGGATATCCCCAAATAATGATGAAAAAAGGGAGCATGAAAGAAATCAGAAATCAAATCACAGCAGAATATGATCATTAGAACTACTGGAAACAATCACTCACATGGGTGCTGGAGCTTTCAGCTGCTGACATGATAGATGCAAAGGAGGGTAAACTCTAAACCCTCCTGAATTTGCAAGGAGGGATTCACAAAATGATTGGGCTTCTAAGTATCAAGTGAAATGTCCGGGGGTACCTTTTTGACATCCCCATCTTACAATGTCTCACCCTACTTGCCCAGGCCATGCCCCTGACCCCATCCTAACCACCGACACCTGCACAGAGGTCCACAGCGCGAGCGAAATGTTGCTGCAAAGTTCTGAGGAAGTCATCATCCGACAAGAGCCTGACCATACACGACTAAGTAGCTTCCCGGGGGACGCGCGATGTGAATTCAGTATAATTCAGTTGGTATTATAAGCGCAACACATGCAGGTAAAGCGATGGCATAGAAGCAGCAAACGTTAAAGAAGGATGTGATGATGATTGATCCCGCACTTTTTCTAGCATCCCTCCAAATGGAGAAGTGTTCGGGTGGAAAAGGGTCAAGCGCCACTCCAAGTGTGGAGTGGAGACGCCTCCGGTGTGGTTTGTCATGTTCAGAGTTGGGGACAAGGCATCCTTGAGAAGGTCGGACACCCTACAAGGCATTCAGGGCTCATAACCCGCAGTTAATGTAACCCACCGTTGCTGGCTTTCCCATTGCCGCAACTGCCTCAACTGCAGCTGAAACCAGCTCGGAGGAGCCTGCAGGAGGGCAGCACGGCAGCACACCCAAGTCACAGCCGGCTGTGAACATATCCTGATTTCCATGGGTTTCCTGGTTTCCTGAACTCCCCATTGCCCAGAGGCTTTGATTGGTTCTCATGCATCGATCAAATATCTCCAGATTTCCATGATTCCATGGCATCTGGTCAGAATATTGGCTTCTTTTTGCCATCCTCCAACCTCTCGTTGCAAGCCCATTCCGCCACTGCACCTCAGCCACTGGAACAGTTTCCTGCAGCACCCGTCGGAGGCCGCCCTTCTCGAAGTGCTGCGCCGCATCTTCCAGCTGATCCAGGCAATCGTCCTGAGAGGACAGCCCTCAGGTGGAACCCCCGGTGCAGGGTAGAAAAAGGGGTAGATCTCAGGGACTGTTCCTGGATGTTCCTGGTATGTTTTCTTTGTTGATTTTCTGGAAGGCTTGTCGGACAATTGGACCATCTCGTCACTCCATCACCCCGAAGCCGGCCTTCGTCTCCCTGAAAGACCGTGGGCTCATGGAGTAGGAATCCAAGAAGAAAGGGCCTCCCAAGTCCATCCAGTCCATCCAATCGAATAATTTATATGGTGCGTGATGGTGCGTGACAAGATGCATTTGCTTTGCAAATGTGGTTGGAGCTGTGGCGAACGCTTTCATCCTTGCAACCTATTCCACATTATATATGTCCAAAATCCTCCGAACATCTTCCCTAAATCGGAAGCGAGCCACCAAGCAGCACCTTCCAGGTCTGCAGTGTGTAGGAAGTGGTCCACATGGAAAGGGTTCAGATTCACAAAGGACTCGTACACTCCCAGGCACATCTCCTGAATTGAGGAGTCTCCATCAGCGTGGCCATCAGTGATGGGTCAAGGCAGCCTAGTTTTGGAACATCCCCTCATCAAGGTCATGATAATCAAAACAGACCTGAACCTTCCACCGCATCAGCAGCAATGAACCCACGGCCTGGGATACGCAGATCACAGTGTGTGCGACCCCGCCGCTGAACATGTAGACCTGATTCCGCACTATCACGCCACATCACTGATAACTATACCCAACGAACAGCCTGAGACTAGCCTCTGCCCATCCATCCTCTGTATCAAATAATCCTAAGAGACTCTGTGATTTTTTAAGTAAAAATGAACAGCCATTTCTGATCCCCATTGGTACACCCCTGGCTCGATGGATTTGGGCCAACCAAAAAATCTGACCTCAGCAAGCTCAGGCGCCCGCATCCCCTGGCCGCAACAAGACCACCTTTGCAGCTTTGTGCAAGGCCTCCCGGTGCAAATCCAGGTGTCGGTGTCAGGTTCCTAGCTGTTGGATTTGTTCTTTTTTTCCTGGGCTGGTTCCACTCAAAGGGAGAAAATTCAATTTGTCGGGTAGAGGCCTCTAGCTCTCTTGGACGCAAAGGTGGTGCAAAGAGCCTCAGCGGCCACCGGTTCTGATGCGATAGTGACCACTGACCGTCCGGCTGTTTGGGATTGAATGGGGTGGAACTTCCACCAGTTTCAATGCTGCAGGATGTTTCCTCCACCAATTGAACACTCGTTGCTTTTTTTTGTCATCACTGGCAGTAGCCGATCTCTCCAACATTTCTCAGGACCGCATGGTCACTGCCGTCCCAACCCTTCGCAAAGGATCCGGCACGTCGTAGAACTCCATGGCCACCTGCTGGGAAGTGAGTAATGGGAAAAAACGTATTTCGCAGTTGGCCACGCGCTTCTCCCACGAACGCTAGAAACGCTCCAGAACAAGTCCCAGCCATACCAAACTTTAACATGTGGAAAATGAAAAAAAAAAGAGGGGGAGACCTGCAAATAATGCGGAAAACCAAATGCAATCACACATCATCAAGCCAAATTCACACATAGCGGTCAGTATTTTTAGGACAGAAATCTGTTCCATACCTAACATAGCCATCATTTATAGTTCGTTGATTTACCATTGATTTACCTATTGGATTGATGGTGATTTTCCATGGTTTTTGGTATGTTTCTCAGGCCGGGTATCCCCCATTGGCATCGTTTTTCGCCACCTCCTTGCTGACTTGGCCCCGAGGCCAGGCGGCCAGCAACTTGTAGCCCTGGTAGTTGCGGCCCACGTTGCTCCACAAGACCTGACCATCCCTGGATCTGGGACGTTCCAACCAGAAGTCCACCAAGGTTCTTGTGATTCATATTTTGAGTTATATGGGGATGGGTACAAGGTTTTGATGAACATCCATTTACCAGCTATTTTGATGTTCACCAGGGGTACAAGGTTTTGACACACTGCCATATAAAGATTGTTGGGGTATAGCCGGTATAGCCGCTATCGTTCTTGGAAGGCACTCATTCTTGGGGCATTCTGAAGGGGTAGTTGCTGAAGATCGTGGTAGCTCGCAATTTTAATCAACAGATCGCCGATAGAAATAGAAACCCCGCTTTGATTGATGAATTAGAGAGGCTGAATATATGGGCTGAGCATTTCCTGTGGCCTACAACCTTCAGTGGGGCTGCCCAAGATCAACTCATACCCACATCTCCATCGACCAATCCTGCACCACCCATCATCAACACCAGCACCTGATCGACGTGAAGGCCCTTGCCACTGCACCGGCCACCCGCGAAGAAGCCTTCGTCATAGCCTCATGCAATCTGTCGGCGATCAAACCAGTGCTGGTTTGATATTTCGAAGATGTTTGACTCCTCCTGGAGGAAGTTAGTGGAAGTATATCCCAAGTACAGATTTAAGTATGTAGACTATGTAGACATGTGCCGTATGGCAAATAAGTAGCTCAATTTCGAACAATGACATGAATCCAGTGACTTCATTATCTTCATTCCATCCCAAAAGAATAACACCCCCCCCAAAAAAAAGAACATGTAATAAACCACCATCCTGGGGGATCGCAAATGCACCAGGGATTTTTTGCTGTTTGCGTCCAGGGTGCGATCCCAGTAGAGCCTCAGCTGGCTGCGACTTCCATCCATTTATGTTAGCATTATATTATATTATATTTTAAATTATATTATATTATATTATACTATATTATATTATATTATATTATATTATATTATATATATATATTCTATTTATTTATCTATTTATTCATTTTATTTATTCATTTTATTTATTTATTTATTTATTTATTCATTTTATTTATTTATTTATTTATATTTCTGGATGGTGGATCCCTCAGGACTCCGCAGGATATACTCATTAGTAGTTTCTTGGATCCTCATGGTGGAGGTTGGGATTCCCTCGGATGGAACTATGTAAACAGTATTGTGATGTATATAACTCTACATTTACATCATTTACTATGTAATATACATATATTGAAGTACGTGTGAAAATTAGACATCCACCAGCCACAATTCGGACAAAATGTTCGTTCGTCGTGCCTTGGCCCCCAAGCGTCCACTGGCCCAAAGGGCCCAGCACATCCTGGCTGCACCAGTTTGGGACAAAAAATGTCGGTTGCGGAATGGAAGATCTTTGGAAGATCATTGACGATCCGAAGATCCTTTTTGGATCTTTTTGGATCTTTTTGGATCTTTTTGGCTCCATCTGAGAGGCTTCAACTTTTCTGTGGTTCTTTTTGACCATTGAGATCATGCGTGTCCCAGCGCCTTCATGTCCCGTCGGCAAATGGTCTTGACGTTCTCCCCACCGATGGGATGAGGTGTTTCCTTCTGCAACCTCAGGATCCAATCCACACCATCCCAAGGATCCAGGCTGATTGCCTACCCGGCCTACCATCTCAAGGGACACTGCTGGTGGTTCCTATCCATGCCATCCTCCACCGCCCTGGCCTCATCTCCGCCACATAGAGGAGGGCTGGATTCGCCTCCCCTGCCTCCATGTGGCACGGATGGCACGGGTCATTCCATAATTGGAAACGTATTGGAATAGATTTTCCGATGTAAATGTTTTGTTTTCCATGACCATCCCACAATTTCACAACGGAGTTTTGGGATTGAAAATATGGAGCTGAATGACTTTGAGGCAGGATTTTCCCATGAATCTTAGACAAATTCCTGGACAATGTCCATGGCGTCACTCAGCCTCCGCCATGCGCAGGGCTTCGCGGATGCGTTTGCTCAGGTTCAACTTGTCCTTGCGGAGAATGTCCCGCTGCTGGCCTCAGGAAGCCATGCCGCAATGCCCATGACGGTTTCATACGGTTTCCACGTGTCCACCCCCTTGGGAATTGATGAATTCCTGAAATCACTTAGGCCAAAACGAGGTTGGATTCCTTGCCAACCCTTTTGAGTGAGTAGATGTGCATCATATAATGGGTTTCAAAAGATCCATGTGAAAGGTCATGCTGTTACAAACCGAAACCAAAACAAGCGTCCGACAATCACACAATGAGGGCCCGCACGATTGGGGTCGATGTATTCCACATCAGCCCGATACTTCTCCAACATCTGCAGGCGACTCCATCCCAGCTGGTGTTCCTATTGTAACCGTTCAATGCCGTTAAAATGATGATAAACCCATCAAATTTCGTTCGTTCCCACACATGTGTTCAGGTACCGAACCCACATTGCACTGATGGCCACATCCCCCCAACACATATCATGGACCTCGGGACGCTGCAAGACCCTGGCGATGAAGTCGTGAGCGCTGCGACCTTGGGATATGGGACGGACAGCACATGGTGCCACCTGTTGGGCCTTGGATGGTTTGATTCTTCAATAGTTACAAAAAATGTCGGATTGGTGTTTTCAACCCTGGTTGGATGCCTTTATTTCAAGCAAAATTGATGGATTAGTGGATTTTATCTCAACTCACTCGTTTTTTAGGGCCAAACCCAGAACACGGTGCACAATCTGATGCAAACCATGACCTGCGAGCCGCTTAGGAGCGTGCAATTGTGCAAGCACTGGCGGACATCTTCAGGAATGGAATCCTGGCAAAACGAACCCGCAACCACCGCCATGTGGCAAGTTCATGGGCACAATCCACCTTACTGTTGCAACATGCTACAACCTGCTACAACATCTGCTTAAGCACGACTACACTTGGAATGCAATAGTCGGATTCCACTTCGAACATCTTCAAACCTCGTTTCTTAAAATACTCAGGCCACTCACAGCCCATATCACGCCAATTTTTTCCAAAGGATAGGATCAAGTCGGTGCTTCCCAACTCGTTTCTTCGTATCCTGGAAGCTCAGATCCAGCAACTCGGTGCCACGCGGCAGCACCACGAAGTCCTGGGCTATGTCAACCAAAAAAACACGGGAGTTTGAACGAACCGAGACAAATGAGAATAACCGTTGAATAACCCACAGTGATGTTATGAATGTTTATCAACACCAAGTTGAGGGAATGAGGACGTAATTTGATGTAACCAAATTCTGCAAATTTGATATAATCGATAACCATTCCCCATTGGTTTGTCAGCTCAAAAGAGAATCGGCACGCTACAGCGCTCAATCACGGCCCTTGGCCCCAAGGGCCCTTGGCCCTTGGCCAACAAGGCCCTTCACGAAGTCCTCCACGTGATCACCCAGCAGTAGTTCTTTCACAAACTCACCCGCTGTATTCAGGACACGCGGCTGCCGCCTGGGATCCTGTCAGGGTCCCATGTGACCAATGTTGATTATTCTATCAGATTCTATCACCCATAGTTCAAACAGGATATTGTTCGTACAATTGAGCATCTTGTTTACACGTGGGATTTTTTGAACCAGTTGCCATCTCTTGTTCAAAAGTTGTTCTTGTGAAATGTGCCACTCCTGGAGGAGTTCCACAGGCCAAACACCTGGCAGGTGAACGGATTGCAATATCACTCAGCAACCATAAATTGTTTTATTTCAACAAACAAACATTGGAAATCTATAGTTGTTTTTCAAAAATGTGGAAAAAATGCCAACTATGGCTCTCCCAACCGGCTGCTGGCCATCGTTGTCAAAAAACAATTTATATGTTATGGGCCATGGGTCAAAAATGAACAGTTTCCGGATGTTTTTTTACCATTATCGGACATCATAACTGCCGGATGCTTATGATATTTGATGAAGTTTGCATGGACTACTACAAAAAATGTAATTAAATATATTGAGACGACTTGTATTCCATGATACACCATGAGGGTTGTGAGACATGCTTGCGGCCAGAACATGACTTGGGCCATGTTGGTCCAGCCATCAAAGCGACGTGCTTATAACGCACGACAATCACAGCCCATCCTGATTGTCGGAACCCTGCTTGATTTCTTGTGTAAAGCATGTTGCAAACAAAAAACGGTCCTTCGACGCATGCCGCGCCTTGCACCATAGCCACTTCATCGCGTGAGTAGTAAGATCTTCCTGCACTAGCCAGGGGGAACACGGATGGCACGGGGACCCATGGATGATCATGGACGCCAAGTAGGCTCGAACAGCCCCAATGACGTCCTGTGCTGGACATGGGTGGAAAGCAACCAACCCATGAGCATGGCGAAGCTACCAGGTCCAAGGCTGAAGTTTCAATGTTTGCAAGGGTTTGCTGGTTTGATTTGATAAGTTGCATGTTTTTTGCTTTTGTGGGGGTTTGTCACTCATTGTGTCATTTGGACAACCTCCATATCAGAGAAAAAATATCCCTTCACGGAACCATGTACTTCTGGGAGCCTTTTGTAACAGAACATCTGTCCGTGTGACGATATACATTCACCTGTTGTGCTTTCGCGGCACTCTTCCCAACCTCACTTTCGCTTCGCAGGCTGCTGGTACCCGTTAATGCTTTGATTGGTTCAAACGTGGCTGATGTGGCTGATGTGCTCTCTTTTTGGGCGCAAGGAACGTTGCCATCCCACATTCCTCCTGTCATCTGCCTAAGGCTTGAGAGCGTTGTGCCAAAAAGTGCGCGATGGCGCGCAGAGCCTTGACCTGGGTGCTGCATCTCATTTTGGCGATACATGACATATCCGATCAGCAATGCGTCTGATTTCACGACTTCCGCAAGCCTTTCCGACAAACTTGCCACGGTGTCTGCCACGCATGGCGTAGCAGACACCAAACTCAAAAACAAAATTGTAAAAAGCGCACGAACACAATGCCGCCTGTTTTGTTCAATGCCGCCTTGGAATCAAAAATGCGCAAGTGGAAACTGAAGCTGCAGCATCATGGAGTCGATATCGGTGCATATGAACGTCTTACCAACATCCGTTGTGCTGACGACTTGTTGATATATGCCCTTTCCTGCAATGATCTGGTGCACACGGTTGACGAACTCACCACTGAACTTGAAGATATTGGTTTACAATTCAAAGCAGGCAAAACCAAAATTTACCCCACCCTCGACCTGAGAGGTAGGCGGTGCTTTAATAGAAGCTTTGCAAGGCACAGCAACACATAAGTACTTGGGCAAGTTGATCGTTGGCAATTTGAAAAGAAATCGGAAACCGAACTCGCACATTGTTTGCAGATCGCTTGGGCGAAATTTCACAAAAACAAACATGTCCTGACCAACCGTCATGTTTCCGAAAAGTTGCGACTGAAATATTTCGATGCTATGATTTCTCCAGTTGTGTTGTTTGGTTTCGCCTCCTTACCCTTGATCACATCGCAGGTTCAAAGGGTGAATGTTGTGCAACGCTGGGTGCTTCGTGCAGTTGTTGGTTGGGTAGCCGTGGATGGCAACGATTGGGGGGGCACCATGCGCAGAATGAATGATAAAGTGAAAAATGTTTCAATTACTTTTCTTCTTGGCAAATGGTTTGACGCCTTATTCAAATGCCAGTTTCGTTTTGCCACACGTATAGGTTCCAACATGTTCGTGACTCTGTGACCTGGTTTCCCTGTAGTTTGCTGGTTTGTCCCGTGTCCTGAATGGTAAGGAAAGAAAACACGAACACAAGAATGGCTGAGGAGCCCCCGCATCACTCCCAGAGGTTGTTTTTTCACCACCCGATCACGTCGAATTCATTCTCTCAAACAATTTTGGGCTTATTCATGTCTGTACAAATGTCAACAACATTTGCAGCAGTGGGATTTTGAGATGATTTGAATCGCAGTTTCGCACCATGTTGGTTTTCCTAGCCTTGCAGCTTTGAACTGGGAAGCAGGAACCTGGAAAGAATGTTCGATAACAAAATATCACCGGCGTCTTTTTTTTTCGCCTCAATGATTCCTTTGACCCTTTTGGAACTAAGGCTATGGTTAGGGTTTCAGGTGATTGACAGCACATGGTCTGTGTCGCGACGAGTATTTTGTGAACATATGTGAACATCTAAATGCACACAAAGGTTAACAATACTTTGAAATCTCATTCTTCGACACGCTGGGTGGAGCTGAAGCCCTGTTAGGTATAAAAAAAAGACACGCAATGGTTCTTGTGCGCACTTGTGCCCTATTCAAATTTGTTTCCCTTCATTTGAAGTGAAAAACGGACATGTATTAACAGCAATACTGAAATGAAATCCGCCAATGTTAGCGCAACAAACAATTCGTCTGGTGCCAGCGGGGTGTTGGGTCCCGAAAAAAAAATGTACTGTTCTACACAAAAAAAAAATGTGCACAAAATTGAACCAATTAAGACAATCCAAGCCACAGACGTGGGTTTCAGTCAGCGCTTGTTTCTCTCTGGCGTGTGACATAAAGCTCTTGAAAGCAATGGGGAAAATCTTCGGCCCAAAAAAAATGTCTAAAACAACAGTTCATAGAAGGTTTTTAATTTCAATTATAACAGTCTAAGCACTGATTTTTAATATTGTTGATTGCTTCATTCTTTCAACAATATCAAAACTATAATGAAAATCATAACAGTCAAAGTATAGTTACCTCATCCATTTTTCAAAATCACAACAGTTCAAAGAATAATCCGCCGACCCCTGCCGTCAGCAGGGGGAGCGCGTCAGAGGAGGCCTTACTAGCAACAAGATGCCAGAAGGGGCGAAGAGTTTGTGCAGAACGAAAGCCGGCTCCAGGAGGACACGAGCAGGGTAGCAGTTGGCAATGCAGAAACGCAGGAAAAGTCAAGGTTTGGAGCTAGTTTCTAGGCAGTTCAGAAAGCAACGTTAGGCACTCACGGCCGTGGCCCGCAGGCCCGATCCGTCCTTCACTGCCATATGGTGTTTGAGGCCTGCGACAGGGTCCTTGGACGTTTGGCAGTATGGGCTGCCGGCCGCGGGCCCGATCCGTCCTTCACTGCCATGGTGTTTGAGGCCTGCGACAGGGTCCTTGGACTCGAGCTGACGGCAGGAAACAGCAAGGTTTGAAGCTAGTTTCTAGGCAGTTCAGAAAGCAACGTTGGACGGCCGTGGCCCGCAGGCCCGATCCGTCCTTCACTGCCATGGTGTTTGAGGCCTGCGACAGGGTCCTTGGACTCGAGCTGACGGCAGGAAACAGCAAAGTTTGAAGCTAGTTTCTAGGCAGTTCAGAAAGCAACGTTAGGCACTCACGGCCGTGGCCCGCAGGCCCGATCCGTCCTTCACTGCCATGGTGTTTGAGGCCTGCGACAGGGTCCTTGGACTCGAGCTGACGGCAGGAAACAGCAAGGTTTGAAGCTAGTTTCTAGGCAGTTCAGAAAGCAACGTTAGGCACTCACGGCCGTGGCCCGCAGGCCCGATCCGTCCTTCACTGCCATGGTGTTTGAGGCCTGCGACAGGGTCCTTGGACTCGAGCTGACGGCAGGAAACAGCAAGGTTTGAAGCTAGTTTCTAGGCAGTTAGAAAGCGTTAGTTCAGAAAGGCACGTTCAGAAAGCAACTTTGCCAGTATGGGCTGCCGGGCAGGCCCGATCCGTCCTTCACTGCCATGGTGTTTGAGGCCTGCGACAGGGTCCTTGGACTCGAGCTGACGGCAGGAAACAGCAAGGTTTGAAGCTAGTTTCTAGGCAGTTCAGAAAGCAACGTTAGGCACTCACGGCCGTGGCCCGCAGGCCCGATCCGTCCTTCACTGCCATGGTGTTTGAGGCCTGCGACAGGGTCCTTGGACTCGAGCTGACGGCAGGAAACAGCAAAGTTTGAAGCTAGTTTCTAGGCAGTTCAGAAAGCAACGTTAGGCACTCACGGCCGTGGCCCGCAGGCCGATCGTCCTTCACTGCCATGGTGTTTGAGGCCTGCGACAGGGTCCTTGGACTCGAGCTGACGGCAGGAAACAGCAAAGTTTGAAGCTAGTTTCTAGGCAGTTCAAAAAGCAACGTTAGGCACTCACGGCCGTGGCCCGCAGGCCCGATCCGTCCTTCACTGCCATGGTGTTTGAGGCCTGCGACAGGGTCCTTGGACTCGAGCTGACGGCAGGAACCAGCAAGGTTTGAAGCTAGTTTCTAGGCAGTTCAGAAAGCAACGTTAGGCACTCACGGCCGTGGCCCGCAGGCCCGATCCGTCCTTCACTGCCATGGTGTTTGAGGCCTGCGACAGGGTCCTTGGACTCGAGCTGACGGCAGGAAACAGACGCCTGCGACAGGGTCCTTGGACTCGAGCTGACGGCAGGAAACAGCAAGGTTTGAAGCTATAGTTTCTAGGCAGTTCAGAAAGCATTGCTTGGCAGTATGGGCTGCCGGCCGCGGGCCCGATCCGTCCTTCACTGCCATGGTGTTTGAGGCCTGCGACAGGGTCCTTGGACTCGAGCTGACGGCAGGAAACAGCAAGGTTTGAAGCTATAGTTTCTAGGCAGTTCAGAAAGCAACGTTTGGCTGTATGGGCTGCCGGCCGCGGGCCCGATCCGTCCTTCACTGCCATGGTGTTTGAGGCCTGCAACAGGGTCCTTGGACTCGAGCTGACAGCAAGACACAGCAAGGTTTGAAGCTATAGTTTCTAGGCAGTTCAGAAAGCAACGTTTGGCAGTATGGGCTGCCGGCCGCGGGCCCGATCCGTCCTTCACTGCCATATGGTGTTTGAGGCCTGCGACAGGGTCCTTGGACCCGAGCTGACGCCAGGAAACAGCAAAGTTTGAAGCTAGTTTCTAGGCAGTTCAGAAAGCAACGTTTGGCAGTATGGGCTGCCGGCCGCGGGCCCGATCCGTCCTTCACTGCCATGGTGTTTGAGGCCTGCGACAGGGACGTTAGGCACTCACGGCCGTGGCCCGCAGGCCCGATCCGTCCTTCCCTGCGACAGGGTCCTTGGACTCGAGCTGACGGCAGGAAACAGCAAGGTTTGAAGCTAGTTTCGAGGCAGTTCAGAAAGCAACGTTAGGCACTCACGGCCGTGGCCCGCAGGCCCGATCCGTCCTTCACTGCCATGGTGTTTGAGGCCTGCGACAGGGTCCTTGGACTCGAGCTGACGGCAGGAAACAGCAAAGTTTTTTGAAGCTAGTTTCTAGGCAGTTCAGAAAGCAACGTTAGGCACTCACGGCCGTGGCCCGCAGGCACGATACGTCCTTCACTGCCATGGTGTTTGAGGCCTGCGACAGGGTCCTTGGACTCGAGCTGACGGCAGGAACAGCCAAGGTTGAAGCTAGGTTTCTAGGCAGTCAGACAGCAACGTTAGGCACTCACGGCCGTGGCGCAGGCCCGATCCGTCCTTCACTGCCATGTGTTTGAGGCCTGCGACAGGGGGTCCTTGGACTCGAGCTGACGGGAAGAAGGAAACAGCAAAGTTTGAAGCTAGTTTCTAGGCAGTTCAGGAAAGCAACGTTTAGGCATCACGGCCGTGGCCCGGCAGGCCCGATCCGTCCTTCCAATGGCCATGGTGTTTGAGGCCTGGCGACAGGGTCCTTGGACTCGAGCTGAGGCGGAAACAGCAAAGTTTTTGAAGCTAGTTTCTAGGCAGTTTCAGAAAAGCAACGTTAGGCACTACGCCGTGGCCCGGCAGGCCCGATCCGTCCTTCACTGCCATGGTGTTTGAGGCCTGCGACAGGGTCCTTGGACTCGAGCTGACGGCAGGAAACAGCAAGGTTTGAAGCTATAGTTTCTAGGCAGTTCAGAAAGCAACGTTTGGCTGTATGGGCTGCCGGCCGCGGGCCCGATCCGTCCTTCACTGCCATGGTGTTTGAGGCCTGCAACAGGGTCCTTGGACTCGAGCTGACAGCAAGACACAGCAAGGTTTGAAGCTATAGTTTCTAGGCAGTTCAGAAAGCAACGTTTGGCAGTATGGGCTGCCGGCCGCGGGCCCGATCCGTCCTTCACTGCCATATGGTGTTTGAGGCCTGCGACAGGGTCCTTGGACCCGAGCTGACGCCAGGAAACAGCAAAGTTTGAAGCTAGTTTCTAGGCAGTTCAGAAAGCAACGTTTGGCAGTATGGGCTGCCGGCCGCGGGCCCGATCCGTCCTTCACTGCCATGGTGTTTGAGGCCTGCGACAGGGTCCTTGGACCCGAGCTGACGCCAGGAAACAACAAGGTTTGAAGCTAGTTTCTAGGCAGTTCAGAAAGCAACGTTTGGCAGTATGGGCTGCCGGCCGCGGGCCCGATCCGTCCTTCACTGCCATGGTGTTTGAGGCCTGCGACAGGGTCCTTGGACCCGAGCTGATGGCATGAAAAAGCAAAGTTTGAAGCTAGTTTCTAGGCAGTTCAGAAAGCAACGTTTGGCAGTATGGGCTGCCGGCCGCGGGCCCGATCCGCCCTTCACTGCCATGGTGTTTGCGGCCTGCGACACGGTCCTTGCGGCCTGGGTCCGTGGACCCGAGCTGTGCAGCACGAAACCCAGCTGCAAGACGAAGAGGTCGCAAGCAATTTGGAAGCTGGCAGGGCAGTGCAGAACGGCAGGCAAAGTCGAGGTTTGCAGCTACTTTCGCGTCACTTCAGGAAGTGACGTTTGTCACTGTGGACCGCTGGCTTAAGAAGACAAAAGCGAGCGTCACAAGGATGCAAGCACGTTGGAAGCTAGCCGTGCTATTCGTGCAGTGGTGCCCTCACGTACCACCTTTCCCGCCGGCATGTGCGTCCGGCATTGTTTGTGTGCTTTTTTTTGATTTGGCCATCAACCTTTTCTGAGTAAATGATTGTTCCGCAGGTTGGGCAGGGAACCAAAAGCTGCAAAAGCATGGCACCAGACAGCCTTGATTCTGCAACCAAGCAAGATTGAACCACTGATACAATTATGTTTCTACTCTGGCTTTGTCATGTCAGCCCCTTAGCAGAATTGCACCCATGTATACATAATCAACGCAAACCTAACTTTGCAGTGTATAACCATACATATATATATATATCTATCTATTATATGTATAGATCTATATATTTATCTTTATATATGCGTGTGTGTGTGTGCTTCAGGGCCATGGAGAAGCTGATCGCAGGCTCAGCCCAGGGGTCGGCGGCAGGGGGCGGAGCCCCTTAATACCATAAAACCATAACAGCAAAATAATAAAACCCAAAAACAGAACAATCAACAAACAACAGCAAAATCATCACTACCTACCATCAATCACCCCATTCATTTTTCACAAAATCATCACTGCCACCTATATCATCATCTCATTCATTTTCATAAATCACAACTACTAACCATCTATTACCTCATCCGTTTTATAAAAATCACAACAGTCAATACATCATCACCTCATCCATTCCATAACCAAAACGGAACAACCAAACAACAAACAAAAAACAGACCAAGCAAAGCACAATATAAAAATCAAAACAGAGAACAACAATAAATATAAATCCATACCCTTTAATAATCCTATCTTCATCATCCATAATTCTAATAAATATTATACATTAGAAATATGTTAGTAGTAAATGTCTTCAATAATTACGAATTTAAAATGAAATGCCTGTATTCCTATTATACTATCTTTATCTTGGTCTTCTTCTATGTCGGCTTTTATTTCTTCAACTGCTTTCTCTAATAGTTCATCTACATTATCTTCATCCACATATTCATGAAAGTCATTCATAAAATAAATCTCTCGCCACTAATTGGACTTCAATATCAAGTTTAACTCTAAAATTTAAATCATCTTCTACTTCTTCATAAAATAAAGATAATAATTCTTCTTTTTCTTCTGTTATGATGTTTTCTAAACTTTTTCAACTAAATGGCACTCCCTCTGTCATAATACGGTATTCAATTACATATTTTTCTCTTGATCTCAAATGTCTTGCTATTTTAGGACCAAGTCTTGAAATCTTATAGTTGCTTGTATTCTCTTTAATGCCTCAATATGGCAATATTTGATTTTCAAATATTTAGGGTCTCCAATTTTATAAGAAGCAATTTTACTCAGCACATCAACGGGTAAATCCTTCGCACAATCCATCCTACTAATATACTTAACTATTCTTTAAGTACATATTCAAAGATTAAAATAAGGCATTCTTTTAAAAAAAACTACTTAAAGATAAATTAACTAAATAAAATATATAATGCTATATGATGAAAAAAGTTATAGACTATCTATTGAGTAATGATTTAGCAGGAATACCAAAAAGAGGAAGAAAAGAATTGAAATCAATAGTAATAGACAACAAGAAATTTAGATACAACAAAGACAAACCCATATCTAATGTCTTAAAAAAGAAACCATTAACAGTAAAGAGAAACTATTAACAGTAAAGAGAACTAATGAATACAGAAGTTATGCTTTAAAAAAGGCAAAAGATGCGTTCAGTGAAGGAAAAGTAAAAAATTTACCCACCAAACACGCAATACAAAACAAATTTAAGGTCAGAGATATTCAGTCAGCATTTAAAAGATATGCTAATTCAATACTGTTAGAAAATAAACACTTTGAAAGTGAAAGGGGATTAGAAATGATTGCTCACCAAAAACCAAGACTATTGGAGTTTTTAAGAAAGAATAGAAGCATGAAACTTAATATAAGAACAGAAGCACTCTTTGAAAAACCTGAATACGATGATGGAGGTAATGAAATTGGCAGTCAGGAACTTGTATATGCTCTACCATCAACACGCTTCAATATTGGTAATGAGGATGAACTGAGACAAGCATTAGAAGATAGTGTTAAACAAATCTTATTACAAATACAAAATTTAGAAGCATCAACCTCTAATCTACGCTTTAAAAATATTTTATCAATAACCATTCATTATGACAAATATGATCCAACAAGAGCAGGGAGATACATAGAATTACCAGAATGGATTAAACTAAACAAGGCATGTATCAACATCAAAAACAAACATCAAAAATGCTTCAAATATTGTATTCAATCCGTAGTCTATGGCAAAATAAGCTAACATCACCCAGAGGAAATGTTCCACTATAATAAACTGAAAGATTATATTTTGAACTTTGAACTGGGATGGTGTAAATTTTCCAACTGGTAACAGGGACATAGATAGATTTGAAGAGAACAATAAAATAGTTTCAATAAATGTTTTTGAACCTGAGGACTGCTTAAATGATAATCAAATCATATTACACAGAGGCACCAAAAATAGAAATGCTAAGTATGAGATTGATTTGTTAAAGGTCTATGATGAAGACAATAATTATCACTACGCCTTGGTTAGGAACAAAAGCAGATTATTAACCTGTCAAAGCAACAAGGATGATAGTAAAAAACATTATTGCCATCATTGTTTAAATCCTTTCTCAACAGAAAAGGCGTATAAGAACCATCTTGAAAAAGGATGTATGGCATCAGAAGGACAACAAACAAAGATGCCCGATAAAGACACTTATATAGAATTTGAAAAGCATAATACTAAATTGCCTTGTCCTTTTGTAACCTATGGTGACTTTGAATGTCTAACCACTAACTCTAATACTGAAATAAAGGGAACTTACGGCACCGAAGGTGCCCTAAGTTGCTCTGGAAGCAATGCTCCCCGAGGAACTTACCAAGAACATAAACCATGTGGTTATATGTTGAATGTAGTAAGCAGGATTGATAATACATGCCAACCATACCTATACAGAGGTGAGGATTGTATGAAAAAAATTGTAGAACAACTGACTGAATTTAAGAAAGATACATTTGAAAAAATGAATGTCAATAAACCAATGGATGAATTAACTTACGAACAAAAGACAGAATTTAGACAAGCGACCCGCTGCTCTATATGTAATAAGAAATTTGAACCTGATGATACAAAAGCCCAAGACCATTGCCACTTCACTGGCAAATACAGAGGCGCGGTGCACGTAAAATGTAATTTGGATTATTCATTTAGATATTTCAAAATCCCTATCCTCTTTCATAATCTTAAAAACTATGACGCTCACTTAATCATAGCAAAAGCAAATGAACTAAACATAGAACTAAACCAAAACAAAAGAATAGATGAAATAGCACAAAACAGCGAAAAGTTCATAACCTTTTCATTTGGCGCTTGTCAGTTTAAAGACAGTTTTGCTTTCTTAACGGCATCATTAAATAAATTAGTTAGACTAAACAAATATGAAGGAAATGAAAAGATTACAGATTGGGAAACTCGTTTCAGATATACAAGCACCAACCCATATATCAAATCTAAAACTGATTTGAATTTGCTGACTGATAAGGGTGTATATCCCTATGACTACATAAATTCATGGGATAAATTTAGCGAAACAAAACTACCAAAGAAAGAATCTTTTTACAGTAAATTATATGAAGAAAACATAAAGGCTACGCCAGAGCAAATATTGTATGGAAACATTTTAACATTAATATTTTTGATTTATATTTGATGACTGATGTATATTTACTAACCGATGTATTTGAAAATTCTAGGGACATGTGCTTAAACTACTATGGCCTAGATCCAGCATATTATATCACTTTACCTAACTGTTCTTGGAATGCCTTTTTATCATTGACAGGAGTTAGACTACAACAAATACACATAAAAAAAAAGTATGAGATGATTGAACATGGATTAAGAGGAGGAATGACACAGTGCTCCTTTAGGAAGGTAGAAGCAAACAATAAATACATGAATGAAGATTATGATAAATCCAAACCTTCATCATACATAAGTTATTTGGATGCTAATAACCTTTACGGATTAGCAATGTGTAAGAAACTGTCTTATGACGATTTTAAATGGTATTACGGTAGAATGGATGAAAAGAGAGTAATGAAATATAGTGATGATGATGACATAGGATATATATTGGAAGTTGATTTAGATTATCTAAAGGAACTTCATGATTTACATAAAGACTACCCACTAGCACCTGGAATCATGTGTGTCAATGAGAGTATGTTTTCACAAGTCCAAAAAGATATACACAAATACTATTGTGGAAAATATGCCAGTGATGAAAACACAAATAAGTTAGTATTAAATGTGATGGAAAAAAAGAAA
>CAMXCT020006745.1:862180-1024828 GCA_947184155.2 Cladocopium goreaui | reverse complement strand
GTGTTTCCCAATTTGGGGGTTCAGCCATAATCACACACAATTGCTTCACTCCCCCTTTTTCTGTGCTTTGGACCATCAGCTTCAAGCGGGCCCGTCATCTCGGCGAAGCTTCTCTTCGTCGGCTGCTGAGTGTCAGGGTTCGGGCTGTTGACCCACGCTTTGTTTGCCATCACAAGATACCTTTGAAGTACTCTCAATCCAATTGCCCTGGGGGAAATGCGTCGGCTGACGCGACAGCATCTCCCCACAAAGTCCTGAAATGAGACATCCCCAGGGAACGGAAAATACAACAGTGATGACACATACTAGGATAGGACCACATAACGACCAACATATCAAAATTCAAATAAATTCAAACTAGACTCCTCATCAGCCTGCACTGACTCCGCTAGGATGTTCAGTGTCCATTTGTTTTGGGCTCCAGATACCAAACGACACCAGTGATGGTCCAACATGTGAAACTTAACATAGATCGGGAAGCGTGATTTTCGCTCAGTGAAGCACCTATAGGCAAGATTTGCATAGATACGTAACCACTTTCTTCCGTTGTTTCCAGCTGCAAGCGCTTCATTGGACGTCAGCCACAACCCAGACGAGTAACGAATTGAAAAAGTGTCGTTGGCCGCTTTGACAGCTTCAAGAATCATCAAAAAATACTCGTCCTCATTGAATTGATTAATCCTCCCTGTCAAGAACCATTCCACAAACCTGTGGTAGATATGCGTGTCAGCAAACTTTGACCAACCTCCTTCAGGTAAGACCTGGGAGCTTGTAAGGCCAATTCTCTCCGCAACAAATGGACCTGAATGAGGAAGGTTGCAACCCGGCCGTTTGGCCCACTGACGTAGGAGAACATCCAACTGGGAAATTTTGTCTTCCCTTGACCCCGGCAAAAGAAGCAAACATTCAGCCAGCACTGAAGCTATGAAAGTTTTACCTGCTCCTCCATGGTAGTTGTGCCAAACATCAGTCTTGAGATAGTCATGGGGACGATCGATACAATGAAACAATTGCAGCACTGAAGGTCGTGTAACACAAGGATCAACTGTAGCAACCACAGACCATTGAGCATCTATGTTGAAATCTTCAAAAGGCCCCCCTGGCTTTGTGCCAGCCAAACACATCCAACAAACCCCAGGAGGAGATTTGTTTTCCTCTGACCTGTGCGCCCTTTGCCAATGCCTCGTCAGGTCTCCAACGGTCCTCAAAAACGGAAGATCCCCTTTCACACCTAAGCAAGCGATGTTCCATCTTTCCCCTGCGTAGGTAAACCCAATGTCTTGAAGTTTGAGGAGGTCATTGATCATCTTGTTGAGTACAGCCTGGAAATTCTCCTGAGTAAGGATAGGGGGCTGAGTGGGATTAAAATTAATGTCACAGGAAAGGACAACCAAAGGCAATCTAAGAGGATAGAAAATGAATAATATCATAGTCCCAGAATCTGGTTTCGCCTTGTAATGTTTCTTTGGCATTGCAACAAACAGCATTCGACTGTTGAAAGAGCTCCCTTGAAGGTTGATACCCATCTTGAGTTGACGAAGAGATCTAATTGGATGTCTTTTGAGGAAAGGTTTGCTGCCACGACCAATGGCCCCTTGTAGGCTCAATATCATGACACCCGATCGTTTGAATCCACGACCTTCATCACCATGAATGTAAACTGGAATTGTTCGTGATAGCGACAGCTTGTTTTCAGCAGCAGCTCGAAAGACTCCATAATCTGGCCATTCAAGGCTGTAACGTCGCCAAAACTCTAACAACATTGGTTGCACTTGTTCCATGGGTTGTTCCCCAAACAACTTGGACAAGTTGTTGGATTGAACCAAGTAGTCAATGGTGTCAAGCATACTGAGCACAGGGTAGCTATCACCACCATCCAAGTCAACCCAGGAAACCGGAATCTTCAACGCCAGGTTGTGCTTCTCAAACCTTGGTTGGGGCAGGGTTCAAAGTTAAAAAGTGCAAGTTGAAATGCAACCCAGAGCATCCCTAAAAAGAATAATTGCCGTAATTTTTATATGGGATCATATGGAGTCAGCTTCAGCTACGTCACAGTTTATGGCATTCGTCTTCTGCTCTCTTAGTTGGCACACTTGCAAGACGGGAAGTGATTGGGCAACTTGTAGATCCATAATGATCGACTGCGGCCTTGCTCATCTCAGCTACAGACTTGGCGGTGGCCTGGGCGATCAAAATCCAATCGCTGGGGGTACAATAAGCTAGAGATCTGAAAAGGGTCATGTGAAAGAGATCATGCGAAAGAGGTCATGTGAAAAAGATCATGCGAAAGAGATCATGTGAAAGGATTCATGTGAAAGAGATCTGGTGAAGGAGATCATGTGAGAAAAAAAACTTTGAAGCAGGAGCTTTTGACCTTTTTCTTTGCCAGGGATCGCTAGCGTTCATGTAATTTTCAGCATCACGTAGGGCAATGGGAGCACCACGTGGGAACAACAGCGTGCACATTTAAGCAAATTTGCACAACAGCGCAAGCCATACTGCATGGCCTAGCCATAACGAATTGGCAATTGAAAAAAGCCCACTCAGCTGCCACAGCTCACATTTTGATCGGTTTCATCACGGTTCACTTCCAAGTTGATGAATTTCCAATTGCTAATGACCGTATCCAGAACCTGTAGTTGCTCCAAATCACGGAGTCTTTGCCTTGCTTCAAAGGCATGCTTTTCAAAGGGCCGTTTGGGTCCTGCCACAAACCCCCAGGGCAAGTCTGGGTCGTGAACACCCAAAGCTTCAAATGAAGCCTTCAATGAGGCCAGAATTCTTTCCCTTTTCTCAACTACACGGGCTCGAGTATCCATGGGGAGCTGACGACTAAACTATTCTGATTTTTTGTTTGTCTTTTGGGCCAAATCTCCAGAATGGTGGCTTGTCCAAAGTATCCAAATATAATTCATAGTTTGATATAGTTTGTTTTTTTTTTCACCCTTTCCCTCTTGGGTCCCCGGCACCATTTGCAATGCACGATGCTGCATGCTTTCCCATTGGTCCAACAACACCTGGCATGGCCAAGGTGCTGATGCGATGGCAATGGGATCTACAGAAACAGTGGGAAGGCCAGGGATGGGTCTTTCTGGGCATGCTGCACTGCATGGATAAGATTTGTTGCACTACCCGTGGACGATTTTTTTTCATGGAATTCACGCTAGGCCCAGGTGAGCATGTTCAGGGTTGACTCCAATGCAACCACACGCTTGAAAGGGCTGTGAGATCGATCCAAAGCAAATCATTTCAGAATTGCAAAACCCCATTTCATGAAGTTTGCCTTTACTTGGCAGACTTGGCTTTCGCCTTGCTCTTTGCCTTCGACTTTGGCACCTTTGGTGCTGGCAACTCATAATTGGTATCGTCGTTCTCAGACTTGCGCTTGGTCCGGGCAGATTTCAAAGCCGGCCTTAGGTATGACCATGTGGTGATATACCGTGATATGTGTATCAGACTTTATAAGATCGATTCTACTTCAAATATATATGATATAATATGAATGAATATACATATGCACATGTATGTTCACACTGTTCTCACCAGAATTTTCTGGGGCGAATGCTGGGCTTGGACTTCTGCACATGTAGCCTTGCTTCCCCTGGGACGGCAAAAAACATAAACCCCATGGTTCCACCACCCATAGAAATCCAGTTGTTCAGAGTGGTTTTAAATCAAGGCACAAGACTTCTGCGTATTCCAATTGCTTGTCAATGTTCTGAGCCAACCTCAAAGTGCCGGGGCTGATGGAATGTCAGTAATGTTTTTGCTATATACCATTTTATAACAATAGATTCAACATGATTGTGCCAAAGAAACGTATCAGACGGTTTTGTCTTCACTGCACGGTAGCGAGCCAGGCTTGTAGCCAATGCATCATAGTGAGTGTCCATGGCTTCATAGGCAGTCTTGAGGATCGACTTCACACTTAGGGTATGGCTTTAAATGAGATGATGCAAAGGTCACTCATGAAAACAAATACTGTTGATTCAAATTTGATTGTGTGATCATTGAACGCCAATCCTACCAATACTAAAGTGGCCTGGGGTTCTCAACTTTTGACTCGATGTCTCGCAACTTGGCCGACTTTGCCAACAGAGCTTCCATGGACTTGGTCAACAGCACATGTGTTTCCTGCTCTGGGTCATCGATTGATAGACAAAAAAATGTAAATATACTTGCATGACAAGGGTTCCCCCTACGATAAACGGTCAGTCCTGCTTCTCCACATCCGCATTAGGTGGCCTGGGCTCACTTCCTGGAGGGTCAGCGGCAGCCTCTTCCTCAGCTCCTCGATCCATGGCCGCGGGGTCCTCCAGGGACAGGGTCCTGAACTCAACGGGCCTGGCAGAACCACAGATTTCCTCCTCCTCTTTGGTTTGGGTATATCGCTTTGTCAACTCCCCGGACTCATCCACTTCGCTGTAGTGCTGTTCGATCTTGGGATTATACTTCCATTTCCTGCCATGATTTTCCGGTAATCGGGCTATGATAACTTAAGATGCAATAAGTTGAAATCATATTGAAACATCCATAGCCTTCGAAGCTTTGGTCGGTCAGCTGTGTAAGCGGTCACTGCGTCAATCTCGCACCTCAGGGGTGATTCAATGATGACATTCTTTTCAGGGCTACATCATAATAGATTTCACCCATTTGCAATCCAACTCATAAGTTTTAAATCTCAAGACCACATGAATCTTAGGCTAGCCACTTTGGCATTTTCAAGGTGTCTTTCATCTGACGCTCTGTGTACCATCCAGCTTGCACTTTCAAGGTCTTCCCGGTCTCCTCCACTACAAGCTTACGGACGGAACTCTGGCACTGGTCCTGCAGGCAGCTCACATGGGAGCAAGGAGACATGGAGTGGGAGTTTGTTGGTAACATGTAGACTCTATAGGCTATACTTTTAACTTCAAGATGGTTCTAAGATGCAATTGTTGCAATGGCTCCTTGTTCAAAAACGCATCTTTGAAGATTTGGATAAGCTCCAGTCGGGCGTCAGGCCCCTGATTATGATATCGCTCATAAACATCCTGGGAACACTTTAGACCTCCATTCTTCTTCTTGGTGCACCAGCGGCGGAGACGTTGTTCAACCGCAGCATCACTCATGAGTTTGCCGTTCAACAGCAAACGTCCCCTGTCATCTCGGGTGATCTTCTCGCCGGAGTCCTTCACAAGAGACAGCTGGTGGTAACACTTGATGGCTAATTCCCAACATGCATCTCGTTCAAGGTGTTTGGCAATGATTGATGGAAATATCTCAACAAGAATGTTATGACACATGATTTCAAACCCCAAACCCATAACCCCGGTCCCCATTCCCTGAAAACCTGGCCTCACCATCCTCATCAGAGTCCGGGGCACGTTCAGCAGCATGGGATGGAGCCACTGAGGGAGTGGGGGTAGGAGGGCTAGACTTGGGAGTAGGTGCAGACGGCCGTGGGGAAGGTGTTGAACCCACGGTTGAATTCGAGAGTCTAGATTTCTGCCTCCTTAGAACTTCAATCTCCTCAAGAAGCTTTTGCTTTTCTTCCAGTGCCTAACGCATTGCAGCACATATTATATGATCATATATGATCAATAACATCCATCATAAGAGAATATAAGAGATTGATAAATAGTAGTTTGTCGAAAATTTCATGTTCCCACAACTTTAGGTTCCCAGCCCGCTCATGCTCGGGGTCGGCATGTGCCGCAGAAGCTTCTTTGCCAGGCTTGGCTTCCTACATCACACAGGCACAAGGGACAGAGGACACAGGTTCAGATATCATTATAGGTTACCAATTGCAAACCTATCACCTAAAAAAGATCCTCACAAATCTCAATCTCTGATGTTTCTTAATGGGTTTGCTTACAGTATGCAATGATTGCAATGGTTTGTGTCCTCCAAAGTAGGAGCAGGTGGTGCAGCAGACGGTGTCAAGTCCTGGCACAGGCCAACAAGGGGTTTGGTGTTTTTTTTTTAAAATAAAAACAAATCTGCCATATGGTATATAGTATACCCAACACCTTTTGAATATAAGTCCGGCCTTAGCATCCATCATAGGAGGTGGGTTCTCTAGCATCAGAAGTTCATCCTGCAATGCCTGACAGGTGACCATTGAAATCGCTGAGGGAAAGATTATACTTATGGCTCTTTGAACATTAACATTTCAAACCATTGAACTTAAACCTTCACCCTGGCCTTTAACTCCATTTCCATTTGTTTCTGGCGGGTCATCCCTTCCTTCTTAACTGCCATGAGATGATTCTGACCAGCACCCAAGGATGCGCAGCTCCACGCACGAGAGAGCAAAGGCTCCATTCACCCAGCACACCAAGCCGATTGGTTCACAAAATGACTGAGGGGAAAGTAATTACTGATCTCATGAGTGATGGGTATCATGTGAACACATCATGCATTGAACAGCACACTTGTTGAATCGATATATACTCACATTTTCCAAAGACAATCTCTCACACACGTAGCTGAAACGTCTCACACGTGTGAAACTTGAGATGTTGAATGTCTATGGACCATGCTTTGGCCGATACCCATTTCCAGAAGCAGCTAAGTTCGCTGCAAAAGGCATCTAGCGAGAACCCCTGGAAAACAGCCCATATATGGTATTTTTTCAACATTTCGCTATGGTTTTTTTTCCAATAAAAACCCAATAAATTACGGTTTCAGTACGGGTACGGTTTTTTCAATACACCCAAATACTGGAGTATATGCCCATATATGGCCATATTTGATTGTTTTTTTGATCAAATCGATATTGTTCAAAATGTGTATTTTTTTTGATTGGATCCGTCGGGGTTCCCATAAAATGCTTCTCAAATATGTGTTGGCAAGAGTTTTCGCCAACTTGGTGGAATTTGGAGGCTGTACGATCCTCTTATGTACAAAATACAGGTCCTAATATCCGCATCGGAACACATATCCCCGTATTCCATTGACTCAAAAATAGTCGCTCCATTGGCATCAGGTGGGCGCTCAACTGGCTTGCAGTCTTTCAAGAGGCGAGGAAAGATCTCTACGATCTTCATCCCAAAGCGGAGCGGGTAGCACCTGATTTACCAGGCTACAGGTCAAATGGACGTTAATGATGGGGTGCAACAAAACCAGTAGTTGACAGTAAAAACAACTGAGGTAAAGGCTCTGTACCCTTTAGATTTTTGGTTCCATGCCATTTCCTTTTCCCGGAAATAGGATCCACATAAACAGCAGTGTTCTTCTTCTTGTTGTCACTGGGTTTCCATCCAGTAAGCCGACCCAAGTTGAAGCGTTCGACCCATGGGGAATTGGAGTATGCCACATGTCGCTTTGGAGAATCAGATTTGAATAAACGCATCCACCAACAGCTTCGGAAAACCTTGGTTCAGAGATCCAGAGTTGTAAGATCCATGGAAGATAATCCAAAATAGACATTCACCAATGAAATCATTTATATTCAAATCGGGGGGCCGTACAAATAGTAGTTAGCCAACGGAATCGAGGATGTCGATAGAGCAAGCTTTGCCGAGGTTGCTCACAAATGAAAACACCACCCAAGCACACAGTCAGCGCCATCAGCAGTGAGCACCTTCATGGGTTTGTTGCATTGGTCTTAATTGTACTTGATGGGAAACATGAAAGCCTTTGCATGAACATGTTTTGTTTAACATCCGAACCTTGCTACCATCAAATTTCCTTGTGCCACACATTCCCGATCTTCATATCCCAAGGAGTTGAGGTACCATCGAAATGTTGATCCCCTTGATACTGCTGACCATGTACTGCATAGCACACCATACCATGCCACGAATCCATCCGGGTCTCCTTGAAGCAAAGCCTGGATTGCCAACCTGGGTTGGCTGTTGAATGCGATGGGTAAGGGTTCATATGGTCTGGTAAATTTAAACAAGTGACCTGGAACACCCGTTTTTGATCAAAAAACGGGGTTTCCAGGTCACTTGTTTCAAGGGAGGTTAAAGCCAATATGGCCCCATACTGGCATCCCATGCGCCCATATCATGTATGCATGCATGTAGTTTTCACTATTACGCTAAGGAGCACAAAGCCTGAAGCACTGTTAATGTCAAAGACACTACCTTCCCCCAAGGCATATCCAGCAGCTTCATGGTCTTTGATATCGATGCATGTTGCACGGTATCCAGCACCCGATACACATTTTGTTGCCATACGAGACCCAGAGAAGAGTTCAATGAACTGGAAATCCTGAGCCCGAGGATCGGAATGGACAGATTATAGTTTAATCTTATAGTTTGGATTCCATCAAGTTTCAAGTTTCTGAATTTGCAAGATTCATATGATTCATCTTTAAGGACCCCACGCCCACGCCAGAATCTCCAGGGATCCCATTCCAGATGACCAATAAGGTCAAAAGAATAAATGCCTGCAAAGGACAAAAACATCAGTACTTGGTCATTATAACTTGAAAATCATACCATGAAATTTATGTTTCATTCTATGATTCATGCCTTGGGCAGGAATCGCTTCTTCATTTCATGGACCAAACGCGTCACATCCCGGCTGTCCCAGGCCCTCATGGCTCCCAGAGAAACGAGGCGCCAATATTTGGAGCTGGATGGTGGCTGCATCGGAATGGCAAGATGGATTAAGTGTATCGAATGAATGGCAAGATGGATTAAATGGAAGTTTAAACTGGACATCGTTTTTTTCTCTCGAAAACATGATTGTCCCCAAAGTTTCATTGAACATGACTGCTGATCACCCAGCCCAAGAAAATTGCACTCTGGACGGCCCACCCTTCTTGATTGGCAATCAGTTCAAATCTGCCAATATTTGCCAACACATCACCCAATGAAATAACAGGACAGTTCGACTTGGCTTCACAAAGCCCCGTTTCGCAATCCATTTCTTGCCTGCAAGAGGCATGCCAAGATCCTGGCGGAAGGACGATTGTGCGAGCGTGTGGGATCTTTGTTGCTGGGGAATGTTTCTCAGGGTCCACCATGTATGGAATGAACTTCTCATGATTTGCATTTCAAAAAACAATAAACGCTGGGCTGGGTTTCATTTTTCATCCATTGTTTGTGAAAAAATGTGACCACCATCCAGTCCTCAGCCAGCTGGTATAGCAGCAGCAGCAATCACATAACCTGTCCAAGGCGAGAATGACGATTGAAAGTGAATGAACCCAGAATTGTTGGTGGTAATTTCACATCCTGTTCCGATTTTGTAAGACTTTGGTACGTATTCTTTTCATCTGGATAAATGGAACCCTGCCCAAATACAAAGTGGGAGATGGAAACTTTTTTCCCCAAAGCGCTGGCGAGACAAAGTCTTGCGGCGTTTAAGCCGTATCCCCCAAAGATAGAATTGTGTGCCACAAAGCGGACCATGCCAGCAGGCAATCACAGATCAAATGCTGATATGAACACAATGAAAAATGAGTTCATGCGTTCAGTAGTCATTGTAGCTGGAGGTTCACTGCGATAAACCATGTGTTTCGAAAACGGTGATGTGAAAGCCTTACATGCATGGGAACCCTACAGATATACTCTAAGATAAATGTCCGGCTTCTTTAGTCAACATCCTGAGCATCAGCATCCTCATTTTCGGGGCTGACTTCATCAGTGAATTCCTTGATATGTTTGTGCAACTCCTCCTTCAAATTGGGATCAGAGCTCTGGCCGGTAAGAACTGGCTTGTAGTACAGAAAATTCGACACAGCGTCCGCTTCATCAATGCCGTTGAGCATTTGACCAGCCTCAGATAAGTCAAGGGCTGCAGATTGTTAATTCAACAATTCAGGGTCATGGCTTACCACTTGTGGCCAATTACTTTTTCCAAGTGGGATTGCATTTATTGAATGGTTGATGGGACAAAGGAAAAGCATCTCCTGGGGTGCAATAAAGTAGCTATGGTTGCGACACTCTTGACTGCAAACATCAAATCCTCAAAGCGCACTGTGCAGTAGCAAACCTCCAGGACATGGCGTGGATCGGGACACCAACAATGGCAAAGGAGACTGGGTTGGCGGGTCTGTCCATGTGGGTAACCTACTTATGAAATGAATCATACATAATTCCCAACATTTTCAACCAGAACATCAAATAATTAGAACATCAGAAAGGTTTTAACGTTTTCAGCTACCAAGCCTGTTGGAGCTTGCCATTCTTAAGGATTAGGAATCCTACAGCTGAGCGCGACCAGTACACCATGATCTTGAACTGCCCTTCAAACTGTTGGTTCAAGTGCTCAACTACGGATTTAATCTCACCCGTGGTCTCATCGTGCTTGATGCGCTTTCGGCGGCATCCATCCTGGAGACATTTGGTAATAGACTTGTAGATCAGTTTATACTTAAGGATATGTAGCCATTATGTTGCTCATATGTGATATGTCATAACAAACATGCATGCTTAAGATGAAAGGCGAGTGGGCTGTCCTCTCCAGCTTTGGGGGCTGGCTCCGCACATGTGGACGACTGCTTTGCTTTTTTTGCCTTTGCTCCTTTGCCTGCATGTCCTGCCTGGTCCATTGCCTCCTCTTCACCCTGTGCCTTCTTTACATTCTTCGTTTTCTTCGTTTTGCATCCCTTGACCTTGCATCCCTTCTTGACTTTCTTCGTTTTGCCTGCCTCCTTGACATTGCGTTCATCCTTGCCCTTACCTTTGCTCATAGTGGTTGGGATTGCCGTTGTCTCACTGCTTGGATTCCTTGTCTTTGCTGCTGATGGTGTGGCCTTATCCTTCTGGGTGATCTTACCATCTTCTGGTTCATTGCTTACCATGCGCACCTGTGACTTCATCCTGCGAAGTCTCTTACCTATGGTTTTTGGACTGTTGCTGGATTGCTCCTTGTTTGCTTCAGGTTCTGCCTTTGCTGCCTTTCCTGCCTTAGCTGCCTTTCGTGCCTTTGCTGGCTTTTCTGCCTTGGCTGCCTTTCCTGCCTTTCCCTTAGGCTTCCTTCCTTTCCTCGTAGAGTTTTCCTCTTTCTTTTCATCCTTCAACCGCTGTTGCTTCAAGCGATCCACAACCTGAGCGCACAGAGCAGCTGAGAACCCACATATTGAACTTTTCCCCTGAAAAAAAAACATCTAAAACAGAAACACTTGAAGTTCGGTTGAAGTGGTAGAGACATCAACCTATATCCGGTTCAAGGAACAGGAATGCGCTCACCTTCATCACCATTGCCAGTAGTAGGATCATTGATTTTGGGGCCTTCATCCTCACCCTGAGTGGCTTCGGGGGGGCACCAAGCTTCATCCACCCCAGCATCGGGCACAGCATCGGGCACAGCATCGGGAGCGTAGTACTGAGTTTCATCCGGCACCATCGGGAGAGTCTCATCAAAGTCCATTGCTGGCACAGAAGTGCTGGCTTCCAACCTGGGAAAGAGATGGGTTCACAGGTTTGATATTAATTTTTAAAGGTTCCAGGGGAATACATCTATCCTAAGGTTCCAGGGCAATACATCTATACCTCTTAAGATTGCTGTTGATCAACTTGGATGGCCATATGAACAATGTTTTCATAAAGACGGAAACTGGTCGATGGTACTGACAAGAAACTTCAAATCTGACTGCAACTTTTCCATCCGGGATCTAATTTCAGCAACCCTTGATGAAGTCGAATCCACTGGTGACGCTATCTCTGGAACTGGATCACTCGGAGAAACCATGGGAGTACCAGTACTGTTGGAATTCTGACCTTTGAGTTCAGCAATCCTGGCCTTGGCCTCCATGATTTTTTTGTGCAATCCAAACACACATTCCTGCTCATCAACAGGAAGGGCTTCTGGAACCCACATATCATTCTCAAGCAAACCCGAGTTCCCACCCACAGATTCAGCCAGAGCTGGCACAACCGGGGTTGTAGTAGGTGAAGGAATTGGCACCTGACGAACCCGATCACGTAGATCACACTCCTTAGATTCGCCCTTCTCATCCTCGCTGTCGTCAGGAGCTGACTTGTCCGCGGGGAGGTCTAAATAGAGTTCCTGAGAGGCGGAGTTGCGCGGCCAAGGCCGGTGGGAATTGATAGCAAACACTCCAACATATTGCAACAACTGTATACATGCATGTAATGTAGGGTTCCAAATATATTGAAATGATTCCCATAAAATCTATATATCAACCTCAGCCTGCAGTCAAATTCATTGGTTTCACCGGTTTCACCTTTACCATTTGAAAGTGTGCTGGCCCGATGAACCATGGACAATGTGCCGGGTGCAAAAAAGGCTCCAACTCGCCAAAGTGGGTCAAGAGCTCTCTGAAGTCTGCGTCCTCCAGGGGTAGCTATGGGGCATATATGATCCAAGGGATCTGAACCATATTGTGGATGGAAGAAATCTTGCACCGGATGATAGATGGTTTATCCAATATAGTCCCATTGCAGTTATAGTTATAAGTGTTACCACTATACATGGGCACGAAGCGGTGCAGGTGCAGGATTTCTTCCATCCATCATATGCAAATTGGAATGGAAGAAAATACATACTGTGGTTCCGGGAAAGACCTGGAAATTATGATCTGATTTGAACTGCATGATTGATAATCACATAAAAAATGGAAACATGCATGAAGAAAGGAACCCTTGTCCCGTGGCATGTGAGGACGAATGTACTTGGCTCGCACATATGACACCAGCTTCTTAATGCTAATCACCGACAAATGAACCGGCACTTCCAACTCTTCAGGGATTGGAGGAAGGTTGTGGGCATCAAATCCCTGCTTGGTAGACAGCAGCTGGAGAATCCAAACTTGGTCTTGAATCGTCCCCATATCAGGTGTCTTGATCAGGTGGTGGTATCGCATATTCTCCATGATTGGGATCAAGACTTCTCTGTTCCACAAGGCATGACGTACATCTTTGGATGCAAGGGGCTGGGTATTGTTGGTTACAACAATGGCACCAATGCCGCCCTCTTTCACCCTCTCTTGGATGGAAGGCTCCATCCACCAATGCTTAGCAACACCATAAAGGTTCGCCATAGCAAGGCAGCAAAACGTTTTTTTTTTGAGCCGGTTTGCTCTGAAGGGAACGCCCAAAAGCTTCCAGCAAAAGCCAACTGTACTTGCAAGATAGAATTCATGGCAAGAAATCAAATCAAACTTATTTCGTTTTTCGATGCCCCCCCCCACGTAATCAGAGCGGGCCTCAACGTGCTCAGCAGCGATGCAATCATCCCAATCAGGACGCATGGTTTCTATGCACATATTTCAAGAGACCCTGTTGGGAATCTATAATATATAGTCTATGCCACATAATATATTCTATGGCACCCATCATATATTTCTTCCATTCTCGATTTGGGGTGCATGGTCACATGCATCTTCCCCTTTTTTATTTCACATCATTCACATCCATACTGTGAGCCTTGGATGCAAGGATCGGGCGCACCTCCAATAGCAATATCGTGAATTGACCAAATTATCTGGTCATTACGGGTAAAATTGTTCATTGATCATTAAAAGGTGTATTCGACCAGATTTTCCCATAATGAACAAAAAATTTTGTTCAAACGGCTTTCCAGGTATATATTTATATATTTATATATATATATATATTATGTTATATGTATATATACACACGTAGGAGACATATGTAAGCGACAAATAACCACATTTGGCTTTGTCCAAAAGTATGGGATAGCAACCACCAAACAGATGCTGCAAAAGCAAAAACTAGCTGACATGTCAGTGGTAAATTGAACGTTTTTTTTTTTGCATTGTGTTTGGTGGTTACTGTACCACACAATCTAATGGTTTTGGACCTAATTTCCCCATTGAATTGGCCACCACTACCTCCCAATTTAGGACAAACCCATATCATTTGTTTGTTGGTTATTTGTTTGTTGGTTATACATTACACAGACCTTTATATATCAAAGTTATATCCCAAACAAAACAAGGTTTTGGGGTACATCCTATGTGGGACTGAACATCACCCATCGGTTTGGTCAAGCTCACGCCACACCTGGAAATGGCCATGGCCATTGTTACACATTTTTTTTGGGGCTAGTGATTTTTTTTTGGCTACAAAGTGGATTCCAAGAATCTGGACATGTTCACTGGCTTTACCCCAAACTCAACTGGTTTCATGTTTCTAGAAGAGGTGTCCATCCGTATCTGGAATGATTTCCTCCACAATTGACTGCTGAAGTTTCAGGGGGGTCATTCACACACCAGGTAAGTAGTGATTTTATGGCTTGGTTTGAATATAGCGTAGCCGCGTAGCCCTAAACCCAATGGTCAATCATCATCATTTTCCCTATGAAATGGCTATGATTGGAGGTATGCCAGGTGTTCACCGCAGCCAATCTGTTTCACTGGTGGCTAACTGTCTATTGCCCTCCAAATCCATGGGATTGATATGGATTGATCCTCCTTTTCCCATGGCACCTTGGGGCATAAATTGGAGGGATACCTAATTTGAGTTGATCAAACATGCTCCATGTAAAAACAACAGTATGCCCCCTGCTTTTTGGTGAAAAAGTATACTAAAATATACTAAATTCTCATGTATAACTTGTGACACCCAATTTTGGTTGCTTAGATCGCCCATCAACTGGGGTTTTCTTCAAACGCGAGGGAACCGGAACGAGTTCCAGGCCATCGGCCGATTTCATGGCAGATGTTCTACCAAGCAATATCCAGGCGCATCGGCAAAGAATGGGGATACAGGGAACATTATAGCCATATAACATTAAGGCTATCCCCATTAATCTAAATAATAACATGTTTTTTTTACAAGAAATCCCTAAGATATACCTTGGTGAATCATAAACTTGGAGATTTTGATTTCGACTTCGGTTTCTGGCATGGTTAGCCCTCGCAAGTTGATGACCTGCTGAGACCCGGTTGATGGGATGCGGCCTGGGCCCGCCGATGTCATCAAACGTGGCTGAAAAATCATCAATGGTGTTTCTGTCTTAATGAGTTTTTTCCAGTCAGTAATGTTTAATTGGTAGTATAATGCAGTATCAACGACTAATAGTAATATATAATATAGAATAATATATATTTAGTGTTACACAAGTATGTATGATATTTGTATCTATACTCATAGAATCTCTTTCCAGTCGAATTTCACCAGCCGTTCAGGCAACCTTCCACCTGCTCAAAGAGGCCTGGCCAGGGACTGGTAGAACATGTGGATTGGTTTGTTTGAAAATAGGGTTATTTCAAAAATAGCAATTGTTAGATGCAACATGATGATTAATCATTTATTTTGTACTGCTCTGAAATCTTGTCAAATGCGGGGTTTCAAAGAAACTCAACTGCGCAAACAAACTATCAAAAGATGCCTTTGATTGCTGTCGCAAATGGTCTTGACTTTTTGGAAGAAGTGCTTGAGTGCTTGTGATGATCAAACCACATGCTAACCTATGTCCACTGAATCAAAGTGTGGATTCTATGAGTCCTAACACCTGAGAGCACTTCTCTTCGGGCAAATGACGTGTTGCATTCTGCCTGACTTGGTTCAGATGGATGGACTGTTCTTGAAATTGGTGTTGTCCGATTCTAGCTCTAGCCTTGCTGGTGCATGGACATGCAGGCAAAGATTCATCGAAGGATTGCAGATGTCTTTTCATGTCTTCTCAGGGTGTTTGAGAGGTATGGTCTGTGATTGAACCAGGTTGTGGCAGTGCTGCCGCAGATTGTCTTGACGTTTTGGAGAGAAGTGCTTGAGTGCTTGTGATGATCAAACCACATGCTAACCTATGTCCACTGAATCAAAGTGTGGATTCTATGAGTCCTAACACCTGAGAGCACTTCTCTTCGGGCAAATGACGTGTTGCATTCTGCCTGACTTGGTTCAGATGGATGGACTGTTCTTGAAATTGGTGTTGTCCGATTCTAGCTCTAGCCTTGCTGGTGCATGGACATGCAGGCAAAGATTCATCGAAGGATTGCAGATGTCTTTTCATGTCTTCTCAGGGTGTTTGAGAGGTATGGTCTGTGATTGAACCAGGTTGTGGCAGTGCTGCCGCAGATTGTCTTGACGTTTTGGAGAGAAGTGCTTGAGTGCTTGTGATGATCAAACCACATGCTAACCTATGTCCACTGAATCAAAGTGTGGATTCTATGAGTCCTAACACCTGAGAGCACTTCTCTTCGGGCAAATGACGTGTTGCATTCTGCCTGACTTGGTTCAGATGGATGGACTGTTCTTGAAATTGGTGTTGTCCTTTTCTAGTTTTATATACGTAGATATAGCCGCGCTGGTGCATGGACATGCAGGCAAAGATTCATCGAAGGATTGCAGATGTCTTTTCATGTCTTCTCAGGGTGTTTGAGAGATATGGTCTGTGATTGAACCAGGTTGTGGCAGTGCTGTCGCAGATTGTTGTGACTTTTTTACAAGAAGTGCTTGAGTGCTTGTGATGATCAAACCACATGCTAACCTATGTCCACTGAATCAAAGTGTGGATTCTATGAGTCCTAACACCTGAGAGCACTTTTCTTCGGGCAAATGATGTGTTGCATTCTGCCTGACTTGGTTCAGATTGATGGACTGTTCTTGAAATTGGTGTTGTCCGATTCTAGCTCTAGCCTTGCTGGTGCATGGACATGCAGGCAAAGATTCATCGAAGGATTGTAGATGTCTTTTCATGTCTTCTCAGGGTGTTTGAGAGGTATGGTCTGTGATTGGACCAGGTTGTGGCAGTGCTGCCGCAGATTGTCTTGACGTTTTGGAAGAAGTGCTTGAGTGCTTGTGATGATCAAACCACATGCTAACCTATGTCCACTGAATCAAAGTGTGGATTCTATGAGTCCTATCACCTGAGAGCACTTTTCTTCGGGCAAATGACGTGTTGCATTCTGCCTGACTTGGTTCAGATTGATGGACTGTTTTGATGTTGTCCTTTTCTAGTTATATATACGTATAGATAGCCGCGCTGGTGCATGGACATGCACGCAAAGATTCATCGGAGGGTTGCAGATGTCTTTTCATGTCTTCTCAGGGTGTTTGAGAGATATGGTCTGTGATTGAACCAGGTTGTGGCAGTGCTGTCGCAGATTGTTGTGACTTTTTTACAAGAAGTGCTTGAGTGCTTGTGATGATCAAACCACATGCTAACCTATGTCCACTGAATCAAAGTGTGGATTCTATGAGTCCTAACACCTGAGAGCACTTCTCTTCGGGCAAATGACGTGTTGCATTCTGCCTGACTTGGTTCAGATTGATGGACTGTTCTTGATATTTTGGTTGCCCGATTCTAGCTCTAGCCTTGCTGGTGCATGGACATGCAGGCAAAGATTCATCGAAGGATTGCAGATGTCTTTTCATGTCTTCTCAGGGTGTTTGAGAGGTATGGTCTGTGATTGAACCAGGTTGTGGCAGTGCTGCCGCAGATTGTCTTGACGTTTTGGAAGAAGTGCTTGAGTGCTTGTGATTATCAAACCACATGCTAACCTATGTCCACTGAATCAAAGTGTGGATTCTATGAGTCCTATCACCTGAGAGCACTTTTCTTCGGGCAAATGACGTGTTGCATTCTGCCTGACTTGGTTCAGATTGATGGACTGTTTTGATGTTGTCCTTTTCTAGTTATATATACGTATAGATAGCCGCGCTGGTGCATGGACATGCACGCAAAGATCCATCGGAGGGTTGCAGATGTCTTTTCATGTCTTCTCAGGGTGTTTGAGAGATATGGTCTGTGATTGAACCAGGCTGTGGCAGTGCTGCCGCAGATTGTCTTGACGTTTTGGAAGAAGTGCTTGAGTGCTTGTGATGATCAAACCACATGCTAACCTATGTCCACTGAATCAAAGTGTGGATTCTATGAGTCCTAACACCTGAGAGCACTTCTCTTCGGGCAAATGACGTGTTGCATTCTGCCTGACTTGGTTCAGATTGATGGACTGTTCTTGATATTTTGGTCGTCCGGTTCAAGCTCTAGCCTTGCTGGTGGACATGCACGCAAAGATTCATCGAAGGATTGCAGATGTCTTTTCATGTCTTCTCAGGGTGTTTGAGAGGTATGGTCTGTGATTGAACCAGGTTGTGGCAGTGCTTCCGCAGATTGTCTTGACGTTTTGGAAGAAGTGCTTGAGTGCTTGTGGTGATCAAACCACATGCTAACCTATGTCCACTGAATCAAAGTGTGGATTCTATGAGTCCTAACACCTGAGAGCACTTCTCTTCGGGCAAATGACGTGTTGCATTCTGCCTGACTTGGTTCAGATTGATGGACTGTTCTTCGTTTTTTCCTTCGGGGGTGTTGCATGCAAAGGTATGGAAAGGCTACGTGAGGCTGTTGTTTGTTCGAGATTATTGATAGACTTTTTTGATACCTGTTACTGTAACATATCCTGGTATAAAATGCTGAGGGTCATGGCTAGGTATAAAACGTTTTATACAACCCGTAAAGTGGGGGGTCATGCCCTGATTTTATAACGAAAACTGCTTTTATCCTGATCCTCGGGGGGGGTGTCATATTTGTAGACTTTATGGAGATTTGATGTTCCAAGAATTCACTGGATTTCTGTCTATAAAATGCCTGATTGTGACTCCTTGACACTGATGTTTTGAAGAATGTAAGACCTAAAGTTGACAACCATCCAAAATACCTGTCTATAGAATGCATGTTTTTGACGTCCTCTAAAACCATAGTTTAAAATGGGTTACTTAAGAGTGGACAGCCTTCCAAAGATATCTGTCTATAAATTTGACTTCCTTGCAAACTATAGTTTAAAATGTGGAGATTAAGAGTGGATAACCTTCCAAAGATATTTGCGTCTGAAATAATTGAATATTACTTCTTTGACACGTGTGTTTTGCAATTGAAATTCAGTTGTGTCGCAGTCGGTGATTAAAAAGAAAAAATATACCTATAGACTCTAGACCTCTATGTGTACCAAACAAATGGACAGTTGTAGCTGTATCCATTTGTAGCCGCAACTGACCAAGTAGATGTACAACTTTGCAACACTGAAATCAGTATATAGTAATAGTAGCCATGCGTGCAAATGCTTGCTCAGGTTTGCTAGATCTTGTTGGTCTTGAACAGTTTCTTAGGTTCTGCTGGAGGCATGTGAAATACCATGAAATACCTAACGGATCCTAACAGTGCCTTTTTCATGTGCTCTGCGCTGGATTTCACAAAAGTGAACAGTTTTACGGTACCTTCACGGGGTCACCCCCCACCATTTTATAGAGCCACATGTTGCTCCATGCCTGCCATTGCCATGGCTTGAAGACCCCAATTTCCTTGCACCCTGATGGGGTCACCCGCCACCATTTTGTAGATCCGCATTCTGACAAATTCCACAATCAAGCCTGAACACCACCTTGCCCAAGCCTCCCACCTCAAACCCCAATTTTTCTTGGTATCCACATGTATCGAGATATATTCACACACATCTCTGAATTTCTCTGCATATCTCTACATACTGGTGTCCCACAATCTTTCATAAAAGTTTGCCCATGCTGGCCCCTTTGCAACCAAAAACTATCCAACGCCAATACCAAAGAAGTATAAGATAGTTTCACAAGGAATCACAAGGTATCCTGTTGCAGCAGAAAATGAACACAATCTCCAATTTTTTTACGGTCATTTTTTTTTTAACGGTCATTAGTCATGTGTAGCATGGATGGAATGTTCAATTGGCCTAAACAAATTCTGAAACCCCTAGATTTCCCAGGGAGGTTCATGGCCGTCATATGTATATAAAGATATACATATATATATATAATAATTATATATATATATACATATATATATATATATTCATGTATAAACTTTGTGCCCATCACCTGCCTCATTTCGCAGTTTTGATCTTCACAGATTGGTCCACCGGATTGCGGCATCCGGTGGCTCAACAGAAGCCCAAGAGTTGAGTTACGGATGAGTTGTGCATCATTTTGTTGCCCCAAAAATAGATTTTATAGAAGAAATATTTGCCTTGGGGATTATAAAAAAATGATTTTATTTAAAATACATTGATTAAAAAAGGTCAGGTCTAACCGTTGTATCTTTATAGAATACTTGGTATGACCTCCTGGGGGTTACCTTAACAGGTATGTTTTTTACACATTAGTTTGAGGGTCCGTTGTGCGATTTTTCAAAACCCTAACTATCAGTGACTGAAGATGTTGGCAACAACTTGCCCTGTCCATTACTCGTCATTCTTAGGTGTTAGTGCCTTGTACATCCCCTTCACTCTGGACTCAACCGTCACGATACTTACCACAACTACTCGTTTGTGTTTTTGAGGACCAGAGAGAAATGAAACACTTCTAAGGTTGGCGGTTTTAATTCTTAATATTGCGAATATATTACGTATACAGTATACAGACAAAAACTGCTTGGTAGCTGTACACATGTGTTTCATCTTCATTCAACAAGTGGGATTACTATATGGGTTTGTCTGAAAATAGGGTACCCCTACACCCAATGGTTTTGCTGATCATTATCCCTACTAAATGGCTATAATTGGGGGTATACCCCATTTTCAGACATACCCATATAAATACCACTTGTCTCATTGGGATTGGTGACTCTAAACTACCAACCAGTTCTTTGCCCGTCGAATGCCCGTCGAATCTTTGGCGTTTCACAGGCTGAACGCGCCAAAGTGAAGCGTGTGATTTTTGCCTCAACGAATCTTGGCGCCTTGGGGCCCTTGGGGGTGCAGTTGAGGTTTCCTATTAGGTTGAGCCATTTTTTCTCAACCCCATCAGTTGGGATATAAATAAGCCATTATATACCTATAAAAGTTATATATCCACTTATAACTGGGACTGCACTTCCAAGTCCCTGCAAGATGATTTTCTTGATGAAAATGCGCGATGGTAATGTTTCTTGACTGTGTTAAATTGGACAAACGCTACAGTACGATGCAGTACTTGAATGTGCATCCATTACAATATGTGGCTTATATCATGTTATTGCCCAATTATATACTACAAGTGCATCTAAGTGGGATGCGCCCCGTTTGCAACTGTGCTTGTAACCCGTTCATTTAATTTTGATTGCATCATTCAGGGTTGGTTATTCAGACAGACAAACAATATCCTGACCTACTGGTTGAGTCCATATTTGCGCGTTGATTTTGCGCTCCATGAATTGAGAGATCAGCGGCCTACATTGGGCAAACAGTTGGTTAGAAAGCGATGTGTGGGCAAACAACATAGTCGGTGCATGGGTCATCCAAATTCCAGGCCTTTGACTGACATGACTTATGCCGCTTATGCCAACAACCAGCATACCTTTAAAGATGGTTCATATTCGAGTCCCTGGTGCAGTAATCCAGGTTTTAGAATACTTCAAATGAATAGGAATTACATATTTACCTCCCGGAAATCAAACATGACAACGGCCAATGCACCATTTGTAGATCATTTTCCCCTTGAACTCTCCATTTAGTCATGTAGTTCAAGGGTTTCCCAGCCAGCCACGTACCGGAGGGTTTTTAGTCTAAATCTAAACGGTTTGGGGTTGAAGATGGACCTTTGATCAATTTGACCTGAGGAACCACGCTCAACACGGTGCCACCATGGGCTGCTTGACTGGGTTGACTGGGTTGACTGGGTATGGGTCTGTGCGGAGTGTGTGTCTGGGTCATGACCTTTTCGGATAGAATCCATAGCCAGTTCACATCTGATATGTATCAATGGACAATAATTTGATCCTGGATAATCCTATTATTGTCCATCAGTACACAGATTAGTAAACTGGATACTGGATGCTGGATTATTGGATCCTGGTAACAAACCACATCAAACCTCTTAGAATCCATTTTCCAAAGAAATCAACTAACCTCTGCGGTAACTGGGATATATATGAATAAGTAGGAATAAGAAGTGGTATACCGTAATAATGAAAAAATAATCTGGTGTGTCTCAAATCATGGTAAGACCCGTCGTGCCCATTTCCGGAAAATGGGTCGGTTTATTGGGGTATATAGAACTGATACCTTTGTGTACATTGGGCGAGACTCAACCTTTCCGCCCTGCCTGAGCATGAGAATTCGGAAATCCATGGAAATCCACCCCTTTCAGTTGTGAGGTGTTCTTTCAAGTGGCCACCCAGTGGGTCAGAGTACATACTCGCCCGTCCCCAAGCTCAAAGGGGTGCACGAAACACCAGTTTAAAGCCTAAACTACGAATTAACAGATAGTGGTTTCTTAAACGCTCTTGAAACCACCACTTTACCCTGCCACCTCACCCCCCATATCTTGTCAATGATTGTTTTCTTGGTCTTTTCAGAATTTGAAATCGATTATATATATATATAGCTGTCGCTGGTCCATTCTTTTCTTGAGCTGTTATGACATAGGGCTCTAGATTGAAGACATAAACAAATAATGATGACGGAGTCACTATTTCACGCTTGATCACATTTAGATCAATCAAATCATCATGTTCTCATGTGGTTTCCGATATTTTCCCATATATATAATCATCATATTTTCATATTTCCCCCATGTGAATGGTAAAAAATGATCACGCGGCCTTTTTAGGTGACCATCCGGGCAGGATGAGCTGGACAAAGCTACAGCAACTCGGAGGCGGGAGAATGCCAAAAACGGTGCAGATGGACGTTGGTTGACCCAGGAAAATAGGTGTTTTTCTAATTTTAAGACTGGTTGGTGTTATGAAAAACTTGCAGCCACAGACTGGGCCAGGTCAAAATAGTTTTTTTTAATTTTTTTATCATTTTGGTTATCATTACATTCATCATTTTTTTTAATCATTTATTTTATCATCTTCATTTTTTTTATCATTTCAGGTATCATGTTTTTATCATGTGTTTAATCATATTTTTATCATTGTTTTCATTTTTTTCATTTTTTTAATCATTTTTTTATCATTTTTCATCATTTTTGCTTCCAGTGGTGCAAAACTTCTCCAAGAAATGGAAAATTACAATTTTCCTCGAGTTTTTTCGTTTTTTTTAATCATTTTTTTTATTTGTTTTTTTCATTTTTTCATTTTTTTATCATTTTTCATCAGTTTTTAACATTTTGCATCAATTCCACCACTGGAAGCAAAAATGTTAAAACAATGATTAAAAAATGATAAAAACATGATAAAAGAATGAAAAAAATGACCAAAAAAAATGAAAAAACTCGAGGAAAATTGCAATTTTTCATTTTTTGGAAAATTGCAATTTTCCTCGTTTTTTTTTTTTATATTGTTTTTTTCATTTTTTAATCATTTTTTTTGTTAATCATTTTTTATCATGTTTCATCATTTTTTTATCATTTTTCATCAATCCCACCACTGGAAGCAAAAATGATAAAAAAATGAAAAAAAAATGATAAAAAAAAATGAAAAAAAACTCGAGGAAAATTGTAATTTTCCATTTCTTGGAAAAAAATTGCACCACTGGAAGCAAAAATGATGAAAAATGATAAAAAATGAAAAAAAACATGAACAAAAAATGAAAAAACTGAAAAAAAAATAAAAAAAACTCGAGGAAAATTGCATTTTTTTATTTTTTGAAAAAGTGCAATTTTCCTCGTTTTTTTTTTCATGTTTTATCTTTCTTTTTTCATTTGTTTATCATTTTTTTAATCATTATTCATTATTTTTTATCATGTTTCATCAATTCCACCACTGGAAGCAAAAAAATTAAAAAAAATATAAAAAAAATGAAAAAAACTCGGAAAAATGTAATTTTCCATTTCTTGCAAAATTTTTGCACCACTGGAAGCAAAAATGATGAAAAATGATAAAAAAAAATGAAAAAAAATGAAAAAAATGAAAAAAATGAAAAAAACATGAAAAAAACTCGAGGAAAATTGCAATTTTTCATTTTTTGGAAAATTGCAATTTTCCTCGTTTTTTTTCATTTTTTTTTCATTTTTTTATCATTGTTTTTTTCATTTTTTTATCATTTTTTCATTTTTTTAATCATGTTTTATCATTTTTCATCAATTCCACCACTGGAAGCAAAAAAAATAAAAACATGATAAAAAAATGATAAAAAAATGAAAAAAAACTCGAGGAAAATTGTAATTTTCCATTTTTTGTTTTTTTTTGCACCACTGGAAGAAAAAATGATGAAAAATGATTAAAAAAATGATAAAACAATGATAAAACAATGATAAAAAAATGATAAAAAAAATGATACCTGAAATGATAAAAAAATGAAGATGATAAAATATATGATAAAAAAATGATGAATGCAATGATAACCAAAATGATAAAAAAATGAAAACATATTTTAAAGATTTCCAATGTGTAGCTGGCTCGGTTCTTCATAAGGTTGGTGGTTTGGAACATGAATTTTATTTTTCCATATTATATTGGGAATAATACTCCCAACTGACGAACTCCATCATTTTTCAGAGGGGTTAGCAGCAACCACCAACCGACGAACATATGGGATATTTGGTACCGATCCACTGGACGTGCTGTACCATTTTTGAAGCCATAGAAATTGGGGTACCCTCTGGTGAACTAACATAGCAATGGAAAACCACCATTTTCAATGGGAAAATCCACTATAAATGGTCATTTTCAATAGCTATGTTAAATTACCAGAGGGTATATCCCCTTCCATAGTCATTACATAGACCTCATAGTCATTACATAGACCTCATATATGGTAGGTACCTCCAATTGAGGTTTCCGAAATGGCCTCTGAAAAAAAACTGTCCAGTGCCAAAGTTCAAAGCCTTGGTTTCCCCATTCTTAGATGGCGATAAATTTGGGTATCCACCATCTGCAGACAAACTCATAATCCCATGATATCTCCATCATATCTATTGATATCCTCATGGTGTTTCCATGATATCCCCATTAGATCTCCTGAACAATTCCTATAAAGTGGTACTTGATGGCGCAATAATTCCAATGAATTCCCATGAAGATCAGTATTATACCCCTATTTTGAAACAAACCCCTACTTAGGGGAGTGCATCCCAGGAATGGTAAGTGCGTAATAAGCCCTACATAACTATAACAGTACAATATATTACAATACATTGTATGGTAAGATTATATATCACTATGGTATATATATATATGCCATACACAAGAGGGTTATGCTATGCTTATTTGTCACTTAGTACTTGGGATGCTATCCAAAAATGGGTGTTTCAGCACATGCCTTATCCTCGGCACCTCGTCAGTTGACGGCCTTGCCAGGTGCAGCTTCGATCCGTTTGTCCGACCCGTTCCTTGGTTGACCATTACAACGACCGAACCCTGCGACCGAACCCTGGAAATGATGGTTAGTAAGGGGAAACATCCCCAAGATAGCCTCTGGTAAACTAACAAAAAGCTATTGAAAATGGCCATAGAAATAGTGGATTTTCCCATTAAAAATGGTGATTTTCCATAGCTATGTTAAATTACCAGAGGGTAGCCTTATTTCAGGTTAGTGAATTATTGTAATTTACCCAGAATAATGTAACAATGTAACCACATGTAACCACACACAACATTTGAAAGGGCCATACATTTTTTTCAACAGAGGGCTACAAATACTATCAAAATCTATCAAATTTCTGGGTCTTTCTGAGAATGATAGTATTATTTGATAGTATTTGATAGTATATTACTACTATTACTATTATTCATGGCCTATATACTTCCAACTTGCCATTGGGATGATACGAACCTTGCCTCAACCTACCCACCGCTTTGAGTTCACACTGCTCAGGTGGGTAGATTCTTGCTCCACATGGTTTATAGCTGAGTTATTGTCCATACGACCTAGCTGTACACATACGACATGTTTATTTTCTTTCGCCATCCAAACTTATCCGTTGGGTTTTTCTTTTTTCATTGGACCACTTTTGGGATACCTCATATATATTCATATATTTCATGTCACACATATATGTCATTACTGTACATGATAAATATGTGCATTAAATTGATATAGCTCTCCGAAACAAAAAGACGGTTAAGCGTTTCAATTCACCATCCTTTTGTGGATCGGATCAAACACGACTGTTTGATCGGATCTTTGCATCTTTTTGGGGTAGGTAAGGTTAGGTAAGTATATATATATATATATATACATACATATATATATATATACATATTGTAATATGTATATCATATTCATATATTCTATCATATCAATCATCAGGTTTGCCACAGAAATCACTCTTTCGGTGTTCGACTTGGAGGGTGGGGCCCTCTGGCACGATAGCTTTACGGTAGATCGATCTACGTCGGGTTTATAAACCAACAGGCATAACTGGGGGCAGCACCTTGTGAAGATGGGTAAACTAACCAGGTTGACTAATTAATCAGCTTGACTGACCAGGTTGACTAACCAGGTTATTAGCAAGGTCACTAACCAACTGACTAGCTAATTATATAATAGGCTCAGCAACCACGTTCTCCCATATAATGTGTACTGATCCCATGGTTAATCTAAGCAAAAAGGTGCATTAGTATAAAAGTATAAACCATAGTCTTAATTGTTTAATGCTGTTTATATGGGGTTTGGGCTAATGGCTAGATCAACAAGTGCAAACACCCCTTTTTTTAAGTGGTTTTTCAGTGGGTATACTGTAACCATGGTGAGTCCACCTCCATTTTTGTTGTTTTTTTGTTTGGCCCCTAGAAAACTATGGTGGAACATGTTTTTCACTTATTCATGAATACAAAAAATGATACAACTGGTTAACTCTGCACCCTCAAGTTCCTCAAGTTCATGTGTGCCATGATCAAAGTTGGATCATAATCTTATCAATCCATCAATTGGGATATTGATTACTACCCATTATCGCAGGATTCCCATGGGATTGTCCCACTGTGGGATGGATGCCCACACCCCTTAAAGGTCCCCTGTTTTACTTGACCATGGCACATATCAAGTTGATTTTATATACTATATCCCATGTATCCCCATGATGATCCTCATTATACCATTACATAAATCACCATGATTGTTGGATTCCTAGGGTTTGCAAGATATCTCCAAAAACTGTTGGTTAGCTAATTATATCCCATTAAATCACCATTGACATCACCACTTAAATCCATTTAAATCAACATTGAATCACCATTAAACCCTCATAAAATCACCATTGAATCACCATTTCCTGACCATTGCAGCCGTCGCCAAGGTTGGGTCGCACGGGTCCCGATTCCTTCTACGCAGTGTCCAAAGTTTTCGGCGAGGCGCCTGGCTATGATCGTTCGAAAGTCGTTCGGGATCCAGTGCTGACCGGAGAACAGAAAACTCGTTCGCATATCCCATTATCATTATCATAGTTAATATAATTAGTTAATAGTCAATATTACATAATATTACTATATCCCATTATCATCATAGTTAGTTATATCATTATATTAATATATACCATTATCATCCCATTATCATTGTGATTAGTAAGATGTGACTTCGAGAAAGACTTCAAAGTTGTACTTTGATGTACGTACTGGATATAGTGGGGATCTCCCCCACGTAACGAAGCGAAAAAACCTTTTTGCCAGAAGCACAGCCGTATCACCAGCCTTGAAATCCAGGCCTTGGGTTACCTCTTCTCGCGTGTCTGGATGCTCCGGGATGCCATTTTGTTTGACTTTTAGGGGGCTCAGCGTCATCATGTTTTCCATGGTGGTCATGTACTAAACCACAAACATGTTCAAACATGTTCAAACATGTTCAAACATGTTCAAACTATGAAGGAATAGTTGTATACTGCTTTGAAAATTTTGAGAATACAATCAGATCAATCAGTTTGCTATCACCGATATTATGTAATACTATATATTCCGGATAGGTTCGTTATTTTTCTTTATTCACCACAGTAAGTACAATTCTGATTGGTGGTTTGGAACATTTTCTATTTTTCCATATATTGGGAATGTCATCATCCCAACTGACTTTCATATTTTCCAGAGGGGTAGGTCCACCACCAACCAGATACAGGTAACACCAAGAACGAAGCGACTGTTCACTCGCCTATCAGCCTGCTGCTTGGAAAGATGGCCCAGGTACATCAGTCCTTTGAGTTCGTGGCGCTGCGCATAGGCGGAATGAGTTTGGAACATAGGAAGTTTTACATGTCAGATCATAGCCATACAATGCCATACATATATTTTGTGGGATTGAACCATCGAAAAAAGTCGATTCATTTGATTTCAGATGATTTAATGAACAATGGAAAAAAAATGAGTATCCACTATCCACTCTCCGCCTGAAATTTCGATTTTAGCCATCCACGAACATGATTTAACCATGAAACAATATGAAACAATATGTTGTTGACCAGAACTCGTTGTAGCTGTTTCTTAACGTCTATGGTTGCGGTTTTAGTTGTGCAACCATATTTGGGGATTCTTGTCTCCCAGTTGACACAGGCGATTTCAGGCCCAACATCAGCCGGGCTTAGCCGATGATACCATTGGATTTCCATAATCGATTGAGTTCGTTCTCCAAAATTGATGTATAGTATATTATAGTATAGGAAAAACATATATGGATAGTCTATAAAACATATTTTGTATAGTAATATTGCCATATTTTCCTTACTGTTTGACTTCCGTCTTGGAATCTTATCGAAGATGATGCAGATTGGCTGCTAGGCTGGCGATATTTTTGACATCCAACATGGTCCACGCTGCAGGTTGGTGTTTGTACGAAAAGCCCACAGATTTGAAGGGCGACGAATGTGAGGATGGACCCCGGCCACGTGGTCGTGGTGGCGCAATAAACCGAACTTGGTGCCAAAGAGAATCCCCTGTACATGGAGGTGTTCATTGGAAAATAATTTAAAACATGGTAAGAAATGGCAGTCAAACATAGCACTGGAAAATCAACCATAGATGATGTTCCAACATTATTTATTAAAACACCGTAGGTTTTTTCTAATTATTGCCATGTTTGATTACCCAGAGGGCACACGGGCTTAAACATGCAGAGCAGCGCAGCAGTTTGTCTGAACATAGGGTGCTCCTGCAAGCCAATTGATCATCATCATTTTCTCATTTTGCCAATGGGTATTTGGGGGATGTACCCTCTGGTAAACTAACATAACTATGGAAAATCACCACGGTTGATGGGTAAATCAACTATAAATGGCCATGTTCAATAGCTTTGTTAAATTACCAGAGGGTACACTTTCCGACACACCCATCTGGGCACATAGCATCATCCCATGTGTACCGCAAGCGATGGTGAGCAGCGAGGACTACTTGCGCTGCATGTTCCTGTCGCAACGCGATTTTAAAGGTGCCGGCCGCAACGATACAGCATTCATGTTGGATCAAGTGTACCTAAGGCCTAAGGTTTGGGTATGGGTTTTGCATTCGTTGTGCCACACTTGGTCAAGAGGAGCACACCTGACCCCACACTGTGAACTTTTTGGGGGGACCCGGGATATTGTATTACTTTGATATACATTTATTTATCAAAGGAAGCTTACTTAGAAAGCTTCCGAGTTACGGACAATGGTCATGGTTAATTTACGTATAGAGTCATAGGGGGTAGCATATTTGTATATAATATATATATATATATATATATATATATGTATAGTATGGGTACAACAATAATAATCCACCCCATTTTTGATGGTTTATACCACCCATAATAATGGTGATGTTGGGGATGATTTACTTTTGAGTTTTAACCACATTTCATCTTCACTATATGTATATATATATATATACACATATATATACATATATATATATACATACATATACATATATATATATATATATGTTTGATTTCCTCAGCACTTCTCCTACGCATCACGATGACAGAGTCGGCGTCTTTTTTAAGCGTTTTTCGCGAGGCTTCCTCCGAGCTGCGCTGCAGCGGGACCTCGCGCGACATCAAGGAGTTGGGCCGGTGTTTCACGTGCAACGTGAGGAAAAAATCGTGATTTTGAATAGGATATAATACTTGGTGGCTCATCCCACTTAGTAAGTGGTTTATAACCCCAGTTATTAATGGGATAAGTAGGGTAAATCCACTCATAACTGGGGTTATAACCCACTTACTAAGTGGGATTAGCCACCAAGTAGGATAATAATGGGATAATAATCTTGGATAATGGCTATATATGGAGTTTTTTTCCATAAAAAAGGGAGGACCCCCAAAACATCCAAGGCATTAGACCATTTTTGTATTGAAACCTATGGTTTTGAGGATCTCCCATTTTAAGGAAACCTGAAATTGGAGACAAACCTACACTATCCTTCTTCAATATCCTATAGTGCTATTTGATTTTTGGTCAACACATAATTTTCCAATATCAGTATTCATACCATTAGTGCGTTTTCCAAAACTATTATTGTCTATAATACTATTATTATATAAGATGCATCCTATACATATATATATATATACAATATATATATATATATGTTAAACAGAAAAATAGTGTACTGCACTGTTATTTTCGAACCCTATGTTTTTGTCTCTTCTAGTAGTTTTATATTGCTATAATACACGCATTCAGCTGTTTGTTTCAGCAGTAACAGACATAATATAGTAACAGCAATGTGGGCATGGCGTCACAACATGGGTTTCCAAACCACACATTTTGGGGGTCAATAGTTTGGCAGTGCCCTGAGTGGCTTGTCCAACACCGAAAATTTGTAATCAGAGAGTGGCACTGAAACTCATTTTTTGTCTCCTGGCCTGAGCACAAGAGTGGCAGTGGTGACCGTAGAAAATGTACAATTAGGTCTATGGCACAAATAAATCATTTACAACATTTTACAACTATACCCCCGTTTCCCAATCCAATGAAATACTGCACGGTTTACAGGGATCCCCAATCAACAGTGGTATTATCTTCGTGGTTCATTCAACACGTGGCGGCCACCAGATCTCATCGCACCAGCGCTGAGTCTCGAGTCCCAGGATTTCTCATCGCCTATGCCGTGAGCCGCAACGGCCTGCGTTCCTTTGATTTGCAGGACAGGACAGGGGGCGAGGTGTGGCGCGACATCCTACACACTGATGGGACAACTCAATGGGATAATAATGGGACAATGATGAGATAATAATGGGATAATAATGGGATAATATCAAGTTATACCCAGTTTTGTTTATTTGAATAGATGGAAATATCTGTTTCGAAATGTTTCGGAGAAAAACAACATGTCAACCCACCAAGAAATGGACATCAGCAAAAACATGCAAAAACTATGGTTTAAACATGTTTCAAACAATCTGATGCCCTGTTGCAACTATAGTTCTCTATAGTTTGGTTATTTGCATGGGTTAGCATTTGTTTGTTTTGTTTCTCTCGTTGTTCACTGAAATCAATCTTATTAAAATCTTCATGATTGGTCAGACCGCCTCCAATGGACCGATGTCTACACGTTTTTTGTTTCAACTCAAAGCACATGTTTGACGTTAATATAAAATTGATGGCAATTGAAAAATGAAACATGAGGTGTTGGGGTACCTGATTTTCTGACTAACCCACGCTTTAAAGCTAAATTGTTATTGTTATTGTTATTGTCAGTCAATAAATATGTATAACCAAACATTGACCGATATCTACTAAATCGTTATTGTTGTAGATATGTATACAGTACGTTGCAAATCACACAAATCACGTAGCATCGTTTTGTTGAATCGGTCCAGTTTGGCAGGTCAATGAAACCTATCATGACTGGGGATGGTTAACAAACCACCCATAACAATGGTGCTGACTGAGGGGGGTTAGCACATTACCACATTCTGCCAGACATCATATGGGTCTTGTTGGTCCCTGTTTCGCTCTGTGAGGAGACAATTGAGACCTTGGGCTACCATCCAGCCAGCATCTTGAGTATGGGTTGGGACCTGACATCAAAAAAGGTAAAGCGTTGATTGGTATATCACCAATAAGCGATGGTATATTTAGCTGTAACCTGCTATTATGGCTATTGATCTCACCCGCAGATACGAGCAACTGACAATTTTCTAAAGGGCAAGTTGAGGAACCCAAAACAAGTGGGCCATGTCCATGACCAACAAACCTTCTAACCATTGCTTGCCTTGTTCTTATATAGTGGGCTTGCATGAGAATACAATTACAAACAAACAACCATGGGCATGGAAGCGCTTAAGGAAATAAAATCTCGCTTAAGGAATGAAGATAGTGATGGATAGTGTATATAGCAAATGAGAATGGCATTCCCAGGGGCACAGATTCGAAATCAATGATCATCAAATATCTACCATTTGGGGCTGTAAATCATCCAATGAATGGTGGGGATACATAAGTTCATAAACCACGCTATTAGGGATGATGACAGTTTTTGCGGGTCCCACATTTCATGACTTGCATGCTGGATTAACCAAGATTGTAGTCAGTCGCCCAGATTCAATCAAATGCAGGGAGCACCCTTTTGACACCTCCTCGGTAATTGACACACACCATTTCTATATTGATAATTAACTAGATTTAGTGTTAACTTAGTTATTGATATCTATATATCTAGGTTTTGTTATGGTTTGAACATGTGGACCTTGTTGGTCAAGATCGTATCTGATCTTATTTGTTTCGCGCGTCAGATCCATGCCATTGCACTTATTTACATGATGTTTTGTTTCTAATTGCCAGAAGCTCATTTATGATTTGTGATTGTATAATATTGTATAATATTATATTGTATAAAATTGTATAATATTGTATAATATTGTATATCATTTCAATCTCTCTGTTTTCTCAAGGTAGAAATCTCCATTTCTCCCGTGTTCCACCGAATGTCCACTCGAGGTCGATGATGCAGAGGACTACTACACAGAGGTCAAGTCACTGAATGGGGAACGCTTTGTGCCATTATCCAACATGGCAATGGAATATCCCTATAGCCATCTATAGCCTATAATATATTATATATATATATATATATTCATATATATATAATATAATATAATATATATAATATATAATATATATATATATTATATATATATGTTAATTATAAATGAAGGTTTTAATGGGAACATCATCTTGAGAATGGAGGTTTTAATTGGAAACACATATCTACAAATGGAGGTTTTCATGGGAGAATCCACTACAAATGGAAGTTTATGGCTGAGAAGCACTTCCAACTAAATGGTGGATTTTCCAGCAAGCCATGTTTGATGACACCAGAGGGTATCCCGATTTCAGGGGAATGTCATCAATTCCATTCCAATCAGGATTCATATAATGAAATGGGATGGATGACCAGAGCCCATACACTAATTGAGCAGTCTTCAAGACCCCAACTGATGGTTGCCGGGGGGTTATACTCTACTATCCAAATCTAACCAAAATATTGGGGATTATCCAGTCTGGGAATGTGAGCCAGCCAGTAGAATGGAATACGGATTGAGCGGGCTTTAGTTTAGGCCCTTGAACATGTGGATGTTTGAATTAATAAACACAAGGAGTTCGAGCACAAACTATGGAAAGAACGCGAAAAGACATACAGATATATACATATTTATATATACACTATATAAATAGATAGATTATTACGTGTGAATATAATATATATATATGATTATATATATATATAATATATATATATATATTATGGACATAGCACGATTCAAGCTACAGGTGAGCAATCCATTCGTGGTTATATGGGCCTCAAATTTGAACCCATACAGACATCGAAGTGGAGAAACCTTGCAGCTGGTGAACTATCTTGGAAGATCAGGGACCCAGGGACTCACAGATCTGTGCTTCAAGCTGCTGTTTGCCTTGCTGTCATCGTACTCTGCTCGGAGAAGTCTGATAGTCTGCTTGGGATCCTGCCGCTTTTGGCCGAGGAAGTTCCGAAGAGGGATGACCACCCATGTGATGATTGCTGCTGACGGCTGGCTCGAGATTTTCCATGCGTCACAATGGAAGTGAAGTGATCGTTGTTGATTGTGGAGTCTTAGGGAACACCGAATTCTTTACAAGTACAGGAGAATAAGTGATACATCACCATCATGTCAGCAAAATGCTAGTCGAGAATTTGCAGCGCTTCCAGTTGAACAGCTTGGTAAAAGCTGCATGACAGGACGTCTCGACCTTGCAAGATCAAGGTGATATACACAAGTTAATAAGGTCACACTCAGTTCAACCCAACTTAGTAGCTTTGTAATCCATTTCAGTCTTGTCAGTCGTCACTGGAAAGCCAAGTTTGGGTTCTACGATGTTCTACGTAGGTGATGTTCTACCCCAGAGCGCAGACTGTATTGTACGTATATATTCTTGTCAAGGAGCGTTTATCATTCCATTCATATCCTGCCTGGGATGATGAAGTTGTCTATGCAATATATGTTCAAGGAGGCAGAAATCGCCATCTGCGTTGTTTCGGCACCATCCGTCTACCCCCAACCCCAGGCCCAGTCCCACCGAAACACCCAGCGATCGCGTCTTCCGCTTTCTGCTGCAATGGCGGGACCGGTGCCGTGGCGCGGCCGCTATGTGGAGACCCCTTGCGGGCGCTGGGGCATTTGCTGCAAGGAGACGGTTGACGAGTTGGAGGCAGAACGGGAGCTGGAGATGGGTCAGATGGTCATGTGTTTTGTTGTGGGTCAGATGATGGTTTTGTCTTGTTGTTGCATTTTTGTTTTTGTGTGTGTGAATGTTTGTTTGATTGTGTCTTTTAGGCGTTTTTAGCTCTCAAACATGTTGATGTTTGAGCAATGTTTGTGGGATTTGGCCGGTGAGATGCCAACACATTCCAACAACATGCAACAAAGGTTGAGATCGTTGGGGATTTCAGCAACGGGGACAAGCAAGAATGCGACATTGCTGGCTGGTGGTCGATGATATTGGGGAATCAAGCCAACAAGACATCAAGATCAAAGCAGCAGCAAGAAATGTGGATATAAAGCTAGACATGACATCACGAAGGTTAGTGTGGGACATACCGACTTGTGAATGACTACGATATGCAATCTAGACAATCAATGAAATATGACAACCCAATTCGAATATCATTTGGAAAGGTTTCAACAACGTTGATGGACCCTTTCCAGTTCCAAAAATGTCTAAATTATCATAAATCGGCGTTTCATACCCCAAACTAGCATTGTCTACCAGTTCAATCATGGCAGAAGTCCAATCACAAATGGAGGGGCCTTTGGCTTTTGTCAGAAAGCCCAGCAATAAACGAATTACTTCCATCCACCCCATTTGAAACACACCCATTGTATCCCATCCTATGGTCCCCAAATGTCCCAAATATCTCTATGAAACCATCACTTCATCAGAGGAACGGGGGATGGGACAAGCCATGGCCATGGCCATGGGTCCCCATGGGTTTCCGTTTTCTGCTTTTTTTGGGAGGATGGGATTATTGGAATTTGTCCAGATGTTGAAGCCATGAAATTTCCAGTTTTTTGATGTTGAACTGCCCATCCTTTTGGGTACAGTTGAGCAGCATTCAAAACTGTTATGTCGAGAGAAAACGTGTGCTTAAACTAAGTTATGCCCGCGAAAGCTGAAACCCACATTGGCGAAAGCTCGGCGAAAGTTGCGCAAAAGACAAATCGAAAAGCATCCTCGCGAAAGCTTCCAAACAAGTGTTTTTTTAAGTCAGATGGTCATGTCCCGATTCATGGGGATGTTTACGTGTCAAATTATAAGGGTTTTTTGTCGAAGTTCACCTGAAAAATCCCCTTGAAAGGTCCGCGAAAGCCTCGCGCAAGCTCCGCAAAAGCACGAGTCCAAATTTCGGCCCAAATCCCTCCCCCTAGCTGGTGGTAACCACTAACATGTGTTCGGAGATCATTTCCTAATGTACTCATCATTTCTCAGCATTTCAAACTTACATCATACATCCAAGAGTAATTACGGCGCAAGTCCATGGAGAAAGTTGTGAACGAGACTGTACGGGGTTTACACCAAAGGCATTGCTCTGGGCTGTAAGTTTCAAACTTGGACAGGGATATTTCATCACGGCCATTACTCGCATACAGTAAGTTGGGATATGGGGCCCCTATAGCTATGGCTCTAAAATGATCTAAACTGGAACATACTGGAACTCTTCGTAAGTGTGTCATATAACATCATATAACGTCATATAACATCATATAACATCATATAACATCATATAACATCATATAACCATATATATCATAAATTATATAAGCATATACACACATATTTATCTATGTATATATATATATATATAATATATATATATATATTATAAGCTGCTTGTATGTGGATTATATTATATTATAACCATATTATACCCAGATTATCACTATAACCATATTAATCCATATTACACATTGTTTTATACCATATATTCCCATATAATGACCACACACATATTATATATATATACATAAGATACCCCACTTACATGGCTTCCTAGATTCTTAGCCACTTGCTACCCTCTGGTAAACTAACATAACTGATGGGAAAATCACCATGTTTAATGGGAAAACTCACTATAAATGGCCATTTTCAATAGCTATTTTGACATAACCAGAGGGTAGATCCGTGTCCTGATCTCAGGTGTTGCTCGACAGCGACCTGTCCATCGCGTCGGACGCACAGTCCGAGTCCACGGTGGCGACGGTGGCGCTACGACCCGAGGAGGTGCGACGAAGTTCCTGGTGCGCCTTGGTGGACGAAGGGCCGGGGGTGTAAAACTTGGATATGCTGATGGCTTATATGGGTTATATACAATGCTGTTTTTTTTTTTTTTGGGGGGGGATGATACAATGGGTTTTTATACACTATAATAATTGGTGTAATATTATGATATACCCAGCAACATATTATAATGTAATGTTGGTATATTTTTGGTGGGTATACACTTGGTGATATTTATAATATGTTGCTGGGCTATGGGGATGGTTGCTGGGTTGCCGGGACCATTCATATGGAGTATATCAGTGGTGACATCATGTTGTATGAATGGGTAAATGGATTCTATATATATATGAAGGATTATATGATGAATGTACATGAATGTGCAATAATGATCTATAATGGGTGTAAGAGGGAGTATACAAATCTAAGGGGGATTATAATAATGGGTATGTAACGGTTACATATTGTGGTAATACAATGATTATAAACACGTTAGATGATATCATGGTTATAATTTGAAAAGTGTAAGGGGTTCTATGGAGATGTATCCTTCGGCAAAGTTCGATTTGTCCAGAAACCGGGATACCCACAAATATTGCAATTTAGTTTGATTTTTTGTTGATACCATGATCCTAATTAGATAATAGCATATTATAGCCATATATGCCATATGAATATACGTATACATATACACATCACAATTATACAAACCAATAGATGTATATATATATATAGAGATGAACATATAACGGACACATATATCAATCACTATCATTATAGAATCCATTTCTTATATGTGTTCGTTATACACACTATCATTATAGAAACCATTTCTTATATGTGTTCGTTATCAATCACTATCATTATAGAAACCATTCATGGATCAATCACTATCAACCTTAACCATTTTGCAAACCATTGCAGAATCCATTTCTTTCCCTCCGAGGCGCCTTAGGGACCTGCGTCCTCAGCAGCTTCGGGCCCGGCGTGGTCTTACGCTATCGGGTGGAGGATGACATGCACGAGGCGCTGAGCGCGATTGCCCTGGCGATATCATGAGGAAATCAGGGATTTAAAAGCAAGATACATTGGGATGTGCTTTAAATATAAATAAATACACTTTTATTATTAATTTATCTGCCCATATATATATAATATATATAATATATATATATAATATATAATATATATATAATATATAATATATATATAATATATAATATATATATATAATATATATATAATATATATAATATATATAATATATATAATATATATAATATATATATAATATATATATATATATATATTTCTCTCTCTTATAGATAATGGAATAGAATTGAGTGAAATAGAATTGGGATGTATTTCATGAGATTCCTTAAGCCACCTTCACTGACTATGAGATTTCATGGGAAGTAGGGGCTGAAACAGCATGAAACAGCAGTTGATGGGAGTATAATGGGATATGACTTGGGTACAAGGTGGTGACCCAGCTCGTTGGCTAAGCTGGTTTGTGCTGGTTTATAACTCTGATGACTGGGGTTTATGATAAATGGGGGTTTCCTGAAATAGGGTTACCTCCAGTCATCATCTATGTTAGTAGGATTTTCCCCAACAAAAACCATCCAGCGATTGGGCTACCCCCATGACTATGGAAACCCCCAATCGAACTGGTGCACGGGTTCAACTTGGGGGCACCACCTTGTATAGATGGGCCATGAAGAATTGGTGAAATTGGTGGGTAGGCCATCAATAAGTGGGGAACAGATCCAATTTATAGGAAAATGATTGGTATCATAATGATTGGATATGTTATGGAATATGCTTTAAGGACAAATATAGGGATAATTTGCATATATGTTCGATTTCTAGAAGTGGAATGAAGCAAACGGGGTATTTGTGCCATGTACCCTTGGGTAATCGAAAATGGCAATGGACAATCCACCATAATTTATATGTTTATTCCCTAGCCATAAACCTTGATTTAGTTCGGGATTTCCCAGCTGGCCACGTTTGATGACCGGAGGGTACACCAACGGCCGGGGACACTCACAGGTTTGATCAAGTACAAATCGGCAATTTTACATAGCTATGTTAAATTACCGGAGGGTATACAGAAAATACATCTCCATAGCCCAGTTACATTTGCTCACTGCTCATTTGTTGGCGGGATCAATTCCTTTTTCGAGACATTGCCTGCCACATCAAAAGGTAGGTCTTGGGGATTCCCGGATGGATTCACCGGCAGTGTCATTGTCATGTCTTAAGTAGTGTAATTTTGTTTGAACCTTGACATCAGCAGTGATACCTTCAACATGACATCTATCTATCTACCATGCATTATCTATAGCTATCTACCTACCTACCTACCTACCTGCCTGCCTACCTACCTACCTAATCTATTAATCTATGCAGGCTGGAACTTGGAGTTTCAGCCCCCCCAAGGCATTTGGCCCACCTCGCATTGCCGCGCGAAGGTTCAGCTGTGGGGGCCCTTGAGCCAAGGGCAAAACCGCGCCTTCCTGCGGCGCGAGGCTTTGCAGGAGGTGCCTTTCCTCGCAAGGGCACCTGCGATGGGCATAAAATGGGGATTTCATCTGCACAGGTTGAAGAACAAAAGTCCACATATCAGACACGCAATGGACTACACAAAATGAAGTTGGAAGAGAGCCATTAGATGGGCCAATTTGCACAAGAACAGGATGTTCACAGGCACACAACAAAGTCCAAAGCAACCGTCGCCAATGAACAATTTGACTCTGCCTTCAAGAACTACAGCAACTTGTTCTCAGTCAGCAGCACCAAAGTCCAAGGCATCAAAGCATTGGAATATGATATAGGATATCTCAAATTGTTAAATGTCGAGACTTCAAATTTAAAGATTATTTCATATTATTTCAACAAATGCAAGGGACTGCAAGTGAATTCAATCTTTGAACACCTTCAAGAGCAAGAAGGCCAATGAAGATGTTAGGTGCGAAGTCAAGAATAGAAGGCATGAAATCACCAACGATGAGAAAATAGCTGATTTTCCAAATCAAATGGCAACATAAATAGAAGTGCAGATGGGCAGGATGGAAACATCAGAGAGTGGATTATTCATAAAGCAAAATGAACAACTGAACTTTGATTATGACACGTTATGACATACAATCCATTTCGTGACGGCAAGTTATGTAATTCCACTGCCGAAGCGGTTTTCCAACGAGAGTGCGTGTATCAAGATCAAAAATCAAGATGAAACATGTTACCCGTACCTGTTGTATATATTCCGCCCACTGGCATTTGTACAGTTTTTGAGAAAGATCACTTGGCCACGAGACTCACGGATGAACTCAACCTGGATGTGAAGAAAACAACGATGGAAAAGTAGCCGTCAACGTTTGTTGACCCCAACGAAGGTCAGCAATCACTACTGTTGTATAGAAAAATTCTCCAAGGTTTAAAGAACATCTCATCAGATTAGTCAATATTAGTCATCTGAAATTGGAATATCGGAATTGCTACCATTTTGTTTTATAATTGTGATTATATCGCAATCGTATCCCCATTTTGGCTTGGTACTGTGACATGGACACAACTTGCCGGTGAAATCCGCCAGGATATCCCCATTCTGATGGTCATGAATCTGATCGATCCCTATTTTGATTGCAGCTTGTTTCCCGTCTTTGTTGTCAAATGACCAGCAGAATCCCTTCCCAATGTTCAATACCAGCCAAATGAAACCCTGCATATTGGATCATATTGGATCTATAATTCAAATTTGGGTCCAGTGGGGATACTCCTTGGTGGTTTGCTCCATATCAGTTTCAACCCCATGACTTTGATCCGGACTCCTTTACCAGTTCTAAGTCAGTTTATAATGAATTTAACTCAATATATATAAGCGATAGAACTTATAAAAACGGAATAGTAGACTTCATGTACAACATTATATAACATCGTATAACATCGCATAACCTTTTTATTTCACTACAGAGGCTTTATATAACTTTGGGGATGAAGCTCGACATCGATTCCCCCTTTTGGAGGTCCTCCCTGCGCTGCCGGGGCTCGCTGTAGAGACCTCTTCGGGCTCGGGCATCTGCCAGGCGAGCGCATCTGGTGGGTGTGGCAACGGGACGAGCGAAACGCGAAACGCAACGTGGCGGCCGCGGCTGCTGTAAAAATGGTAATTTATCCATGCTTTATCCACCAAAGCTTTGGGAAAACTGAGGATGTTTTCCAAGTGAAATGGAGATCTAATCAATCTAATCAACAAAACTTTGGTTTTTCCCAAGACATCCCAAGATAACTTATTGAATTCATGTCAGTGTCTTCGAAAATGATACAAAGGATTGAACATCTCAGGATGTCCTGACATCGCTACGATGAGTTTTCCTTTTCAGCAAGCCGCTAGGCCGCTAGGCAGTATCAATGTGGCCGTGAAGCCGTTTTCAGGTTGATTCTTACTCGTGAGCTTGAGCGTACTGGTACTCGAGAACTCAATCCTTATTCAGGGATATTGTGGACACTACCACCATCAGAAAATATTTAGAAGATAATTATCCACCTTACTTATTCAGAACATCATTCCTGCTACCACTCCTGCACGAAATCCGCAACCCTCCCACCCAGCTTCGCCAGACCGTGGAGCCTGAGCGGATCTCCGTGAAACTCACGGAAGCAGGCCGGGTATACGGGGGGCGCCAGCGGGGGTCACATGGGACCGATGTGACCCATGTGACCCGTTCATTGCCATGTGACCCATGTGCTCCCTGATTTCGGGGATCGGGGATGTACGGTAGCCATCCAAAAATGGAATTTAGCTACTGATATGCAGTAAATACATGTGAATATGGCAGAACAGTTGGGGATATTGGTTGCAAGAGAAGGAGATACAACCGGATGAACTCACTGTAGATGTTGGTTGGGATTGTGGAATTCCCCACCTGCCAGGTGAGGGTCTCTATATAGATTGTAACAAAGGTGCAAATCCTTCTGCCTCCTTCTTCCTCCTTCTTTCTTTTTCTTCCTTCTTCTTCCTTCTTCTTCCTTCTTCTTCCTTCTTCTTCCTTCTTCTTCCTTCTTCTTCCTTCTTCTTCCTTCTTCTTTCTTCTTCCTTCTTCTTCCTTCTTCTTCCTCTGCCAGCTCGTGGTGACTGAGGGCACGCCTGGACCCGAATCCTACCGCAAGCTCCGGATGCAGCTGGGCACGCCTGCCAGAGAGAATGCCAGACAGAGTGCCGGAGTGAATGTCTGCAAAGATGCCAGATAGAATGCCAGAAAGTATGTCACAATAGATGCCGGACATTTAATGCCAGAAAGAATGCCAGATAGACTGTCAGAGTAATACACCATTATATATGCCATTTCCAAATGATATGTCAGAAACTATGCCAGAATACTGTGTCGTGGTGGGGATCAGTGATCACTCAAAGTAAGGTACAGTAATTATCATTGTTTTTGTTTAGAAGGATTGCTCCATGTACCCTCTGTCTTGATAGCATAGTCAGCATATCTTTTGTTGTACCATCATACCATTAACCAATTCTGGGCACCCGTATATTTACGCATCTGCAACGTGCATCAAAATCCTACAGGTTTAGGTAAGGAAACTGCAACATACAGTACATCAAACATTTTTCCGATAGGCTGAAGTAGCATTAGCACCTCTAGAATCAACTAAACACCGCCAAATATCGCCATTTATGTCTCCTAGCGCCGCTCTTTGTCACTATTTGGCTACCCTGCCATTGGCAGATGCAAACTATATTGGATGTCACAAGGAGTCACTGGTGGTTCAATTTGATTTATAATGATATGGGGTTGGGTCAAAACCTATGACTATCAATTTTAGTGGGATGAACATCTATTTACCAGCTATTTTGAAGTTGGGTAGGTACCAGGGTTTTGACCCATAGCCATATTATTGATATTATCCGTATTCCTTTCCATCCCGCCGGCGGGATGATTTCAGTTGAATGTGACCAGTCGCCCAGAAAATTCTCTGAATCGCCCAGTTCTTCCTGAGGTGAAGTTGTCTGGATGTCGGCCAAAGATGTTCAATGTCCAGTCGCCAAAACTTTACCGTTAGTCGCTCGCAATGGCATTCAGAGCAAGTTTCGGGGTGAAACAATGGGAAGGACATGGGTCACCGTTGGATTCCTTGGATAAACCAACGGATTCTGACATGACCAGTCTGGTCTTCAAAAACTGTCAAAGTTTAACATTCAAAGTTTGACCCACACCTGTTCAAAATTTGACGTGCATTTTTTGGTGGGGGTAACTCCAACTCTGAGAGCATGTTGTCCCTTTCAAGATTCCTTATTTCAAGGGTTCAGCCGGTACAGCCAGTTTCATCACATGACTGCTGTTTGGGCTCTGGTTTGAGGTGAATCGATTTTTGGATGTTGCTGCCACCATGGTGAAATTCCATTCAGGCGCCTCTTGATTTGGGTACCCAGAAAAGAACGAATGGTTGGAAAATGCTTGGTGATTGGGTTGAAACTTGGACAAAACAGATCATGCAATTCAAACAGTTTTGATGGTGGAATATCATTTTCTACAATCTATTTGTTCAACATGTTTAAGGATTTTCCAAATTTGCCATGTCGCAGCCTTGTAAATTCATAGGTTATATAACTGGCAGGTTTTTGTTCGCCAGTGAGTAGATCCTAGAGCCTTGAATAGAGAATTTTCCAAATATTTTTCAGCTTAGTTTGTAGGACGACCTTTGTCAGTTCGTCAATGCTTAAACAACTCCAGTGCAAATGCAACGGTGTAGGTTTGCATGACACTCAAGAAGAGTCACAGGCTTGGTTTTCGAAATTCATCTCAATAATATATCTCAGGTTTTAAAATTAAAAAAAACCTGGAATTGGGATAAATTGGGAATTTTATTGCCGTTCCATTTGTTTGTTAAATGTTCATAGATGTTCTGGGTATCCCTCAAAACGGTATATAAAGGAATCCACATGTCAATGGGCAATTCCCCCAAAATGGGCGGTTTTATAAGGTGTTTGGTCCAACCATTATAGATTATGATCATGTTTTCTTTGTTGCTATTTAATCGCATTTTTTTATGCTTAAAGTTAAACCCCAGTTTTTGGTGGTAGAAACCTCCATGCTTAATAGTTTCCGATGGCAACAAGTTCCATGTTAAATGGTTAAACCAGTTAAACCCAAGTTTTTGAGGGTCAGATCCAACTTTTGAAAGTAAAATCCGACTTTTTGATGCTCTATATCCATTTTTCATACTTATAGACCCATTTTTGAGGCTTAGATTGTGTTAAATCCAACTTTTTGATGATTAAGTCATATTAACTCACCATTTTTGCCGGGAAAACCACGTCATTTTGTTCTTGATGTTGGCTAAAGGCCACTTTTTCATGGTCAAACTCCAGCACATAGAACACGGTCCATCCATCCATAAACGGCTCGTTGGTAGGGATGCTGCTGCGCCTGGCGGACGCCTTCCAGGGCTTGGGCTTGGAGCGGCTCCAGGCGCGGAGTTTGGCTGATTGGATGGGCTATATTGGGGGGGGGGGTATGATTTTGATGTGGTTAAATTAATGAACCATTAATGAACCATAATGAACCATTCCCCAGTCATCACCATTTTGATCGGTGGTATGTTCAGCATTCCCAAATGGATGGTTTATGGCATTGTTTTAACCACATTAATGATTTTAATGGAAGTCAAGCATTAAATATGGAGGTCTTTGGGAGTTAGCATGAGTTAGCCATCTGAAACAAAAGGATTTTCAGATTTTGTTTACTGGATGTTCATGAAATTTCACCGTGGAGATGGGAAATTGACATTATTTATTTATTTGTATTTATTTATTTACTACTGTATATGTTCTTCTTATTCTTATTAATTCATAGGATATGTATAAGATTCTTATAGGCATAGGCTAAAACAAAATACACAAAATGTTTATTGGTTTATTAATGGTATTTGTATATAATCGTATATTGTAATATATATATATACATTGCCATCAAATATAGAATGTTTAAAGGATTTATAGAACATTATAGAACAGGATTTAATTGTGAAACATGGAGGTTTTACGGAGTTGGCCATCAAACATGGTGGGGAAAAATAGATAGCCAGCGTGGTTTACAACTACAATAATTGATGGGTGTATGGGTGATAGAAATAATATATCTATAGTTAGATACGGTTATACATCGACTACAATTTATAAATCAACTTACAACTGGGATGTTTACCATTTGATATTTTTATAGGATGTTGATGGAATTTAGCCATCACTTTTTTATGAGATAGTGAAATTTGAAGGAATATGTATAAGATCTTATACGATGATTCGAGTTTAGAGGATTGCTTTAGGATTTTTTACCATTTGATAGTTAAACAGTTTGCTATGGAAGCCATGGCCCGTTTAGTCCAATGAGTTCTCTATGGCCAGGTTTAAACAAAACATGACCTGATACTTCTAGGATGTTTAGAGGATTTTACTGTAATGGGAAATCAAGAATCAACTGGCAGCAGTGGTTACAATAGATCCATAGGATGTTTGAAACACATGTTGATGTTTTTTGTTTTTTGGATAAGATCCTAATGGGATGCTGATCGGATCAACGATCCTATTACTTTCTGAACCAAGAACAATATCGGAATATAATTGAGTCATTATGGTTGGTTGATGATTAGTTTGGGGGCTTCCTGGTGGCCTGGTGTTTCCCTTGGAATTCTCATCATCCATCAGCTGGGAATCCCGTTCTTAAACAGCCGTTCTATAGGGATTACTTTGGCAATTTAACACAGCTATGGAAAATGGATGAACATGGTCCATCTAAGGATGATTTACCTATCCAGAATGGTGATTGTCCACTGCAAAATTACCAGAGTGTATATTTCGATAAATTAAACTCACATGGAAACTGGAGGATTTGACCCGCAAAGGTATAATCCACAACACATAGTGTGGGAGAAATTAACTCACAAAGCAGCATCGGAAAAGCGGATTTTAACCCACAGCACAAACAAAGCTATGGGATTTTATATCAGCCACAAAAAACATGTGGCAACTGCTGGATTTATACGAAAATCCACAACGCAGAGCTGAATTCTTGAGAAGCTCACTGGCACACGGGAATGCAACCAACGTTTATTGTGGCGATTTCACCATCAATCCCTGATACTTCCTATTCTATCCCCTGTTCATTCCATTTTAATTGGCTATGTTCCATTATAATAAAAATCCCCCAACATGGATGGTTTGATCATTGTGGATCCTTAAAATGTCCGATGCTCAATGTTCTTGTTTTGGATTGCAGAGTATTTGGTTATTATTCTTGCTGGCGAATTTTCATCATGTCTGACCAGATTTGTTGGTCAAATCGCCATATTTATTTGTTGATAAATCTCAGGTCAAACGGTTAAACAATGTCAATCCCGAACTGTTGTTGGCCTAAGTCCCCGTTTCTGACCTATACCTTGGGTCCATCAGAGGACCTGCTGCTGAGCCGCGCGAGCGAAGCAGCTGGCACAGCGCTGCAGCTCTGGGCGGCTCGGCAGCGGTGGATATCATAGGATTTTATAGTGGGGATATGAACAGTGAAACATTCATTGGTTGATGGGAAAATCTGAACCGGAAAACATGTGCTTTACAGGGAAGTATAGGGTGTTCCTGTAAAATTTCCCATAAACCAATCCTATGATGGGGGCAGGATGATAATGACTGGGTATATCCAGTCATGTGGTTCAAAGTAAAGACCTGTGAAACCGCCAGCTAAATCTATATATATATATATATGTTTTTCTTTTGACACACCATTTAAGGACGTGTGTTGGGTAAAACTGGGGATATCACGGTATATAACGTGGTGTAATCAACAGTATGATGGTTGAATTAATACTATGATGTGATGGCTGTGTGTTTTGGTGGTATGAAATTAAGATCATTGAGGTGCCAAGCGTTCAACGCAAAGTCGTTCAATCAACAAGGATCATTTTTTACAGATGCCCCCCAGCCAAAAGTTGGATTTTAAACCGCATTAACTATAGATATACCTACCAGACTCTAGGTATAAACTTAGTATAAACCAACATAAAACAACTTAGTTTTGTCGGGGGCTCCACCCTGTATATTTGGGAAACAAAACAATCTTGGTGTGCTGAGCGCAATGTATCTAGATAAATCATTATAGCTATATCCCCACTATAGCCCCGAGATGCCCACATTTATCTCAATGAACTCTATTTGGACCCCTCCGGTAATCAAACATGGCAAGCTGGAAAAATCCCTACAAATAAGAGTGTTAATGAAATCAATAATCTATAAAAATGTATGTAGGATCTTCCAGCCAGCCATTTTTTGATGATCACAGCGTACCCTCCAGTAAACTAATGTAGCTATGGACAGTTAGCCGTTTATAGATGATTTACCTATGAAAATTGTGATTTCCCATATTCGCAATCTGTTTTTTATTAGCAGAGGGTATCGCCTATATCACTGGGCTGAGGATGACTTCGAAGCCAAAGAAGCAAAGGAGCTTGCCGAGTCCTTGACACGTGGCGGCAAGCAGTGCAGGGGAAACCGCAGGGGAAAAAATGGCATCTCAGGACGTACCAGTGGATGGAGTGGGGTACCTTATCTTCACACAAGCCCACAAAGGAGTGTATTTATGGTACATATGGTACATGGTATATGGGGTGCTTTGTGCAAATATGATTTGGATGCAATTTGAACTTCAAATTATTGGAAGTCTTGGATGTTTCACCAATACAACAGAGATGTTTCAAATTATTATACGGCCTGTTTTATACACGGTGAACGGGGTGTTGCTCATGGGCCACCAAGACCGGACGCTTGTTTGGGTCTCCATCCCAGTTTGATAGTTAGTGTGCTCAATATCTGCTATTTAAGTATTGTAGCTGCCGGCTTTCCTTTTATATATATAATTATATATATATGTATAACTTCTGCCAATATGTATAACTTGTGCCAGTGACATACCAACTGGGATTCCCAAAATGGTTCAAAATCATCAACGCCCTTTTTTTGGTTGGACGAATAGGACACAATTTGTTGGGTCCGTTGGTACCCACTTTATATTATTGGTAGTGAACATGTCGCATCATGAATGATGAAAACATAGGTCGGGCAACCCTGTTTCAAGGCTGTTGTGTGAAAAATGACCGCTGAGTTTCTGACATAATCAATCACACCAGTTTCCTGCCAAACAATATGATTTTCTTTGGCGAATTCGAGTGAATGTACGGCCGCCAAAGTGGTACTGACCAAAAAGTACCCATAGTTGCAAATCGGCTTAGGACGCTATTGAACTGGGGCTAGCCCCTCATGATTGGGATTTTCACTGTCCTTGTTACATTCATCCGAAGCAATATAGACCCTGCCGTGAGGCAGGGGTTCGACAACAACAAAATCCAACATTGAGATAAGCAATTTTCGGATCTAAATTCGCTGGGGATAGTAAATGACCACCTATATATAAATAACAATCCAGGTGTTCCTTTGGTCATGGTTGATGGTTTTTACCATGTCCTCAGGAAGTCCCAGGCGGATGCGGCCATGCCTAAGTTGCAAGGTGGGATGGATGTAAAGACGGGTTCACCAAAACATGGATGTCAGGGTACAGCAAACCTTAGTTCAGTATAGTTCAGTAGGTGAGTTTGTTTTTTGGCAAATGGGAACATATCTGGAAAATTATGGAAACAGCATGAAACATATTCTGGTTGGTGGTTTCAAACATTTTTTATTGCCCATAAATTTCCATAATATATGGGATAATCCTTCCCATGGACGAACTCATATTTTTCAAGATGGTGAAATCCACCAGCCAGCAATGCACATTGTCCAGGAATTTCACCATGAAACGTGGAGGTTTAACCGTTTAACCGACTTCCTGGGAGCTGTGAGCGTTTTTCCAATGGATGAGAGCACCGGGTAAGTCTAATTCCTGGGAGTATGCTGTTTAGATTTCTTTAAAAACTGACCATAGTTGCCAACTAGTTAGTAGCTTTTTCTCTGATTCCAAGTTAATTTTGGCTGTAACATTTGCATTTTGGGCAGTTGCATCTCAACCTGTTGCGAAGTTAGCAGAGTAGTTTGAAGCAAAAATGTGCCGGAACCTGAAGATTTGATGGTGCCTGCGTGTATTTGCCATATCATGCCGTATCCCAGATATCCCAGCGATGTTTTTGCTGCAGGACTTCATGCGACTTTAACCAACGTTTACGGATACTTTAGGGGTCCAAGATTGCAACAAATGATGATTCCAGATGATTGATTAGATGTGATGATCAATATGACTTATACCCACAGATTTTAGGATCAATCTTCCCAACTATCAATTGAATTTCAGGACCCCAAAATCGAGGTACTGTACATTGCTGTACCATATCAAGCCATATTTACATTGTGTTGTATAGCCCTTGCCAAGGGCCTTATACAAGGCAAGTACCTACACTAAACCGCTGCCTGAAATGGCCATTGAAACATATTGAAACCAACATTTGTACCTGAAAAACAAATCCCTTGAAACAACATGGGGATGGGTCAAAACCTATTCCCATGCTGTGGATGGTTGCGAAATCCAGCACCAGTTGAAAAACCATCCTTTTGGTGGTTGATCGGATTTCTTCCACCCACCGTACTCCAGGTTTGGTGTCGAGCCTCTTCTCCGGTCTGAACCAGTTGATCAGTCGGGCCTTGTTCGATGGCGTTTGGATTGGCAAGGATGATTTGGAGGTGCTGACAGCCGCTGGTGGGATCCACCCGGGATACAACTGGGACTCGGAGCCCTTAGCTACTTGTAAGCTGACTTAGTTCTAGTTAGTTATTTGAAAAGGTGTAGTCTGACTTTATCATAAGTTACAACTGCGTAAGTGTCCGGCTCTTCCCAAGTATGGCAGCATAACTCAGTATAACCACAATTTGGGGATGGGGATTGCATGGCGTTTAATGGGGAGGTAATTTATCGGGATAAATATATACAATATATATATATATATAATGTGATATAAGATGAAAAAAGCCAATACTATGATTTTGGGGTGTGCTAAAAATGGGGTATACCTTTAAATTACCAATTTTAAGTTAGAAGTTGACGATGAATCGATGATGAATTTGGGGTTACAGTATTTTCAGACAGCAAGTCCAACAAAATAGAATCTGGTAAAAATTTGCTGACAAGTAGTGGAAAGGGTAACCCTTTCTTTATTTGTGGGTACAATACTCTATGCGTGGATCTAAACTATAATAGATACTGATAGTAAGATATTTGATAGTTGACAAGATTTTAGACGATTTTCATATGTGTTTGTTTTCAGGACATGTTTTGAGTATATGTTGGAGCAACATGAATGACATCCAGAGATGACAGGCCCTAAAAAAAAGACCTCATCACTACATTTGTCATCATTGGTCGACAAAGAACGGAGCTGGACATTTCAATAATCAACCAACCATCAACCAACCATACATCTGTATGGTTCTATTTGCCTCTAGCATTCTGGCTCTTTTGACCGTACCGTAGTACTGGACCAAATCAGTTGGTAAAGATGGCAGTTGACCAGATGACTCCGGTACTAGCTGCTAGCTCACTGTTGCCAGCAAGCATAGGGATTGTTTGAACCAACTTACACTGTAAATGGATCATATGGATCAAAGACCCCCCTAAATTCATCTATGTTCAAGCATCATGAATGTTCATTCATGTGGGTTTTCACCAACAAAACTAGACAAAACTCGGGAAAAACGATGGGGATATGATCGGGGAAACCATGGGAAACCAATACCCCGGAGGCTCGATGTACCATCAAAGATGCCATGCTGCAGTGGCACTGGGGCGAGGCCAGTATCATGTATCGGCCGGTGAGATGGTACCGGCCGAACTACAAGTGTTACATTGTAAATAGATGTGATATATATATACATAGATGTCTACCGTATTTTATGCTATTATGATACAGTGATGTGTACTCATATATAATATATACTGTATATATAATACTGTAATAATAATGATATATATATATATCATATGTATAATGTTTTAGTATATATCATTATATGTATGCATTGTATCTATACTGTAGATACTCTGTATACAAGGTGGGGCCTGCTAGATAGCCAATTATCTGCAGTTTATGACAGATATAACATGATATAACTATATATAATATATAGTTAATCAGTATGGTACTGGGGGGAGGTGGGGCAACACCAATTGTAGCAACTTTATTGGACCAACTCTTTGACTAATCAGTATCAGTTTCCAACGTCATCATTGTTAGCAATCAGTAGCAACGTCCATCTCCCATGGACATGTTGGAGCCAGAAGCTGTTCAGATGTCCCAGAGGTCCCAGGGGCAATCATTCCACTGTCGAAGACAGGAGTCTGACTTTTCGATTCAATGCATGTGGAGTGAAACCTCTATCTCAACCTTGCCACTCGTCATGGAACGGTTGCAACACGCAGCAGTTTCGGTTGCCTGCGGCTTCTGCATTCAAGGTTGTCGCATTTTGGAGAGTTCGTAGAACCGATACGTCTTCTTTCTTTGTCCCCCTTTTGACGAGTTGTTGCTGCTTGTTGATAGGGGAATCCTCATCCTTCGAACAAATACTTTGAAGGAACAGTGGCAGGCAACTTATATACATTATATATATATATGTATAGATAGATATATGCACATAATACATAAATGGAATGTTACATGAATGGGATGTTAATTTACTTGTATTTGGAACACAATACATCAATGGGATGTTAGTTACTGGATGTTTTTAATGGGGGGATATTCCAAAGTCCACAACCGATCCCAGGTTGGCGGGCGAAATCTTCAAAGGCAGCTTGCGTCCCTTGGCGCTTTCCATTGTCATCCCAATAGGGGTCAATAAAAAATCGGGATATGATGGATATACAATGGAAAAGTTATCCACTGTAAATGGAGGTTTAAAAGGGAACATTACCATATGTATATATACACATATATACATATATATATATACATATATATATATATACATATATATATATGTATAAATAGTACTTGGAACATCATCCGACTTAGTAAGTGGTTAATAATCATGGTTACTAAGTCCCCGATCCGTAGTTTATCCGGGATGTTTTTCCGCTTTAGAGCTGGGTTACAAGCCCGTTTAACCAGTTACTATGTGGGATGATCCTCCAAGTAGGGGTAGATACAGTATTTCCAAGAGTCCGCTACGGGTGACTTGAGGTTTGTTTCATCCTTTTTTTTTTGAAGGATCAGGATCCAAAAACTGAATCTAGATTTAGTCCCAAGATCATGCAAATACGCTGTAAACCAGCTGGTTTGGAGGATCAGGATTCGAAAACTGAATTTTCAGTGAAAGCAATTATCCATTTGCATGCGGAGTCTTTTCCCATTCATATGGTATCATATGGTGTCATATGGTATCATATGGTATCATATGGTATCATATGGTATCATAGTATAGTAGATTTCGTTTGTTGGTGGTTTATCAGCATTGATCATATGCTGGAATGGGCCAAAACCTATACAGTGCATTACTGTGATACTACATGATTTGGGCAGATGAACACCTGCAACCCATTTTGATGTGAAAACTGGCATACCAGGGATTTGGTCCGCTGGGTGATCACTCAGAACTGACTGTTAGGAGCTAGTAACCTCAGAGGGTCTGTGGCCTTCAGAATGGTTAGCAGCAGCACTGAGGATCTCATCAGAAGTTCGCCTTTTATAATCCCTATTAAGCCCCATTAAGCCCCATTAAGCCCTATTAAGCCCCATTAAGCCCTATTAAGCCCCATTAAGCCCCATTAAGCCCTATTAAGCCCCATTAAGCCCCATTAAGCCCCATTAAGCCCCATTAAGCCCCATTAAGCCCTATTAAGCCCCATCCCATTAAGCCCCATTAAGCCTTATTAAGCCCCATTAAGCCCCATTAGCCCCATAAGCCCCATTAAGCCCCCCATTAAGCCCCCCCATTAAGCCCTATTAAGCCCCATTAAGCCCCATTAAGCCCCATTAAGCCCTATTAAGCCCCATTAAGCCCCATTAAGCCCCATTAAGCCCTATTAAGCCCCATTAAGCCCCATTAAGCCCCATTAAGCCCTATTAAGCCCCATTAAGCCCCATTAAGCCCCATTAAGCCCCATTAAGCCCTATTAAGCGCTATTAAGCCCCATTAAGCCCCATTAAGCCCCATTAAGCCCCATTAAGCCCTATTAAGCCCCATTAAGCAACATTAAGCCCCATTAAGCCCGATTAAGCCCCATTAAGCCCCATTAAGCCCCATTAAGCCCCATTAAGCCCCATTAAGTCCCATTAAGCCCCATTAAGCCCCATTAAGCCCTTATTTTTTTGGGGGGGTCACCTTTTTGGTGGACAGCTTGAACGCCTGAGGCTTGGACGGCTGTCTCCAATGGAGTGACGGCGATGTCTGGCAGCGTCGTGATGGGGAAGAGGAGTGGTGAGTGCCATAGGGTCGCAAGAGATTTGGGGAGTCATAATGAGGATGTTTTCAACATGATTGTTGCGCGAAGATACTGGGAATAGACTGGGAAGATTAGGAGGATATGGGAATATCATGGAATATCCTTGATTAGAAGGTTACAAATGGATACACATGGGGTATTTAACCTTCCAAAAGTAGGGGTTTTCCATGATAATTTCATGGGAATGCTGGTTGGGATTTGAATCAGCCAGCACAAAAAGGTGGTAGGCAAAAGGCCAACAATCAGGGGGGAAGCTTGGGATCTATCGGATATTTCATGGGATTTTTCTCGGATATATAACAAATTTCATATTATACTGAAATGGAGTATATATCCCATGAAATATCATGAAATATCCGATATATCCCATGAAATATCTGACATATTTTTATATGTGCAATATCCCATGGGATATATACAAATTGTATGTGTGTCTGAAAATGGAGTATACTGTACCCCAAATTTGCGGCTATTTTCATGGAACAATGGATGAGAAGCCTGGTGTTTAGAGGCGACCACAAATCATAGCAGTACCATGAGATTGGATTCCTGCAAATCAAGGGGTCCTTCGTGTTCTTTTGATGCTGAATATTCGGATGATTAGGGAATGTTAGATATGTTAGATACATTTAGATACCAAATATCATCAATCTTCGCACGTCAGACCAACATTTTGAGTTGTGCGGGCATAGATAGGATGGTGATATGATAAATTTCTGGATGGGTTGATGGGTCTGCAAAATGAGGCCATCCCAGGAATTCCCTCATCCCAATCATTAAAGAACGATCATCCGAAATCACCAAGCTATCATCCAAAAAAATCATGACGAACTGCTCAATGCCTTGGATGTTCTCTCAGCAAACTTCGCAATGGGACCAATGAGACCACCATTCCAATATACACTGAGAGAATACTTAAAAGAAATGTGCCTGTCTGAAACTACTAGCCATTTTAAGACGTTTATTTTTTTCGACAACACTGGATTTAGGGGTACGGGGTATCCTATTTTCAGGCAAAACCAGATGTCTTCCAAAATTGCAACAATTAGTTGTTTTGCCGGTTCGTTGACAAAGTGCCATTTCACAAAACAGCGTTGTTTTGATTGTTTCCATGCCATTGCCAGAATTGTGTGGTGTTTTTGTGCCATTTTGGGCCCTTTTGCTCAGCACTTCAAATTTTCGCATCAAATGGATGCAGGTATTCATCAAACAGCAAAGGAAACAAGCCATGTGGTGACCCAACAAAGCCTCCCTAGAAGGCCCTATCCAGTGGTTAGGAGGGAGCTAAGGAGCTAGGGGTATTAATATTATTTAATATTCCCTATATATTCCCTATTCAATGGGGAGCCAGTTGGAGCTACGGATCGAGTTTCCCAACCATCAAAATCATCAAATGGTAAGTCTCATCTCAGCATTTTGGTTGGCGCTACTTGGCGCCTGGTGCAGGAGACCGAAGAGATCGCCATGGACCTGCGGAGTTTGCACTTTCGCTTGGTGACCTTCAGAGAGATGGTCGCCTCAGGATGGACCTGGAAACAGCGCTGGTGGGTGAGATCCATGGTGAACTGAATCTTTGAACATCTTAATGAAGTCTAATATAAGCTATAAATGATGTTATAAATTGCTTTTAGATGATCTAAGATGTATAATTGTTTCATGTTGTTTCTGATTCTTGAATAAACCAGGAGCTCGGAATGTGAACTTGTATATGCCAACAGTTTGACGTGTTTAACACGTTGCTTGTGTTCAGATTGGTTCGTCTGAAAATAGGCTACCCATTGGCTACCCCAAAATTTGATTTATCCTCATTTTCCCCATTAAATGGCAATTTTGAGGAGATACCTCATTTTCAGTCCAAAATTGTTTATATCATTTTCTATCCCATGTATCCCAAGATTACATGCCAATAATACCCATAGGATCTATGTATGCTATATATGGTAACATTTACCATCAATATACCCCCAATGTTAGCATATATATATATACCATACATGGATCCTATGGGATATGCTATGAAATTACCATTTGCGGTGAAGCAGGGTGAACAAAAACCCATCGACGACCAAAAAACCTGGTCCGCTAGGAGACTTCAGTGGCCTGGAGGTTGACGGCCTCGAGGATGCCGTGAGGTGTTTGAAGCTTGGCGACGGAAAACAAACACCTTTGCCATTGGGCACATATGGTTTAATATGGTTAGTTGATAGTGGTTAATAGGATTAATATGTAAAAAAAACATATTGGGATTCACTTAGGATTTATGATGGTTCATAGTGGTAAATGATGATTAATAATGGTAAACATAGTGGTAACACATCCACAACCATAGAACTTACCATAGTTTTTACAACCACGTTTGCTATCGCGCCGTTGGGGCTTCAAAAATTACGGTTGCACAAAGTGATTTTTTCGTTGAAGCCACTCGGCCAGCCAGCCATTAGGTGCTGCTGTTTCCCGGAGAAATGATCAGCCACATTGCCACAGACAAATAGCTGATTGGTGGTTTCAAACATTTGTTATTTTCCATAATATATGGTCAGCGAGCCCGATCTACAATTTCACTGTTGTAACGCAATATGCTGTGCAACATCGAAGCCGAACTAAGGTGTGCGAGAGCAAAGGTCCAAAAGTTCCATAATATATGGGATAATATAGCTGATGACTATGGGATAATATTTTTTTAATTTTTGGGATAATCATGAATATAGCTGATGGGATAATCCTTCCCATTGACGCACTCATATTTTTCAAGATGGTTAAAACCACCAACCAGATAGGGAAACTGATGATTAACTTTTGGATTTTTGGTGTACTTTCTTTTCAGACAAACCCAACCAAGAAATACCAAGTATATTAAGCGGATGTTACATGATGTTACATGTACACCTGGGCAACAAGTTCCCCCTTTATTACATGTGCTTACCCCGAGAAAAGGCACCCTTAAAACGGCTGTGTAAAAACCAGGAGCAAAATCGCCCAAACGGCCTCCGCGGATGAAGATGTTGCTTGGCAGATGTCCAGTTTTTTTTTTGAGATGGAGATTCGGAGATCTTTGATGGAGAGATCCCCTGGGTTTTCTGTTTTCTTGATGTTTGATGCGGCTAAACACCTTGTGTAATGACCTGGGTTTTGAAATGTTTTGAACCACAGCTAGAAGGACTTGGACCTGATGGTTGGAATATTGATAATGTGGTAAACCCAAGAAAAAGCGATCCCCAAATTCACTGTAGATGGGTGGTATAAACCCTTCAAAACTGGAGGTTTATTGTTAGAACGTACACATTCGGACTCCCACGTTCGGAACGTCTTAACTTGCCTGGAGTTGGTTGCAACCGGCATTTGGAGCTTGCAGATAGCACTTGCAGATCCCCCATGGCCGGTCCACTTTGTCAAGAGAATCTGGGATAATGGGAGTGGGAAACTTGGGAAACCATGGGAAACCCAATAATGAGGCCACCCCAATAATTGGGGCTTTATTATTGTATACCATGACATCATGGTATACCCGTCTGTAGCCCGTTGTAACTGGTGACTACTTGCGGATGCAGTTCTCGTTCTGATTGGATTTATAACTCAATATATCCAACGTATGTGGGTAGTTGCCATGGTTATATCATGTTATATCTATCAAGTTATTAAGAAGCCCAATTGCACTACCAGGTAGATTAGTGACTAGTGGCATATGCATCGGCATGTTTCATATGTGTTTTTTCTTTGAAATGTTACCTACTGACCATTCCTTGGATGCCCCAAGTATGGCATTGAGTTTACTTGGATCTGAGATAGTAAAATCACCACTTTTAGTAGGTAAATGAACTATAAATTGGCCATGTTTATCCATTTTCAACAGCTATGTTAATATAATATTTAATTATATATATATATGCAACCCATATGTAACGTGGATACAACATAGTAATCCTTAAAACCCTTGGGTTTTTTTCGGTCAGGTCAAAGTCCTAGCATCCAACCTGCAAGAGCAGATGGAGCGATGCAAATCGGCTGGTGAGTTTTCTTTCGTGTGGTGGTTGGGCTGATGATGAAAAAAATGGTAGATCAACAACACAATCAATATGATATACATGAGATTTGTATATACAAACAAATATATATATATACAAGAATCAATTATTTATTTACATTTATTTGACTGTGTATAAATAGAAACATGTATATACATAGCTATGTAGACAAATACTGGGCTAGTTGGTTCTTTATGGAATCCATGTTTCGTTGCTGTTGGTATTGGAAAAAAAAAGTACACCGGATGGTTGTGAAACCACAAATGTTTGGATGACTAGTGGTTACTGTATGTTACCGTAGGGTCCCCAAAGAGATAGACATTTGTGTGGTTATCTTTTTTTTTACTGGTCAGTTTGGTCAAGTTTCCGACATGTTCTATATATTGATATAAACTCATGCTTCCCACCCAAATGCTTTGACATCTATCGGTTGGTGATGTCTCAACACAATGCAGATGTATTGGTGAATCTCTTGATGGTTGAAACTCCCTGTGCTGACGGTGAAACAAATCCCATTTGTTTGAAGAAGTTTTCCCCGGAAATGCAATCCTCCTTATCTCGGGGAGGGAGCAGGTAAGTCAGTCAAATAATAACTACTCTAAAGAGCCCATAAAGGCCTCACAATCCTGTTCAGTGCCTCTAAAACCCCTCATCATCCTTTATAGTGACTCTTACACCCTTCATACTGGCTCTTAATCCCTCTTGAGTGCTCTTAACAGACGAGAGGCATGGACTCAACTCATAACTCGCTCATATCAGCTCTCAAGTGCTCTTTTGGTGATGCTCTTGACGGCTTAGAGCAGTTGAGATGGGGGAGGTTACATCAATAATACCTGCTGTTTTAATCTGTTTTACAGGGTTTCCCCACACCAACAACTATGCAACACACAGGGGAGGCTCCGCTCGATTTTGGGTTCTGTTCAAAGTGGCCCTTCAAGATGAGGGTGGTCAGATACAGAGGGGTCGCTCCTGCTTTCTATGAATATTGTTGGTTTATATATATATATTATCCTTCCCTTTGTTGGTTCTATACCCTTGTATTCTGAAAGTTCACCACGGAAAAGCACGTATTGACGGTATGAAAATACTCCTGGCACAAGATTCCTGATAACATATCCTGAAAACAATGGGAACCTCATTCTGATTACTGGGAATATTGGGATATGATGTTATTTTTTGGAATTATGGTATCCCAATAGAATACTACAATATACATATACATATACATACATATATGATATATATATATATACAGATATGATATATATATATATACACAGATTCCCACAGTATTGGTTGTTTTGATTGGTGAAGAATAGCCATCCTCCAGCAAAAAAAATCACCAGCCTTCCCCGTCAGGTCAAGAGCAGCTCCAGTGGGTCTTAGAACTTGGCAGCTCCAAGGCCGTGAAACTATTCGGGTCTCATCATAAATGGTTCAGAACCGGTAGGTAAATGGTTGGGAAAAATAGATTCCAAAAAAAGATAAATTATAGATAATGATAATTGATGTAAATGATAGATAATTATAGACTATATATAGATTCCAAAAAAAGGGGGGTCTTGATTTTGCGAATCATTTGCAAAGCCATCATATTACGCTGCTGGTATATAATGCGTATACATGTCTTTGGTGATGTTTGGGGAAGATCTAAAGGAAAGTATACCGTGAAAACGGTTTCATTGACGCCTATTGTCACTATAATACCTTGACATGTTCTACGACAGCCATTCGTTGCCAACGACACGTAGGGATCGCAGCTCGCAATTGGCCTCGGTTAGGAACTGGCATATCATATTCAATTAGAAAGTACCTTGTATAATTTACCCTCTGGTAAACATACAAAGCTATGGAAAATCACCATCATTAATAGGTAAATCAACTATTTCTATAGGCAATGTTCAATAGCAAACTGTTAAATTACCAGAGGGTAGAGTTAGATGTTTTTTGTCGCGGGTAATTTCACGCCTTGGTCCCAACCACTCTGTCACACCGATCTTCGGACGTAGCCATGTCGATGTCAACAGCCGCCATTTCACTGTGACGTCTCTGCGAAGTGGAATAAGATGGCGGAGGAAAGCGAGGTGACGTTTGATGTTCAGGCGCAGTTGGATTTACCCCAGGTACCATCTGGTACTCGGAAAATGGTAATTTTTCACAGGTTAATTAATCATGTACAATCGCAAATGGGTTAGCTTTCTCCATGGCCATAATCAATCTGCCAGAGGTTAAACTTAAGATTCTACTGCAGTTCAGTACATCAAACAATGAACGATGTGACCTGTTGAGTGTGAGTTTAGTGGCTGCATTTGATATATCCTGGTGTTTCATGTTGCCGTACCTGATTTTCAAGCAATCTGTGAAATCCTACACATTCACATTGAGATGGGATGCTTGTGTTTTATCAATCATTCTCCCCATTAAACTGGCCATAGATTGGGGGTGCATCCGCCCGCCGTTTTTAGAGACAGCCGCATAGTATTAAGACTGGTCATATATCCAAATGATATCCCAATGGTACGCTGGCAGCGCTGCTAGGTACACTTGTTGAACGGCGAAGAATTGACATTCAAGAAACTTTCTGGATACTGGATGGATCATAGCCATCCACAAGTATATGTTTATATTTATTGGGTTAGATGGGTTTAAGTTACACCTTATCCCCCTAAAAGTTGAACTTCTTTTCTGGGTATCAACAAGCCACCAAGGATATACAGTTGGACGTCAAGTACAGCAACTGGTGTGTGACACCCTGCCAGCCAAAGCGGGAACTGCAATCTCTTTGGCTTCCGACACTTCGAAGCTGTTGCTACAGCAGACTTTGCTTCGACAAACAGCGGGCAATGAAGGTGAGCGAGAGACCAAAATCACATCGCTGATGATGAATTTATATATATATACATATAATATAATATACAGCATACCAGGAGCAATGACAACCAGGAAAAATAAAGGTTGTATGTTAAGACCCAAAAAAAATAGGTCTTGGAAATTCATGGTTTGAAAACCCGGTTTTGGAACATGATAATATTCAATATATCTATAGATTGATTTGGTTATTGATTGTATATTGGTATATTGACTTATAAAACCAGCCATACCACACCATCCAACCATCCCAACCCTTCCGGCTACTTTTGTGGCCACTCGGCTCGACATCATCAAGCTGCTCCAACCTGCTATTTGCCAGGTCCTGAGATTTCCTGGTGGCAACATGGTTATGACGGTTAAGAATTATCTGTGATATATATATATAGGTTCGACATTTGGTCTACATGATACAGGTCTATAAAGCACACATAAACTTGAGATATTTAGATCTTTACATGCATGTACATATAATCATCATGTCGATATACGTATATATATAAATATATAGCGTGTCTGCATGTACATTGATATAGATGTACCATGCACTGGTACACACAAACATCAGTCCAAGTGAAGCGCCCACAGCACTCCACTATACCCAGGAAATTTCAGACTTGAATGTCATCAGCGTCTGACAAAACAGCGTTTCTCATCATCAAAAAAATTCTCTGAATTACTCTGAGCGATGTTGTTCTTGATGCAACCCTGCGGGATATCCTCGCAGGCCTGCCAACGAAATCTTCAGATAACTGATTGGCAAAAGCCAACAAATTCAAACCAGCTTCCCCTCTCTTGGCTTGAAGAAAGAGTGTCAAAAATTGATGGTGCAGGTAATGTCCTTTCGGTGTAAAAGGAAATCTAGCTTTCCGCTGTTGGTAACACATCAGGGCCAACAAAGAATAGCCACAGTTTTCGTTCAATATCCAGAAAAATACCACTAATACAACCTTAATTTACTGAACCACATAAACTGATTACAATCAGACTTCCAATTCGTCCAGTGGAAAATCAGCCCCAACTGAAACAGAACTTGGAGGTCAAAATCCCTGCCACCCTGACTCGCAGGTTTGTCTTCTGGGTGTCCCTGCTGGCTTCACCAGTCGACGACGATGGGATCAAGGGGAAAAAAGTGTCAGGGCATGGCCGGGCATTCGCAGACAATGGGGAATGTTGGCAATAGCTTGGCTTAAGTTAATATGAGACATATGTTCTTTCCTGATCTTCCCATTTAATACTCATATAAGATTCCATGTGGTATTTTCGTTGGGTAGCGGCGGTAGAGGATGTATTTGGCATCCTTGTGATGACAGGTATGTCATATATCAAACTATGAAAATAGACATATAGTTAGCCTATTATACAATTCAAATCTATTTGATCAAAGAACATCAATGACCGTGGTTGTTGTCAGCCAAAATGGCTTGAAGAGATAATGGTGACATCCACCAGTATCTCAAAACCCGGTTTTTGGTAGGGTCCATGATGACCCCCTTCAGATACGGGTTACAAAGATAGAAACCCGGTTCTTTCAAAAAAACCTTCATTTTGTCCATAGGGCCAAGCTGATGGTATATATATATACAATTTACAACATATATATATATATATATACATAATATAATATACAGCATATATATATATATATATATACAATATACAACATATATATATATATATATTATAGATATACTCATATTGACACGACAAGGGACATGTCAGGCACTGGATGTTTCAAGTCTCTCAATCAACCAGCAGTTGTGGGAATCTCTATTTTGTCAGGCAAAGATTGCATCATGGATGGAGTGGATAGGTAAACGTTGGCTGATTGCTTCCCGGAGTTCCCAAAATGTACTAGCCTTAAAACTATTTGCCCGAGCCAAACAACCCATAAACCATGGCTCGTTGCATAAGTGGTTACCTCCAACCAGTCAAAGTGAATATAAGTGAATAAAACATGCTAAGATACAGGGCAAATCTCTTGTCCACAACACCAAGACTTTTTTTGGCTAAATATAGCGACCTCACTGGGCAGTTGATGAATACTTCATCAGGACGATTTGTTTTTCCCCCATCCACAGTGTCAGAAGAAAGCAACCTGTATCTTTTCGGATCAGAGTTATGATTCCGATGACCACTTCACATGGCCTGCGTGGTCCGGGTCGTCCGAGACCCAAGCATCAACTTTCCAAGAAACTTCTGCAGGAGTTTACGGGGAAAGGGTGTTCGAAAGCCCAAGAGGCCCAAGAGGAAACACGCAGGTTGTCCTGGCGGTGTAAGGGGAATCATGCCCAAAATGATCGACATTTCTGGTTTTTGAATGTCAGCAGCTCTAGCAGACTCTAGGAGTTTGCACAGATAATCTACGGGAAAACATGGAAAACAACAATAAGCCGACCGAGATGATCCTATCAGAATGTTTCCCCAGACAAAATCTACTGACAATTATGGCAAGCATCCTTATATAGTAATTATATACCCACCCTACAAAATCTTAAGCGACAATCCCAAATCTTTGGATGATTTTGTTCTATAACCACCACAAAAGAAATATCATGCCATATCATGCCCTTTTAAGCACCTACCCAAAGTCAGATAGATCCCCCAAAAAAATATGGGAGTATAGATGATGTTCCCATTTCACGATGATGTTCCCAGCTAGATTTCCCAGCTGTCCACGGGTGCACCCGGTAGGCTTGGTCACCTTCTCCTGCACCTTTGTTCCCATGGCTCTCTATGCCGCCTGGCGGCTGTTGGACGCACGGCGCCACATCGATGGTGCTCTGGCAGAGCAGGAAGAGATGGCATTACAGGGCCTGGTGCAGATGAGACTGGGATGGGGATAGAACCGGAGAGAGATGGGGTCATGTTGGATAATCACGGGGATATAATGGAATATAATTTCACATATTATATTTATGTATACATATACACATAGATATTATATATACATATACGTGTATATATGCATGTATGTATACATATGTATATATATATATATATATATACAGTGTATATATATATAATGTGCATATATATATATTTACACTGTATATACAGATATGTATATGTATGTGAGTAATATATATATATATATATGCAGAAGCCACTTAGGAGTTAGTTGCATATAGCTAAAACCAACCAACTATATGTTAGATGGGTTAATTATGCAGGAATACCTTCAATTGTATGGCGATAGTGGGGAAAATGAATCGCCAACCATTGGATTTTGGGTATCCAATTTTTGGTCAAACCCATATTCATGTGTTGTTCTGGCATGCGTTTATATATACTTTCATAGTTTAGCTTGGTGTGTATTGCTGTTTGTTTATATTATTGGTGAATGAGAGTTTTTGTTTTTCAAAGACAAACCATGCAGCTTTTCAATGTCTACTTGGGATGGTTGTTGTTGAAAAAATATGCGCAGATTTTGGTTGAGGAAAAGCTAACGTAAAATGCACCAAAGGTTCTACCGTTTGGGTAAAAAACATGAGGTTCATACTGGTCGCTATTTTGATGTGTAAAAGATTTCCCTTTGTACATTCTGCCCAAACGACTCAACTAGCCACTTGGGGTATGAGTGAGGTGAACCTGCTTGTGATTCCAATATATATAAAATAAAATTGTTAAATGTAATATAATATAATTCAATATAATATAATACAATATAACATGATATGATATATAATATATAATATAACATAAGATAATATATAATATATAATATATAATATATAATATAAAATATATTAATATATAATATGTAATATATGATATATAATATTTAATAAATATAATAATATATATATATAATATACATTCTGATAAGTTTGATCTCTATCATACCTTCAACCGGGATGTGGACAGTTGGGATACGACCAACCTTTCCGGTTGCTTCAGAATTGTCGAAGTCTACTTCGATTTATTTTGGGGTTTTCTTTCAGAAATGAGATGAGAATGCCCTCCTGATCCAACTGTGTTTTTCAAATTGAACATACCAACGGTTGTTGGCTTGTGAATGTTTATGAATGTTTATGCTGGCTGATAAAAATACTTTGGATGTTCCTTCTTACCTGGGATGAAGCAACTTTGACCGATACGGGCCATGGGAGTTGAGCCGTACTTCGCCGTACTTTGCCCGGAGGAAAGGTGTGGAGTCTTCCATCATTCTGCAGCTTCCCCCAAGTCTCCGGCGCTTCACTGGAGGATTTGGCCGCCAAGATGCAGTGTTGCCAAGCAAACTTGTGACTGGTCGAAAGTCTTGTTTCTTTTGTTTGTTGGAAGCCGTGACTGATCAATATTATAAAGATAACATGGTTTTGAATAACAGATATGCTCAGTTTTTATGGCAGTTTATATATATAATATAACATACTATAATATATAATATAACATAACATAATATAATTTAATTCAATATGATGTAATGTAATATAATGTAATATATAATTTAATTTAATATAATATAATACATATATATATATATATATAACATAATATATAATAATAATAATAACAATAAAATAACATAATATAATATAATATAATATATAATATAATATATAATATAATATATAATATAATATATAATATAATATATAATATAATATATAATATATAATATAATATAATATGGTATAATATAATATAATAATATCGTTTGTTGGAAGCCGTGACTGATCAATATTATAAAGATACAATGGTTTTGAATAGCAGATATGCTCAGTTTTTATGGCAGTTTATATATATAATATAAATTAATATAACATACTAAAATATAACATGACATAATAAAATTTAATATAATTTAATATAATATAATATAATGTAACATATAATATACTATAATGTAATTTATAATCTAATATATAATATAATATAAATATAAATATAAATAAATATATATATATAAACATAATATAATGTAATATAATATAATATAATATAATTATAATATATAATACAATATATATTTTATATATAATACAATATATAATATAATATAATATATTTTATTATATTATATTATATTATATTATATAATATATATATAAATAGATAGCGTAGATTTCTGGACAAATCAACCTTGAGATTTTGGTGGTTGAGACATGTTGGTCGCCAGGAGAGCTTGAGCCTCGCAGACCTGAACCAAAGTCTGAAAGTCATCAGTCTTCCGCAGGCTCTACGAGACTTGACCTTAGGTGCTCATTTCAATCAAAGCTTGGTGGGGGTGAAGTTTCCAAGCAGCCTGGAAAGCTTGACATTTGGGATGTGGTTCAACCAGAGCTTGGAAGGCGTAAATTTGCCCTGCAATCTGCTGAAACTCACATTTGGTGAGAGTTTCGATCAGAGCTTGCAAGGTGTGAAGCTGCCAGAGAGTCTCTCTGGCCAATGGTTTTATTGGTTATTTGTTTTCGAGTGTTTTCTAGTGTTTACGATGGGATAATGATGGGATAATCTTCGGTTGCTGTTGCGTGGCATCCCTGATCCCCCAGTCCGGTCTCTCTGGCAGCGAGCTGCACCAGCTGCAGGTCTGCAGAAGTTGACCTTTGGGAGACATTTCAATCAGACATTGGAAGCTGTGACGTTGCCTGCAGCTCTGGAAGACTTGACCTTTGGTGGTCATTTTGACCAGACAATGCAGGGAGTGAATCCAGGATTTGCTTCTGATTTTTGTTGTTTTTGTTGATGTTGCCTCCCTAAAATCCAACAGGATAGCAGCACTTGGGACTCTACCTACTGGATTAAATAGTTAAAAAATGCTTGGATATGTTTGCCGGAGAAAATGATGTATAGAAGACCATCCTATTTAAATTCCCATTTAGTTCGAGGCTTGCCCAGCTTGCCATGTTTGATGACATCGGAGGGGCCCGCGACGTGCAAGGAATCTTCCACAAAGTCTTCAAAGCTTGACCTTCGGCGACACCTTTGCACAGAGTATGGATCAAGTGACGTTGCCTTGTGGACTTCAAGGCTTGCATTTTGGCGACTGGTTTGACCAAAGCAGAGGAATGAGCCTTTGACAATTTGAGGAATGAGCAAAGCAGCTAATAAAAACTAAAACTCATCAGAATCAAGCAGAATCGTTCGCATCAGAACCGAACGAAATGGGATTGGAATGGATTGCGAATATGAGATGCTGTTTCTACAGTATCTGTTTCTACTGTATTCGATAATGTATCTGTGTTGCATCATTTTGATTCATTTTGCAGGTGCCTGGGGGTTCCTCTCTTAATTCAGGAGTTGATTCGACTTTTTCAATTGTTCCCCTCTGTAAGATGACCAATCCCAGGAATTTGCCCAGCAATCTACGCAGCTTAACTCTGGGTGGAAGGGGTTCCAGCGTCTTGAAACAGCTGAAGTTGCCGAGCACTTTGCAAAGTTTGACTCTGGGAAAAGGTGCTGTGGCTCAAAGTCATTGTTTTTTGTGGACACCAAAACAAAACGATGGATAGGAATGGATGAACAGGAACCTATAGTATATCCCTGGGGGTTCATGCTTACTATATGTTCATATGTATGGTTTGCGGTCGTGGCGCCTCGCCCCAGGTTTCAACGAGGGCTTGAAGGGTTTGCCAGAGAACCTGCAGAGCTTGACCTTTGGGACACAATTCAACCAAAGCCTGGAGGGTTTGAAGCTCCCGAAGCTTCAGAGCTTGACCTTTGGCAACAACTATCGACAGACGCTGGAAGGTATGGGTCAAAGGTATTCGTCAAGACCACGACATTTTGAACTGAAAGAAACAACATGAGGTACAGTAATAGTTAATATATATATCTATCTATCTATCTATCTATCTATCTATCTATCTATCTATCTATCTATCTATCTATCTTTCTATATATCTATCCATCTATATATATATATATACATAAATTATGAATAATTATGGATACAAATTGCAAGTCCACTTGGTCGAGACTCCAGCAGATTTCTGGGCCCGCAGGTGTGGAGTTGCCTGAAAGCCTTCAGAGCCTGACGTTTGGAAGATATTGGAGCCACAGCCTCGAGCACATGGTGTGGCCACGGGGTCTTCAACAGTTGACTTTTGGTGACTTGTCAGAATGCGAGGCACTCATATGCTCACCCTTGACACCATGCAATAAGCATGGAGCTAGCATATGCTCCATGTATGGATAATCGATGCATGTATTTTATCACCATTCATATGCTTCAAAAACTGGAACAACATGTTGCACAAGTAGATGAAAATACAGTATCATACATAGAGCATAATAGAGCATCATAGAGCTTACTGTGTACCCTGAAGGCTCATGGACACCGCAAATATGCCCATAGAGAACGTTGTCCATGCCCAATTCCTCGGGCATATGCTTCCCTTGTGGGGTCTCCACTTTTATTTGAAAATTTTGGAGGTCTTCTATTGTTCTGGATTGATGCGCTGTGTAGATATGAGGGTCTGTAAAAGAAGTTGGGTACAGCCCCAAATTACGATACTAGCGTGGAAAATTCGTGGAAACATCATCATTTGTGAACTTGGGATACCCACTTATGTGATTTTCGATAGGAATACCCAATAATATTTATTGGGATACCCAATAAGATCATATTCTCAGAAAGAATCCGTGTGAGTTTGTGTTTGAATTTGCAGCAAGTTTTGACTTCGGACTCTCCCAGTCGGGTAGTCTGCACTATCCAATGCAGCTTACAAGCCAGCAGTCACAAGTATTACTAAATCCCAGTATGATCATAAGTCATAAGTAGATGAGTATGATCATAAGTACTGTAGATATCTGTAGATGTTTTTGTTTTTTTTCATCTTTTTGTGATGTGCAAACAGTTTGCAGGTGAGAGGTTTGGCTGTCGATTGGACTGCGTGAGATTCCCCAGCAGCCTCTCGGACAGGAATAGGATCCGTGGCGCGGAAAAAAAAAGTGACAACGGGCCTAAGTCTACGTTACCTTACTTACAATGGATGGATATGGATTATTTTATAAATTACAATATTATCATATTATACGTATATTATGTTTTATATTGTTGATGATATTTCTATTTATGATATGACAAATCATGTTCCGAGCTCACAGGTCTTCAAAGCTTGACATTGGGCGACTACAACTTGCGGCTGCCCAGCGGGATTTTACCTGATGGTCTCCAATACTTGAGATTTGGAAGTATGTTTAACTCGAGCCTTGAGTATGCAGAGTTGCCAGAGAGTCTTCAAACCCTGATTTTTGGTCGAAGCTTCAATGAAAGCTTGGAGAAGGTAAAGTTACCAAGCCTTCGAACTTTGGTCTTTGGTGATGGTTTCAACCAGAGCCTGGAGAAGGTGGAGTTTCCCAGCCTGGAAAATCTGACTCTTCCTGCTGGATACAACCACAGTTTGGACTGCGTCAACTTTCCCGCGACTCTTCGTAGCCTGGAGTGTCGAGGGATCATGGTCAGCTCCGTGTGAGCGAAAATTAGAGCGGCGCTTGGGGTGGAGCTTGTTTCCGGGTAACCCTTGGATGGCTTATTGAATAATATGCAAATATGTTCCCGTGAATGAGGTTACAGTACATATATAATCGATTATAATCGTATATGTGATATATCTTGATATGTAGATATGCTGTCCAAGATTGGCCATGATTTCTTCATTTGTTTCCGATATGGTTTGGATGCTCGTGGACAATTTGTGACTGAAGTTTCAACTCTCCAGGTGGGCTCACGATTCTGAACACCCCAAAAATTGCTGTTCATACTAACTACCTAAAGATCCATGCTCAATGCCAAGCACTAGAATGATTGATTCGTAATCATTGGATTGCTTTCAAGGACAATGTACAGGAAACCCTTAGATCTCTTGGGGAAAAGCATGGTTTCCGGTTAAGATGTGTCCTTCAACTTCAACCCATCCAGTGAAGTCATGTTTACTAAAAACGACCAAGCTCCGCCGGGGCCAGCCAGGCCGGTGCGGTGCTCCTGCAAGGGCAGAAGCGTTTGGCGGAACAGCTGACGCAGCTTCAGGAGATGTGTCCCGTTGTTCCCTGTGTTTTTTTCCCTATGGAAATTTTCCCCCAACGTTGGTCCTTTGTGGGGTGAATGATTGTAAGTATCATAAACTATCTACAGTGATTGTTGATAGATATGTGAACTTATCCACATTATTTAGTTCTGTGAGCCTATGTGATAATATATTTAATAAATATAATATACAATATATAGATATAATGACGACATCGATATAGAACAACATACTACATGCGTATGGACATAGGCATTCGTATGTGTCCATCCACTACACCTTTTTTTTGTATGTTGCTAGGTTTGAATTTTGTTCCTCATGTTTCCACTAGTATGAACCCCCATTAGCCATAAATATATCTTCCATAAACATCCGAAAACGACATGTTTCCTACTTATTAATTTTCTTTGCAATCATTAGGCCCCTCACGCCTCCTTTTCAGTGATTGCCTGATCCCTCGAAAGAGGACAGCCATAATATGATGATACATGTGTGTGTGTTGTTGGTATGTATATAATATATATATATATATATGTGTATGTAATGCAATACAGTACAGTACAGTATACACATTATACTATATATATATATATATATACACACGTGTTCAATTATATATATAGTATAATGTGTATATATACAATTACATGTATATATATATATACACATAAAAATATATGTGTATATTTCTATTCCAGAACGTTTTCTTGGCTCTTTGTCTCATGCGCTTGCTGTGCCTTCAAAGGCGGTAGCTCAACGACCAGATGAGCACCCCCACCATGTGGTGAAGCATTGTGAAGCCATTGGGTTCTAAGGCCACCATTCCCATGTCTAATTGGTCAAAATTGGATACCCCAGGAACGTATGTGGATAGGAAAATGCTTGGAAAAAGGGTGAAACATAGTGATTTAATGAGAATTTCATGGGGGAAAACGGTATATTATAGCCTCTGGGGATTTAACATAACTATGGAAAATCACTATTTTGAGTAGGTAAATAGTCTATAATTGGGTTATTTTCCATAGCAAACTGTTCAACTACCAGAGGGTATATGGTTGATACATGTTAGTACTGAAAATAGACCTGAAAATATGCGGTCTTGCAAGACAAAAGAAAATGACCTATAACCAGATAATAGCTGTTGTTTCGAGTCTCTTTTGCTGCATTTGCTTTCATTTTAGATCTTGTATTTAGGTGTCTTTTGTGTTCTAGCCAAGTGGAAGAAACAAGTTTATGAGGGCCCTTTCTAAATCAGCTCAAGCCCAATTGCAACAAATTAAGCTTCCAGATTTTTGCAGATGATCTCTAACTTGTTCAAGGATAGTTTTTGACTGAAAAGCAAAGAGTCAAACTCACAACTGAAAATCCACATTAGATCAGTATTGGAGTGTTTTGAAACATATGTTTTTTGGACCGTTTGAGTTACAGATCAGCTATTCACGTGATCGCTTTTTCATATATTTGCATTTCCCGCGACTTTGGATTATAGAATCACCAGTTTCCCGAATTTGTCATGTTCAAATCCAATTGAATCCCATGAATTATCAGTAAATCTCATTAAATGTCCATGAAAAAGCTCATTTGTTATTCCCACTCAATCTTCATGTTTTCATCATTTTTCATGCTAAGACTCCCACTATGAAACCCCATTCTCATTGCTGCATCACAGCCAGGAGACGGCCATCACTCCGCAGCTGGACGCGGTGCAGAAGCGAAGTCAACGCTTCCTGACGCACCTGGCCACCGACGACAAGGCGTGGACTCGTGGAAGCCCAGCCATTCCCTGAGTTTTTGACAGGTTTTTGATAGGAATAGATGGTGATTTATTGAGCATCAGCATCTTAATGTGAGGGCTAGAAGTTGAACTTTAGAGTTTTTTTTGGGTGGGGACTGAACTTTAGTGATAGTGGTAGAATCGTATAATCATGGGATAATTATTATGGGAAATAAGCAGAATTGCAGAATTGCAGCAGGTACTGTGGTGTACAGTAATATCATGGGATAATTCTGAACTATATATATATATGATATTGGTGTGTGTTTGAGGTGTTTTACTTTATCCAAGTAAAACGTATATTAATTCCTTCCATTTTTGCGTATTAATGAAGTAACACACATGAATGGTGATATACAACCAACTTGATATGATTTAATTACTGGGTGCTACTCTGAACACTTACATAAGTAGAAAATGGCACTGTACTTAGCTTGAATCGGCGAAGAGTTGGGGAGTAGTGTGTGTATGGGTGAGTGGGTGAGTGGGTAGGTGGGTGGATGGATGGATGGATGGATGGATGGATAGAAATATGATGAAATATGAGGTCTGTTTAAACTTAGATACCACATTTTCCTTGCTCATGTGAGTATGTCTGAAAATGGGGTACACTGGTTCATCACTACTTTCATCATTATGTTCCTCACTATGTAAAGTGGCCGAATGGATGGTTACCCTATTTTCAGACACACACCCATGTATTTGTATGTATACATATATATATATATATGCACATCGGGAAAAAGTCATGACGACCTCACTGGAAATGATAGGTCTATTTTTAGTAGACCTATCAAGAAATGGCATGAAGTTAGTGTTTCAGATTGGTGAATTAATATTTATTTCAGGTGTTTATTTACTGTACATGTTTCATCTATATGATGGTCCTCTCATGCCAGATCAGGATCGTCGTCTCGCATTACAGTCATGGCCCCTAGGATTTGTTAAATGGAGCTACCAAATCCTGATCAATTCCAACTGGAAAAAGACAACATACCCTCTGGTAAACTAACATAGCTATTGAAAATGGCCATTTATAGTGGATTTTCCCATTAAAACTGGTGATTTTCCATAGCTATGTGAAATTACCAGAGGGTAGTAACAAGGGTAATTGTTATTTATATACTATATAGGTCGTCATTCCATTTGATTAGACTACAAGTTCATAGTTGTTCAACAAATATCATGCACGCATACATCACAATAGATCATGATGTATCCTTCTCATACATACATAGATGTCATGATGTAAATATCCTGATATATCAATATATATATATATATGTGAGAGTGTATATCATTATATATCTAATTATATGTATATTATCAATACATCATTATAAAATTATAACGACCTCACTGTGACCTCACTGGAATCATGGTTAATAAGGGAAATCATCCCCAAATGGCCTTAATTCAGGTTTGTGAACTATATATCATGACACATAATAATATATAAGTTAAACTTTCCATCTCATAGATATTGGAAATCATGTGTACATCATAATGGACACATGTTTATTGTCATAAATATTTGTTCATTTCCATATAAATTTACCAACATATCATGGAAACATACCCTCTTGTTATTTAACATAGCCATGGAAAATGGTCCATTTATAGATGGTTTACCTGGGTTTACCTATTAAAACTGGTGATTTTCCATGGCTATGTTAAACTACCAGAGGGTAGATCATTCCATCTCATCGGCCTCCAGGTGAAGAGCAAGGCCTCGCAGCTCTTCAGCGCTGTGGAGCAACGCTTCGCCGAGCAGCTGCCGAATCAGCTGGAGGAGCCAGCGCCACGTCGCACCGTGAAACGGTGCGGCGCTGGTGGTGGGTTGGTAAAGCGAAAGACATGGGAAAAATCATGGCCTATAGATACATTTTTAGTGGGATGAACATCCATTTACCAGCTATTTTGGGGTTCACTAGGTACCAGGGTTTTGACCCATCCCCAAATGGGAAAAAATCATGGAAAATCATGGCATTCTGATGCTCAGTAAACCATCCATCCCCATTTTTTGGCGAATCATGGCCATTTTGATGGTCAGTAAACAATCCCCAACATGATTTCTAAATGGCTACTCAAGCAATGACCTTAAAGATTTAATACTTCGTCAAGCAAGGGGCTCCAGCATCCCCCATGGTATTCGCAGCATCAAGATATTGCTGGTTTCTTATTGCTTTAGAAAAAGATCAATGGGGTTCTAAGTAGGAATATCACGGGATGTTCTGTGGGATATGTACATATTATATATATATATTGGAATGGTATAAGCCAATTATATGTTTTTTGGATGTGTCTGAAAATTATGATTAACTGGTGGTTTTGGGGTACATTATTTTCAGATAAACCCATATGCACGAAGGCTATAGTTTTAGATATTTTGGAACAATCTTTCAAACAGAAGAGTGTATAATATATATATATGTGTACTGTACATAATTTGTAATACTATACCTTACACACATATGGTATAAGTTGTATGTATAGTATGCATATATGGGATCCTTTTGGTGACTTTTAGCTGGATGATATCAATATGTTGAAACTACTTACCATATTTGTCAGTTGGAACCAACACTTGAACATCAATTATTCCTATATACATGTTTCCCTGGGTTCTATCCAACAAGACCACTGATGTACGTATAAAATATATATATATATATATTTATCCCAGATGCTCCATGTATCTTGTATGTTGCTACAATTTATGGAATCATGGGGTGTAGCCTTGGGAGGGTATCCTTTAAAATTGCAGACCCATGGAGCGCCACTGATCTCTGCAGGAATGGGTGCAAAACCTGCGAAGCCAGGCCAGTATGATTGGTCAATATGATTAGTAATTTTCATAGTATAATAGTATAGGTATTCAAAATCATCATGAAAGACGTGGTTCTATCAAACACGTATGTTTATGATTCTTATCATTGTTATTCTATATCATTATATTGTTTTATTTATTACTTTCGACAATTCAGAAATATTGGTTTATTTGTCTCACTAGGTAGGGTGTTGTTTTAATCCGGCAATTGTTTCCTGATTTGAGACGATGGTGCGAACATGTCTAGAATTACTATGTTTTGTCGACGTTGAAACGACCAAAAAAGTGAGTTGTTTAGAGTGGAAAGTGGTGGAAATTCTGGGGGTCGGTTTCCATGAGCTAGTTTGCCAGATGGTATTTACAACACTGCCTAGGACTGAGAAGAATGATCATTGTTTGTTCACTTGATGATGAAAATCAGGACATACGGATTGTTTACCAGCAGCTAGGACTGAAGGTCTGTTAGCTTTCTTGGGTTGTGTTTAACCCGTCTAACCATCCGGGACCCTAATGGGGCGATAACATCCTGCATATGCAACTGCAAGGCAACACATACTTGCACTGCCAAACCCTCTTCATATTGTTTGTGCCAGGCCAATTATTGATGTGCATCCATGATTTTCATATTTTGCTCATTCAGTCTTGCCGGCCACATAAAGTCATTGCAGTTTAACAGCAGCAGAACATGTTGCCTTCCTGTGTCAATATGTTTTTATTACACACATCTGATCCTCCAGCCCTCCATGTTTTTTGTACATGTGATTGTTTGTGTTGTCCAAAGTCCGAATTCCAAAGTTCAGATCTAAAAAATAAAAATAAAACACATTCGGAAACTGTGTGTGTGTTCCTTTAAGTATCCCAGCTCAACTCCGAAAAAAAAAACACGCAGGTCAGAGATCAGTTGGGCTTGAACCGCGCTCTGTTGGTTGATGGCCTCAAGGCGTTGCCTGTGAACCAGGCGCCCAAAATCCCTGGGGGGCGCTCCAGGGGCTGGAAGAGTTACTCTACCAACATTTGAGTTGCGATCTACCCCTGTTGGTTGATGATTGTAGTGATTGAATAGAGGTTTAAACCATGAACTAATATGGGAATACAAGTAGATACAATTCAATATTCATGGTTGGTTGATGAATTTCGGGATTATATTATCCAATATTATCCACATCCATCCACTATATTTCAGATCACAAATCCATGAGGGAAATCCCTTCTTAACCAGCCAGTGTTCGGCCGGACGGCCAGGAGGCGTTGAGAGAAATCCTGTTGGCCTCCTGGGTGCCTCTGGCAGTTTGGGCTTTTTGGGATGGATTGTGGACAGGGACATCAACTGTCTATCTATCTATCCTATCTTATCTTATCTTATATATAATATATATATAATCTTATCTTATCTTATTTTATTTTATCTTATCTTATCTATATGTTTGTCTATCTATATTTTTGTATATGTGTAGAGTGTGTGTATATATACATATATATATATATTGGATTATATTGGTATATTATATAGTATGGCTGAATTCTACCAACCCTTCCTACGGCGTCACCGTATTTTTTTCTTCCGTGCGGGGATCTTCCACAAATGACCATTTCAATTTTGCTGACGTGTTTGTCGTTCAGGATGGTTTTTGCCTGGATCATCCCTGGATTGTATCGATCTTGATGTGAGGTTGGCACTCATGTCTCAACATGTCTCAACATGTCTCAACTAATGGGAAAAGATGGTAAGACTTTAAAGACAATTGGTGATTGTGCTGCTGAGTTTGCCTTGGAGTTGAATGATAACATTCAACATGTTTGTTGACATAGTGCAGTGTTGCAAGCAAAGATGGCCCATGATGGCCCAAACCACACCCACCTGAACGTATGTATAATGTATATACAGTGAACAATTATATATATATATAATTATATTCTATCCAATATAGCTGTTGGTAACCCCCCATAACTGCTGCGGACAATGTATGTAATCCTGGATTGACCTCTTCGTATACCGCAAGTGGCCCCCTTCCCCAAGGATCACACGGCCAAACTCGAAGCGCAGCTGGAGAGTTGCATCCTGTTTCTCGGATTGAGATTTTGAAGAAGACCTAGGGTAAACTAATTGTAGATGTGAAAAACCTATGATTTCCCTAGGAAAAGAATCTACAAACGGTTTACTTTTTTCCATGTCTATGTTAGTTTATCCTAGGTCCTAGGGTAACGCAAACCAATGCCATAAACGACTCCCATTTGGGGATAGTTTATACCACCCATAACAAATGGTGCTTTTAGGCATGGTTTATGGTAGGTGAATCCCACATTCACAAATCCGAAGCTTGACCCAGTGGTATTGGAGGTGTTTGCAAACTTTGTTTGCAAGGCTTTTGGAAATGGGACCCAGGCAAAAAACAATCGGTTCAACAATGTTGATGATTGCTCTCAACAAGTACATATTGAGGTATATACGATATTATAGTATTAATAGATTAATACCATAATACTATAATAATATATTTGAGCATTATAGTATATTATAGTATTGATGATTGTTAAGAATGTTCAAATCTTTGTTGTGAGGTCGTCTTCTCCAATGGCTGTTCCAGATATTTACTGATCATCCTACTGGTACCCCAAGGACTTGACAGCGCTGTGAAGCCAAGCCGGCTTAAAGGTCTAAACGGTTTTAAGGGACGTTTTGGTGGTGAAAAATCCATGGTTTTATGACTTTGGTAAGCATATGCAAGCACTGTGCTCAAAGCCTTTATACCAGCAAGTCATAGCCTGGTGCACTGTAGTTGCGTTCTCACTCCCAGAATTGGTTTAGGTGAAAAATTACAAGAACCTCCCATGTTTTGGCTTCTGACACCATAGATTTCCACAAAGTGCCCCCTGAAATCAATCCATTCGAGAAAATGGCTTAGTATTTGTATGGATTTGTTGTCTAAATTCATCATGTGAGATGCTTAATATATCTTAATATCAAACAATGGTCCATATATTCCCATGATTATATTCATTCACTATTATATATTCCCATCCGTATAGCCCCTTCAATGGTTTGAGTTGTACCTGTCGTACCTATCGTCAGGGATGCCTTGAACGCCTCTGGGGTGGACTGCACCGGAACAGAGCTGGTGAACTGTTTTGAAAGCACCTTGACGCTTCAGTGATGCGGAAAAAACCTGAAAAAACCCAGGGACGATGCTGAAAAATCTTCAAATGCTGCAAGAAAAACTGGGGAAACATATGGAAAGAATGAACTAAGAATGAAGTATATGGACCATGAAATCCATGGATTTCACCTTCAGGTGGAGCCCCAGTTGGTTCATCGGAAGTTATGCGATCCGGTCATGGCCAGTTGCTTTGTAAAACGATTTTGTTTCGCCAGGACATTGAGGGGTGCCCCATTTTCACAAACCCATGTTGTGCATCTCACTTAGTAAGTGGTTTATAATTCATAGTATACATATATATATATACACATAATTAATCCAGACCATCCCATATGAGGGGTAGAACCCATTTACCAAGTGGGATGCACCCCCTATGTTAAGCGTTAGATATGGTTTATGGTGGACATATGTGGACATATCTTTAGTCGGATGGGTTATAACTGAGCGTGTAGCCGGGCGGCATTTGGATGTTCTATCCGATTCTATCCTGTGGATGGAAAACCAATGAAGAACTGGGTTTGAAGCACACATCCGGTAAATGGAGATATTACTTGCTGGTTGGTGGTTCAACTAGTTTTTCGAGCATTAGATGGATGAACGCCGCCAACCACAAAATCAACAAGCAAGCAAAAAGTGGGGACACATTCAGCAAGAAACCAAGAAACATGGGCGGATGTGAGCAAGACACCTGGGAAGCTTCACCAACAGCGATTTTTGCACAGAAAAGACGTTGGGATGGGGTTGGCTGCAACGATTCCCCATGGGGATGGCCGAACGAAAAAACCTGAATCAAAAATCGAAGTATCAATGGGATTTTTCAGGACCCATATGAAACCAGATTTTGGGATCATATCCCCCATAGCCCTCATATAGGCCTTATGTATATGGTACCTCCCACAAGTCAGTAATACTTGGTACCTGATCCAACAGACGGTTCATTATTCATATGTGTATACAATATATATATATATATGTATGTATATCTATAAATGTATATGTATATAAATATATATATATATATATTAAATTATATGAATGAATTATATGCCTTGATCTTCTTAAACAGACTAAGATGCTCAGTCTAGTTCATGCTTTCCGTAGTGTCCCAAGGGGTTTTCCTTGGCTCATGTGGATTGACCTCCAAGGTTCAACAGCCTTCAGCAATATCCCAGCAACTCGGATCGCGGTCAATGGATGTGCCCATGGCTCAAAATCATGAGCAACCTTGGGATTTGGGAGTAGTGTGTTCGACAATTGCTGGAAAGAAAACCTGTTTTTTTTGGGGGTATAGATGACTTATTAAAATCTATTGTAAGAAAAGATGGACTGTATGGGTCCATTGGTTCCGCGGTTTAACCCGTACCCATTTGTTTTGTTTTTTTTGTATTTAACCGGTTGTTGTCTTCCAAGGGTAACGGTTGGAGTTTCACCGGACCTGACAGGACTAAGTCTTTTCCCCATGAAATGATTGGTTAAAAGCTCTATGAATTTATTTGTCGATCACCCATCACAGTGTTGATGTATGTTGATGTTATCTCTCATGTATATTGTTTATAATATATATATATATAATTATTATTTTTATATTATTTTTATATTATTTTTATTGTTGTTGTTATTATTATTAATATTATATAGATATATACTTATGTTAATATATATATATATATACACATGTATTTGTATATCCCATTGATATCCAAGTATATTATAATGATGCTAAGGGAAAATCAAGCACATCCATCTTCATCCATCCTGAGGCTCTGCGGCAAAGCAGTGGTTCTTTGCTGACGTTGCTCAAGGACCTTGGGCTGAGCTCAGAGATATCAAAGGCGCATGCATAGACAGATGCAACATGGGTTGTATTGCTCCCTCTACATAGATGATAGTTTATACACGATAGAAACAATCATGTGGGTGTGTATTGTGGTTATAAAGTATCTAATTTATGTGTTTATTTATGTTTATTAATATTCTTATATATATATATATTCTATGTATATATATATATATTCTGGGTAAATTGTAACGACTCACGACCTCACTGCGACCTCACTGGAATCATGGTGAATAAGGGAAATCATCCCCAAATGGCCTTAATTCAGGCTAGTGAAATATTGCATTTGTCCCTATATATTACACATATAATACATATATGTATGTATGTTTGTATAGGCACATGCGATGTGTCAATCTTCACTGCAGAACCAGGGAAGAACAGAGGCTTAGGATAGACAGGCTGATGTCGTAAATGGTTGTGGTCATGGTGATTTATCCGGACCCACTTGGTGTTTTTTCCCCCGCATTTGTTGCGAGATTTTTGGGGTTGATATATTTAATTGACAGCTAGCGGTTTGGAACTATATGTTTTATCTAAATGTTAGTGGTCGCCTTAGAGTGTTTAATGAGGCATGACTACTTAGATTAAAAGCTACTCGGGCCCCTTCCTTCTTTGGGAGACGCATCCTATGCTTTGCATAGCCATGGAAAATGCTGAGGAGAATCAAGCCACTCATGCCCCACAGTGATAATTTTTTGGTAGAGCCGAGGCCTCCTGCATGTTGTTAATCTGAACCCAAAAAGCAAGAATTTTGAACATCAACGCAGGGGACATCACGAGGACATCCCATTTTTTCTCGCCGCCCAGGATTTGAACATCGAAGTGCCATCTGCCGTGCAGAACCTCCTGGAGGCTGCGCAACTGGGGGTTGAATCAATGTGTGGCTGGTGATCTCAAATCAAATATGGTTGTTTTCTTTTTCGGTTCTTAATAATTATTAATGTAAACCCCGGATTAATAAACCATGGTTATCATGGTTTATTCATTAGGGGGTATTCACCCAATAGTTATGATTTGATACTGAAATGGTACCTTCCCAATTGAACAGCCTAGGGGTTTATTAATCCCGGGTTGACATTATCATTATTATAACTATAGTTATTATGTGTTATTTTTACTATTATGTTGGATGATGGTCCCGCGATGAGTATTTATCAGGGGGAATGCCACCAACCTGAAACTCCATGAAATGTGGGTCAACTGGTTGGAACTGGTTCCTGATGGGTGGTTACGTGCTAACTTATATGTTTATATCATATATATATATATGTATTTATATATATATACATTGTATATATATATACATTGTATATATATATATATACATTGTATATATATAATGATCATTCTGATCATAAGTACCAATAGGTTGTTTGTTGACTTTATTTATATTGGTGACTACATTACACGAAATTAACCCAACCAGCCAAAAGTCTTGTCAGTGTTTGCAGGGAACCGAAGATCACCTGTTTATTCTCACCACCAAAAAGTGCTGCATTTTGCAAGTCAATAAAGGTGGCTCTTGTGTGGCTCCTTGAGTCTTACTTTATGAAGTAAATGGTGGCGCCACCGAAAAACATCCCGATTTTGGTTGCGTATACACTTTGACCATAACTTATAGGTATAAATCACCATGTTGCTACTTATCCACCTGTCACTATAAATGTGCATTTTGCTACTTATATTGTACCACCATTATTGTTGAATACCTATCAACTGTCTATCCTGCTGCTTGCCCAGGCGCATGCGGCAGGACGAAGCCAAGATGCGAATGCTTGGAAGGCGGCCCTGAAGAGCAGCTGCTTGGGCAACAAAAATCGTGGAGCGTGGAGCGTGGGATATCGTTAGATATCATTGGGATGATACTATATTATACTGTATTCTGTATGTATGTATATATATATATATATGTACTATACCCTTTGGTAATCAATCATGGCAATGAGAAGTCCCCTGTAAATGATCATGTACATGCATGTACATGGGAAAGACATCTATAAATAAGGATTTGTCCATTGCCGTGCTTGACCAGGCCGGAAATCATTGGGAGATTTCTGGTTCATTGGATTGTTGGAGGTCCGCATTGGGTGCATGTTCCCAACTGATCAAACATATTGGATCCTCACCCATGATTGCCAAGCTTTGCCAAGCACGAAACTACTGTGAATGGAAGAAGTCTTGCACCAGTTGGTAGATGTTTTTCTTCCTCATAGTCCCATGATAAAAATATGATTTGCAGTGTTTCATGGGAATCCCAAGAGTGAATTCCTGGTGATTCGGATTTCTTCCATTCGCTGCGTCGCTTCGGAACGCCGTACGCTCCCCTGTTCCAAGGTCTTGATGACGAGGTCATGGTGAAAGGTGCCACTGGAATCGTCGAACACGGCGAGACTCGGACGTTTCGGGATGCCACTGGGGCTTTTGGGAGTGGAATTGTGGCCTGGTCCCAGGCGTAGATGGGAAAATTCTGGGAAAAATGGTGAAAATATGTGATTTAATGATGATTTTTATGGTGAATGGGATATATACCCTCCAGTAAACTAACAGTTTGCTTTGCAATCCCCATGTTTAAGAACGCTAGAATCATCTCCAAGATTCTATACATTGCCCTGTTCCATAGCACATTGTCTAATTACCAGAGGGTATATGGTTTTAAAATGTTTTAAACAGGGTTTGATGTGTATTGTCGATGCAGTTTGAGATGGTGGTCCCCAAATAAGTATGGCTGGACGATTTACAGGGTTGTAACTTGTGACACACTAACAATAACTCCCAATGTCAAATCCACTAAAGACTAACCTTCCAACTGATTCTTCAGGGAATATCTCAAATGTGTGTATATACTGCAGTAGCATATTATAATTATACATACATACATATATATATATACACATTAATATACACATAGACATAGAAAGTCACATAGTAATATATTTGTTATATATTATAATATGTATGTGATATGCCAAGATACACATAGACTCATGCCATGAATCGCTTAACAGATCTATACTCCTGGAATCGAGCAGCGAAAAGGAAAGGGTCATGGCGAAGTTGCAGGAGCTCAAGGAGAATCAGGCAGGAACTCAGACAGGTGGGACTTGACCAGCAAAAGTGATGAGGAATCACGGGTGAATTGTGGGTTGATAATGACCGGGCATTTTTCATGGGAGATATAACCAACTCAATCTGAGAACAGGAGACACACGTGTGTATATTATATAATATTAATATACCCTCTGGTAAACTAACATAACTATGGAAAATCACCATTTTCAATGGGAAAATCCACTATAAATGGTAATTTTCAATAGCTATGTTAAATTACCAGAGGGTAATACTATATAATACTATAATCTTGTATTATGAATACATATGGATACATATTAAACTATAACGACTTCATGTCGCAACGTCACTGCAATGATGATTTAGCAGGGGCAACTATTTCAAAATAGCCGAACTTTTCAGGTGCGACCTCGCGACCTCACAGCTGAGCTGATGGGATTTGGATGTAACAAGCCCGGGTTAAAGGAAGATTGGTAACCGAACTTTGCAGGTTGGATCATTGTTAATTAGCATAATGCACCAACAAGTTGGTAATACTATTTAATTGATAGTTTTTTATTGGTGGCTGGATGAAAGGAATGTGTTGAATTGGTGTAATTGATCTAAAATGGATAGATGTGGATAAGCCCAGTTTCAATCCATCATTGTTATTTTTGTTGATAAGATGTTTCGGAAGGAGACAGACACCAAGGCTGAAACTAGCTAAAGACGGTGCCAGACTGTGGTGGATCCAGCCCATGAGTTGACTGGTGGGCACTGGTGGGCTGGTTTGTAGTGTCAAAGATGCTTTCTATTCAACCATAGTTGGGACGATGATTGCCAGTGACCAGTTTTGTTCTTGATAAACGTTGGGATTTGTGTTCTTTAGACATGTTTCATGATATAACAATGAATAGATAGACAGTCAAGGTTTTAATCAGTTTATATAGGCGATACTCAAACTAAGATACTCACATATCAGCTATACCTAGTATAAAGAGTTATATATAGTTATACAGTTATACAGTTATACAATAGATAAATGCCTTTATCTCAGGTGTTGCACATCTATCCAATTCCGGGCTTGGTCGGTTGGTTTCTTCCACAGGCGGTGGCTCGTGTGGTGGAACAACTGGAGAAGAATGAGGCCCTGGGGTACACATTTCTTCCGTGTTCAAGACATCTGGGAGAAAATATGGGCATCAGGATTAAAAAATATGTTTATTATACATATAAATATATATATATATATATACATGTTATTGGTAAAAAAGGGTGGTATACCCTCCAGTAAGCCATGGAAGCCATGGCCATTTAGTTCGATGATTTACCTACTATTTTAACGTTGAGTTTCCATTGTAAACTATAACAAATTACCAGAGGCTATATCCCAAGTATATCTTCATCAAATCCTCATTAAATCACTAGGTTTCACTATTTTCCCAGTATGTTCCTATGAAAATTCTCAATCAGCCGATACTTCATGTTTCCACGATAGTGTCCCCATAATTAAGCCATTAACCACATGGGTCTTCAATACGCGTGGCTTAATAGCATAAGCAATCGCTTCACTATGAATGACATCCCATTTGTGCCACCCATCTTGAAGTTAACATCGTTTTTTTTGATGGAGTCCAACCCATGTTTGATGCTCAACCCCCCCTATGTTTCCCTGATTTCTCCAGTACGGACAGCCGAACGGTTTGACAGGACATGGACATCGAACGTGAGGTCATGAACCGCATTCACGACTTCAACCCGGAGCAGGTTAGAGAGAGCTGATGGCGCAGATTGAGGGGAGCGCTTTCCATCCAGTCACTGGGGGTACCCCTTTGCATCGTCATTAGACTCACCAGTCATCGGATTGGTTGGTTGGGAAAATCTACAGAAACATCAGGAGACATCAGGAAAGAAAACATATAGTTTCCCCCCCCCCCATCCTATATAGGGGTTTCCGGTACATTGTCCGTATTGGTCATTTGAAAAACTCCACCGGTGACTTGGAGATTTTCGATGGAAATCTCCAGGTATAAACGTGGCCACCTTACCGGCGGGACAGTTGGAAGGTGAGAGATTCCATGATATTTTAATAGCACACATTTACTGCCATGAACTGATACTGTAGCAATACGTAGCTTAGCAATATGTAGCAATATGTAGCAATATGTAGCAATACGTAGCAATATGTAGCAATATGTAGCAATTGCCTCCTCATCAACATCATCACGGTTGTTCATCCTGCGCTCAGATTGATCATGAACATGACACTGTAATAACAACGGTAATGGCATGTAATGGCATTTGTTTATTTTGTTTCAATGGCAATGACAATCACAATATTCATGCAACGGCAAACAATCTAAAGCAAACAAACTGGAACGACCGGAATAAGTCTACATAAGTCCATGTATATATATATACACATATCTATCATATTCTATAATAATATAATATATCAAGTATTAAGTGTGATTAAGTGTGAATTATACTGTAGTATATAGGAAGTAGATGTGCACATATATATATATATATATATATGTATGTATGTATGTATGTAATGTAATGTAATGTAATGTTATGGTATGGTATGGTATGGTATGTATGTATGTATGTACGTATGTACGTATGTACGTATGTACGTATGTATGTATGTATGTATGTATGTATGTATGTATGTATGTATGTATGTATGTATGTATGTATGTATGTATGTATGTATGTATGTATGTTTGTAATGTAATGTAATGTAATGTAATGTAATGTAATGTAATGTAATGTAATGTAATGTAATGTAATGTAATGTAATGTAATGTAATGTAATGTAATGTAATGTATGTAATGTATGTATGTATGTAATGTATGTATGTATGTATGTATGTATGTATGTATGTAATGTAATGTAATGTAATGTAATGTAATCTAATGTAATGTAATGCAATGTAATGCAATGCAATGCAATGCAATCAATGTATGTATGTATGTATGTATGTATGTATGTATGTATGTATGCATGTATGTATGTATGTATGTATGTATGTAACAACTAAAGATATGTATATATATATATATATAATATACATGTACACTGCATATCATTGTATGATGTGATACAAATCATCCCCACTCCGCAGGCCTTGTCCAAGGCGGAGGAAGCCTGGAGCAACATCGAAGCCCGGGAAGAGCTGGTGAACCACCTCAAGGACGGAGGGAAAGGATCACTAAACTAAACGAGGGATTTATAATAGGTTTATATAGGGAATTACAGGGAATCCATTGATAACCAACAATAATGGGGTTATATCAATGATTTATATATGGGAATCCATTTATAATGGGGTTATAATCATCAACCCATTTATATAGGGAATCCATTGATATTTATGGGGTCATAATGGGTTTAACCAACAAAATATAAGGGCCTTGAGGGTTTGTTATGATCAGGAAAGCAAACTTGTGCTAGGGTCCCTTTTTGCTTTAGCAAGGTATCGGCAGGTGCTGGAATCGCCAATCACGTGAAAGTTCACAGTTAACTACACCCCCTCTCCTGGCTGTGTTGGAAGCACTATTCCTCGGGCTCAATGGGCTCAATGGGCAGCTGGGCCGCTGGGCCATCGTTGCCATCAGCATCATAATCGTCATCGTTTGCTTCTTAATCATAATAGTAATAATAATAATAACAATAATAATCATCATCACCATCACCATCACCATCACCATCACCAACCAACCGACCACCAACTGAGGGGATTACTGATGCCATGCAGGACACGTGCTTGGACTTTATCCTCAAGATCTTGCCCGCTATCCAAATTGAGAAGGCCTCGAGTACCTAAATCTGGCCAAGATATTTCATAGCCATCTACAAGGGATTTACAGTACCCAGGATGAAAGGAGGAACACTTTACAGGAAACCCTCGTATTTGATGGTAAAAGAACACGGTTTTCTGGAGATTTGTCCTATTCAAGCACCCATTCCGTGATTTCACCATTGCTTATTCCCTTGAAATATCGGAATGGTACAGTAGGTTACCATCAACCTAAATGGATTGAAGTTAGTTGGGGGTTGGAAGCAATTCTTTCCACATGGGCAAACTCAGAACAGTATTTTTCTGTTTCGGGGGGATGGCAACTATTGGGTTTCTTTGACATTTTTTTGTACCTGGACATCCACCCCAGTGTATGGTTAGGTGGGGAATGGGACCTTTTTCCTTTGTTGCACCATGTTGCAGCGTCAGGTGAATGGACAGGATAATGACTGCGACTGGGAAATCAGCCCTTTGGACTTTGATTTTGGATCGTGGATGCTGGCGCAGGCATCGGTCATACCAAAGACTGGGTACACCTTCGTGATTATTTGTGAATGGATTGGATCATCGTTAGCCATAGATGGAGGAAAAGAATCTAGCACGGATATCTACAAAAAAAGTTCAAGATGTTGAAGAGTAGAGTTAGCCATGAATACTCCACAACTGACCAAAATATGGTGGGTGAACACCCCCAGAACGTCAATTACTGTTAATGTTGATGTATTCACTCCTGCATGTCTCAAACGAAATTTGTGCAGTGATTGTAGAAAGCAAGTGTAGAGTGCCCAAAGTTCTGTAAGGCTTAGGATTTGCAAGAGATGTATGGCTTGTTCGACATCAGTGGTTCCCAACAAAGACTCTTTCAGTGGTTCGAGCGTCCACCAACTTGCTGTGATGATTTCGTGCCGTTTGGAGGATCCAACGGACATGACGTACTGGAAAGCCCCCATGTCAAACGGAAAAATCATTGAACATACCCTCTGGTAATTTGTTACATAGCTATTGAAAATGGCCATTGAAATAGTGGATTTACCCATTAAAAATGGTGATTTTCCATAGTTATGTTAGTTTACCAGAGGGTAAGCTGCAGATCGTACTGAGTTCACTGTTTGTGGCCTTTGGCAGTTGAAGACTGTACTGTAGTAGCTTATTGGTTCTTGGAAGATCTTGGACGAGATCAAATTTGGGAAGATCAGATGGGTCCAGCATAGTTGGTTGTGTCCTTGTTTGATGGGTGTTTCTTGTCCTTTCCTCACGTCGATATAATAAACCCGTGGGTCCTTTATAGTTACGACAAAATTGCTTCATTTTCATAGAATGGTTAGGGGGGGAGGATTTGGCCGTTCTAGCCATTTAACATCGCTTAATGTCATTCAACACCGTTACCCTCTGGTAAACTAACATAACTATGGAAAATCACCATTTTCAATGGGAAAATCCACTATAAATGACCATTTTCAATAGCTATGTTACATTACCAGAGGGTAAACATCATTGAACGAACGCATTATTTCACATCATGGTCCGGCGTTCACATCTGGTCTTGATGGATCTGGAACAACCAAGGCAACATCAACTTCTCCGATTTCTCTTTCCGCAAAGAAGATGTGCTTCTGGAGGGAGGGGGTCACATGCGGCTACGGCTTCGGTCAAAACATATGCCACGATATTTTCATCATTTTTCATCTATAGTCCTGTATTGTGTGCTGAACAACACGGGACCACCACTCCAAAATACAGCCAACATTGTTTGAACGGGTAAATACTGGAATCCCAAGTTTGAAGATATGTAATATAGAACAACTACAACAACAACAACTACTACTACTACTACTACAAATAATATACATATATACATATACAGATATATATATATATATACATGTATATACATATATACATGTATTCATATATTCATATATACATATATACATATATATACATATGTATATACATAGATATATATATATATACATATATACGTACATATATACATATATACATATATACAATATACATGTATATATATATATATGTACACATCCGACGGAGAGATTCAAGGGAAAGACACGGGACACCTTTTTTTTGTTTGCAGCAATGTTGATTGTATATCCTCAAGAGCATCCCTGGTTAAGTTTGGAAGTCTCATCATGTACCCCAGAATTGGATGACGAGCACATTCGCAGTAACGCCCCTAGATTTGATCGCAAAAAAAATCCAGGATTTCCGGTAGCTTTTGTTTTTGTTTCCCTTGACTCTATCCATTGAATATATGTTTATTTGGTGTTTTATATTCCATATTTTCACTTGTGGTGCAATTCTCACCGATTGTCTGTGATATCTTGGCCTTTCTATGGGAGATATCCATGTTTTTTTTCTGGGTGAGATATCCATTGTCTTGATTTTTTGCAAAACCTGTTTGTTTTTAACTTGTGTTGGTGAAATCCACAACATGTTTTGCTGACCTTCTCTACCGCTGTTCGTTCCTTGCTTGCATCTATTCGAATCCATTGTTTGTGGCCGGGATGACTAGGTTAGTGTGACACCATTTGATAAAATATGTAGGTTACATCAGAATTTCCGATTGTAAAGTCACTCATGTTTCTTGCTGAAGCCCAACCCTAATCTTTATTCTCGACAAACATTGCTTGATTTTTTGTTTTCCGAAACACCTCCATCTTTGTTGCAAAGCAAACATGTGTGTTCCAACATGTCCGATCATCATAGATTTTGTGTCGAATCCCTTTGTAAAAGTTGATCCCTTCAAAACATCAAACAAATAATCTAAAGTTAACAAACAGGTCATCAATCAATAGATCAATCAAATTCAAACATGACATCTAAAGTCCCCCTCCAAATCATCTAAAGTCATCAAACAAATAACCTAATATCTGCTGAAATCATTTTAAAGTCATCTAGCATACATGATGTCAGAATATCTTACAATTCATCCCAAAAATCACACATGGTTTTCATAGATGATCTTCCCATTTTTTCCGCAGCTGGTTATGGGTCAAGACCAACATTGACGCTAAAAATCCCGAAGTTATAGCTGGTATACCTGGATGGTTGATCCCCTGGTCATGGTCATTTCATAGGTAACTTGACCCAAATACTTTAACAGTTGGATCTCTCTGTCTCTCTCTCTCTATAATTCTATATGGGTATGGGGCAATACCTATATTAATACCATTTTTAGTGGGATGAACATCCATTTACCAGCTATTTTGGGGTTCACTAGGTACCAGGGTCTTGACCCATCCCCATATATATATATATATAAAAATATGTCTGTATTTGGATTTCGCCTTGTCAGTCATTTCTGTACGGCAGAGCCGGCAGCACCGAATTGAAGTGCAGGCCGCAGCGTCCAGCTACGCATCTCTGTGCCCGCGCCAAAAAAAACAGTCTGTATATCCCATTAAATCCCATTAAATCAAATTCAAGACCATGAAATCCCAGTGAAATATCTGTTGATTGGTAAATCCGAAAATCCATAACTTGTTCCTCCCCAGACAGGTGCGGGTGGCCTTGAACGACCTCAATGCATCCGAGGAGGTGCTCCGCATCAGCGCATGGGGCATCAGTCGCTTGGAGGATTGATTTGGATGCCAGTCGCTTGGGATTAAATGGGGATAAAACCGGTAGATGTCATGGAGGATTTATGATATTTATGGAGATTTGATATGATTTGATGACATAACTATCCAGATAACTCAAGATGAATTCTGAATTTAGTTGATTTTGGGGGTGAATTTTATGGAAGTGAATGGGATAGTTCCATGGGATAGACATGGAGAATGTGGTGTTTATCCAAAAGGGAGAGATAGAAACTAGAGATTCGATGGGATATAACTGATATAACGGTTACCCTCTGGTAATCAATTGTGGCAATGAACAATCCACCATTAAGATGATTTTCCCATTAAAACCAGTTATAGTGGATTTCCATGGACCGAAAAATATGATGGATATGAACTGGGGATCAAGAGGGAATCATGTGCGATATCAACTGGCTATAGAAAAAAAAATTGTTTCATGAGATATCCACCTTGTTTTTTTTAGAGGGAGTTTTCTATGCAACATTGACCATTTATTGTTGTTAGGCCTCGAATTTATAGTGCTTATAAATTAGCAATGATATCTAACAGGTAGTTTTTAAATGTTTTTAACTGTTTTACAGTGATCATCAAAAAATCGGGATGAATAAGAAATTCGTGTCGGATAATGTTTTTCATCTCAGTACCGAGTCAACAAACTGGATGGGTTGTGGGTGAACTACCAATAATGGGGGGTTAAATCCATGGATTTAATCATGCAGAACATGGGTAGACTGAGTGGTGATGGGTCGTTGAATCCAACAACGGGGAATGATGGTAGTATAGCGGGTAGTATATACATGTAGCAACTTAGCAACCTCTGAAAAATGGAAAAGTGAAGTCTGGCCTAAAATGCTGGCAAATTACGTTTCGTTTTTTTGGATTGCTTACTAAATACTATCTATATATACTCACTGTATCTAAAGTTAGCCATGAATCGGTGATTGTCTAAGCCTGTACTCGTAACAACAACCGTGCAAGGTCTAGCCACTGGAAATGACGGTGCAATTGGTTCAGCCATTAGCCTGCCATGGTTCTTTTGCAGATTGGACATTTGGATATTGTAGCCACCAAAGAAAAGGATCTACACACGATGATTTTGCCACCATGAAACAGGGAGCTCATGGAATTAAACAATGTTTAATATTAACATGGGAACTGGCTGACAGGAAATCATGGCTTATGGCCGCAAAATCCAATGGTTTAACATCAATTGGTTGCTGGAGTCATATTTTTCAGCGAGGTGGCTCAACCACCAACCAGGCATGAAAATGGCGAGAAAAATCTAGTGCTTCCCATAATTGGATGGTGAAGTATATCTAAGAAGTGGTTAAAACTAGTTAAAACATATTAAAACCATGGTTTCAACAGTTTCAATGGTATGTTTTTCCCAAGAAAACCAATCCATTGAATGGTTTATTTCCAGCTTGTGCACACCATTGAGGTGCTCATTTCTACGGGCTGAAAGTCTATGTGTGTCCAACGTCGCTGATCGCAGCAGATGCTTGGAATTTGGAACGAGTTTTTAGGAGGAAGGCCATGTTCAAATGCGGTAGAAACCATGACATTTGAAGGTTTCTTAAGTCATGCGAGATCCCCAAGTCACCATGGGTTTCAATACTAAAATGGTCTAATCACCGGATGATTTGGGAGTACCCCTATGACTTAGGAAATCTCCATTTGGATACATTTATAGGGGATTATAACTTATGACCCACGCTTTTCAGTAATAAATTACTTACTCCCATGGATGCAAACACTGAGCATGAATTCAAAATGAATTCAAAGCCCAACGAATCATAGCCCCACATCATAGCCCCAAATACTTTCCCAGATGGTCATTTACTCGTTGATCCGATCGTCATCCCCGGCCATGTGGAAAAATCACCACCGGATGGATGGGACCCTCCAGTGAAATGTTTGTTGGTTTATAAGCCCATCTAAAGATAGTCAATATATAAACACTATGGAAATATATTAAGTAATATATTATCAATTTGTTAATATATAGTTATAAGTATCATACACTATGGAAATTGTTGTTATAAACAAACTTCGCTAACGAACTGGGGCATCCTGCAGGTCACCATGGATTTCAATACAAAAAGTCTGCTACCATGACTTAGGAAACCTAAAAATATAGCCATTATTATCCTATGATTATCCCATTGGTATCCCAGTATATCGTCCCCATTGGAAATCCCATTCAATTAGCATTTTTGCTGGTTAAATCAGTTACCCTCTGGTAAACTAACATAGCTATTGAAAATTGCCATTTAATTATAGTAGATTTACACCCATTATATAATGGTGATGTTCCATCTATGTAAATGTTTACCAGAGGCTAAATCCCATATCATCCCATTATTCACCATTGTTGACCCATTCTTAAACCATAAAAATCACCATTTTTCCATCACCATTAAAAAAGTGGTTAAATCACCATGGTTCCTATGGGTTTTCCTATGGTTTACCACCATTTTCCTATGGGTTTTCTCAGGGAATTTATAGTGGTTAAACCTTCATCTCTCCTCTCGTTGTCGTTCAGAAAGCCCCAAGGAATGCACGGGCGATGCCATCGCCGAAGGGATGTCCTTGGACTTGGCCTTCCGTTGGCAACGACCGCCTGCTGCGACTTGGAAAAAATATCTAGAGATGTCTAAAAAATGAGAATGATAGTACAAACAAAATTGCATTGTTTTTATTTTTCAGAACTTTCACTTAGCTTTCGCCATTTTGAGTGGTACTTTCACCTACTTTTCGCCATTTTCGGTTGAGCAGATTGATTTATGTTGAAAGTCTTGTTGATAATGGCATGCTGTTTGGAGACATGTCGCATGTGTGAGTGTACTGACTGGTCAATTTCACTTGTGATTCCTACGCTCGTCAGATATCGTTTTTGGATTCTAGGTTCAAACCATCATTTTTGAGTGGGTTATTTGCTGTAGATACATGGATGGATAGATTATAATTTTGATGACTACAACTGCCTTGGTTGGTATGTGGTTTTCCTCGCCATTGAGAGATGTACGAGGTGGTTCTCTTCAGAAACCCCGTTAGATCGTTCGATCTACCATAAGCATCCTCGTTCGCCCAATCGTTAATGTAGTGATTTTAACTAACTTAGCGGGACCTGGTGCCAGGGGGGCCGACCTTGTAGCGGCCAAGATCATGTTGGACCTTATCACTTAGGATAGTCCCGATGGCACCTTGCCACAATTGGTGATGTGCAGCCGAAAAATCGAGATGGTGACCCGGTGGCATTCCTCTCTTGGCTTGGATGTATCCACGAGATGTTTACGGTTGCTTCAGGGAAAACTGTTAGGAGAAACCACATCTTTTCTCTGGTGAATTTCTTTGTATAATTCCGGGACTGGGTTTGAGTTTTCAGACTCTTGTCCAGCATATAATTGGAAACTCCGGCAGGTAGGCCATTTGACCACTTTTCCACGAGAATATTCGGCTTGGGAACAGAATCAACGATCCTAGCACACCCTCAGTGATGGCCTGGCACCTAAGATTGACGAAATTGCTGATATTGATGCCGCTGTCGTTCACTATCATGGATGACGATCGATGACGATCGGTGATGATGATGATGATGATGATGATGATGATGATGATGATGATGATGATGATGATGATGATGATGATGATGATGTTCATGACGATCATGATGATCATGATGATCATGATGATCATGACGATGACAATGACAATGATGATGACGATCGATGATGATGATGACGATCATGATGATGATGATGATGATGATGATGATGATGATGATGATGATGATGATGATGATGATGATGATGATGATGTTCATGACGATCATGACGATCATGATGATCATGATGATCATGATGATCATGATGATCATGATGATCATGATGATCATGATGATCATGACAATGACAATGATGATGATGATGATGATGGTGATGATGGTGATGATGATGATGATGATGATGTTGTCAATGACGTGGATGATGATATGGATGATGATATGGGTGATGATATGGATGGTGATATGGATGATGATATGGATGGTGAAATGGATAGTGATATGGAAGATGTTACGAGTGATGATATGTATGATGAAATGGTTTTTGACATGCATGATGATATGGATGATGAAATGTATGTTGATATGGATGATGATATGGATGATGATATGTATGTTGATATGGATGATACTATGAATGATGCTATGGAAGATGATATGGATGATGATATGTCTGCGCGTAAGCACTATGTCGGTGTTGTGTTTTTTATCCTGTGTTTGTTTGCACATCTGTCGCGGTCAAGAGTTGGGTTGATGCTACTCATATGACTGGATGGTCACACCGCCATATATACATATATATATAATATATATATATATGCACACATAATTGCTGAGGGCATGGTGTTTTGTTTTTCAGGGAATCTACACTCTCAGGGCGTGCCGTTTTGCTCTTTCTCCCCCCGGATAGTTTAGGTACATAGTTCCTATTGATTGCCCCATGAATGTTGAATAAAAAACGCATGTTGATGCCTCAAACACTATTAGTTGGATATGTTTGGCCATACATGCCCATAAATTCTGCTCAAACATCCAGGCTAGCCTAGACTTGTGGGTCCACCAGACGGAGCCTTGGTGGCAAGGATGGTGGATGTACAGTACTTCAATTTTACTTCATGTTAAGTGGATGACTTGAGAATTCACTGAATTCACTTGGAAGTTTCCTAAGTCATGCGTGTAGCCCAATATCCAGTCACTAGAGCATGATTGAAGAAATTTCCACTTAAATCCATACCAAAATGATTTAGTGTATGGATAAATTGTGATAAATTTGTATAAGGTAAAGCTATGGGTCTTGCCAATGGTTCGAATGGGGTACTGTACAACGCTGTGTATCCTAGAACCTTTTGACAAAGGATCTGGATGTCATATGAATTTTGGTTTAAAGTTTCTGCATCCATTGGGAAGATGATGATTCATTGGTTGTTGGTTATATGCTGGCTATGTCAGGCACCCCATTTTGAACGACCCCTTGAAATGGCTGGAAGTCTCCAAGTCGTGGCCATGGCGAATCGGTGGCGCAATCGTTACTAATGACCCAACCAAACAGTTTTCTATGCGATTTATTGCCAGAATTGTCCAGGCGGATGGTTGGATTGGAATGCTTCAAAATTCAAAACTATTCGCAACTCGTTTTTCCTTTAACACAGAGCCTTGATGAGTGATTGCTTTATGATGGTCAATGCATATATTTGCCATCGAAGAGAATGCCCTTGCCATGTAGAAGGTTCCTGAAGTTGGAAAAAATCGATGTTGGAACACGACGGAGATGTATCCCATGAAATATGGGTACCCTAAACTCCCATGATCCGGATTTTTTCCATGACATTGCATTGTATTATTATTATTAGTATTATTATTATTATATATATATATATGGGTATACCGCCGCATTTTCAGACACAGCTAGTGTGTTAGCTTTTGGAAGTTAATTATTATCCACTATAATTATAACGATTCAGTCATTTACCAAACTGGCTCTGAAGAGCTATTTGAGCTTCTCCTGGCGTCATCATGTAGCTGTAGGCGCTAACCAGACCCAGATTCAACTTATTGTGTGGCTGTACCGAGTAGCTGGGTCTTCCAGAGTTCTTATGTGATGTTATCGAGTTATTACTTGCATTTGATAAGTGCTTAATAACCCGTAGACAACCAGAGTATCTCCGATATGTATATGATGTTGTCGACTGATTAGTGGGCGGGCCCCCCCCCCCCCCCCCAATTTTAGTCTACTCAATAACTGACCATTTCTTTGCGCCCCCCCACCCTAAACAATTTTTTGAATTGATTTCAATTTACTTTTAATTGAAATCAATTTACTTTCAATTGATTTCAATTTACTTTTAATTGATTTCAATTTACTTTCAATTGATTTCAGTTTACTTTCAATTGATTTTCAATTTACTTTTAATTGAATTCAATTTACGTTCAATTGACTTTCAATTGATTTCAATTTACTTTCAAGGGTTTTGTTTTTTTTTTTCGACCCCAAAAGTTGCTTGGCACAATAGAGTACCATCCAAACATTCATATTATTGAGTAACTGAGCCACTCACGAGGTACCCCCTTGAAAAATTGTCTGGATGCTGTTTTTTAATAAGGGTTTAATAAGGCATCTAATTATCTGGAAAACCTTGCATTTTAAAGATTTAACACAAATATGGCTTTCTAAAGTAAATGGACCAGCTTTACCCAAAGAAAGGTGGAGAAGGTTTTTGATTTTTTTTTCAGCCCCAAAAGTTGCTTGGCACAATAGAGTACCATCCAAACATTCATATTATTGAGTAACTGAGCCACTCATGGGGTACCACCTTGAAAAATTGTTTGGATGCTGTTTTTTAATAAGGGCTTAATAAGGCATCTAATTATTTGGAAAACCTTGCATTTTCAAGATTTTACACAAATATGGCTTTGTAAAGTAAATGGACCAGCTTTACTCAAAGAAAGGTGGAGAAGGTTTTTGATTTTTTTCAACCCCAAAAGTTGCTTGGCACAATAGAGTACCATCCAAACATTCATATTATTGAGTAACTGAGCCACTCATGAGGTACCCCGTTGAAAAATTGTCTGGATGCTGTTTTTTAATAAGGGTTTAATAAGGCATCTAATTATTTGGAAAACCTTGTATTTTAAAGCTTTAATACAAATATGGTTTCCTAAAGTAAATGGACCAGCTTTACTCAAAGAAAGGTGGAGAAGGTTTTTGTTTTTTTTCAACCCCAAAAGTTGCTTGGCACAATAGAGTACCATCCAAACATTCATGTTATTGAGTAACTGAGCCACTCATGGGGTACCACCTTGAAAAATTGTTTGGATGCTGTTTTTTAAAAAGGGTTTAATAAGGCATCTAATTATTTGGAAAACCTTGCATTTTAAAGATTTAACACAAATATGGCTTTCTAAAGTAAATGGACCAGCTTTACTCAAAGAAAGGTGGAGAAGGTTTTTGTTTTTTTTCAACCCCAAAAGTTGCTTGGCACAATAGAGTACCATCCAAACATTCATACTATGGAGTAACTGAGCCACTCATGAGGTACCCCCTTGAAAAATTGTCTGGATGCTGTTTTTTAATAAGGGTTTAATAAGGCATCTAATTATTTGGAAAACCTTGCATTTTAAAGATTTAACACAAATATGGCTTTCTAAAGTAAATGGACCAGCTTTACTCAAAGAAAGGTGGAGAAGGTTTTTGTTTTTTTTCAACCCCAAAAGTTGCTTGGCACAATAGAGTACCATCCAAACATTCATATTATTGAGTAACTGAGCCACTCATGGGGTAACACCTTGAAAAATTGTTTGGATGCTGTTTTTTAATAAGGGTTTCATAAGGCATCTAATTATTTGGAAAACCTTGCATTTTGAAGATTTTGCACAAATATGGCTTTCTAAAGTAAATGGACCAGCTTTACTCAAAGAAAGGTGGAGAAGGTTTTTGATTTTTTTCAATCCCAAAAGTTACTTGGCACAATAGAGTACCATCCAAATATTCATATTATTGAGTAACTGAGCCACTCATGAGGTACCCCCTTGAAAAATTGTCTGGATGCTGTTTTTTAATAAGGGTTTAATAAGGCATCTAATTATTTGGAAAACCTTGCATTTGAAAGCTTTAATACAAATATGGTTTCCTAAAGTAAATGGACCAGCTCTACTCAAAGAAAGGTGGAGAAGGTTTTCGATTTTTTTCCAACCCCAAAAGTTGCTTGGCACAATAGAGTACCATCCAAACATTCATATTATTGAGTAACTGAGCCACTCATGAGGTACCCCCTTTAAAAAATTGTCTGGATGCTGTTTTTAATAAGGGTTTAATAAGGCATCTAATTATTTGGAAAACCTTGCATCTTGAAGATTTTGCACAAATATGGCTTTCTAAAGTAAATGGACCAGCTTTACTCAAAGAAAGGTGGAGAAGGTTTTTGATTTTTTTCAACCCCAAAAGTTGCTTGGCACAATAGAGTACCATCCAAACATTCATATTATTGAGTAACTGAGCCACTCATGAGGTACCCCCTTGAAAAATTGTCTGGATGCTGTTTTTTAATAAGGGTTTAATGAGGCATCTAATTATTTGGAAAACCTTGCATTTGAAAGCTTCAATTAAAAAAAATGAAAAACAGAAAAACATTTTTAAGTAACCAATTCAAAAATAAATTCAAAAAATAATTGATTAATTAGGCATAATTTTTTAAAAAAATCTGGAAAAACATTTGCCACAATAGAGGCCCCCCCCCCACCAAACAGCAGGTTACTGAATAAGGAGGAAAAAGTTTGCCACAATAGAGTACCATGCTACTAATCAGGTGCCAACATTATATATATACATACTGAATATATATATATATATATATGTACTGAATATATGATATACAGATAAAATTCATATATCATCCCTGTTTTACCTATCTAAACATCATTCAGTTATTTCATTTTGTTGTTACCTACTTTTGACGGAAGAAACATGAAGAAACAACTCAGGATTGGTCGTTGTCCACCATCGTGAATGCTTTGACCTTCCTCTTCGCGGATGTGCTGAAAAGATATGCGTGCGAGAAGGCCAGGTGGTGTGGTGTTTGAATGTGGAGTGGATATATGTGGTATCCTGATCTATCCTGTGGTATGTTGTATTCACATATATCCCATCCATATCCATCCATTGTCATCTATTTCCACTAGAGGCAGACTAGAAGTGGATACGAAAGATTGTGCCAATTGGGGTATGCCACTTGGAACGGCACATGTCAGACAGGGTATCAACATTACAACCTGGGGCTGTTAGGATCTTTGAAATATCCTTATCAGGTTAAGTCTTCCTTGGATACCCTCTGGTAAACTAACATAGCTATTGAAAATGGCCATTTATAGTGAGTTTTTCCCATTAAAAATGGTGATTTTCCATAGCTATGTTAAATTACCAGAGGGTAAGTGGATGAACCACGATAAAGCCATTGAGTCCCATGAATCCGTCGATCATTCTTGATCCCGTGTCCAGTTGTACCATTTTATCTTTGACCCATCAGATATGTTCGCAACGAAAGCGACACCACGTTTAGCCATCTCAAACTGATTGGACATGTGAAAAACTTCCCAAAGCCGAAATTTATCCATTAGTATATCCATTAGTATATCCACTGGTATCCATTACTATCGATTAGTACCGTTGACTGTGACCATGATACCATTCTTGAACATTCTTGATCTATCCTTTGGTTGTTTGTTTTTTCGATGTTCGCTTTCAGCGGCACAGATCGCCAGCAAGTTGGATGAACACATGGGCGTCCTGGTCGAAGGTCTCAACTCATCCCTCGTGTCCTGCGCCTCGCTCGGCCATGCGTAGGGAGTAGGGAGTAGGGAGTAGGGAGGGGAAATAGATGGCGAAGCGTAAAGAAATGGGGAAGTATACCAAACATCCGAGAAAGGTCGTACTTGCATATTTTGTTAGAAGTGTCTAGAAATGAGGAGATGTACTAATCAACTGTGTATCTTAGATTGGCCATGACATGTGAGCTGGTCACCAGAAGAAGGGGATTTGGGGGGTCCAACTAAACACTAGAAAATGGTGATTCGAGCAGCAAGTTAAACGGGGATTTTAACCACAACAATGAACATTCAACTAACGATCAACCGTTCAAGCCGTGGCCGGTGATTTCAATTTTGGGGATACTCCCAGAGTTGGTGAAAGTCGGCAAAGGTTTCGAAAGCAAAGAACCCACTGTACCCTTGAATCATGGAGTAGTACTAAGAATTTATTTACATGAATTTACATGATTTTATCTGAAATTTTCAGGTGAATTGGCAAATTTACCTGACATAATCCTCGCTTACCAAGGTACTTTTCCCGGCAGTCTTTCTTTTGCAACCATTGAAACTGTGGAATAGGATTCAGTGCAGAACATTGCCAGATGAATACACGTTTGTTTTGGTTAGTGACCATGACCACCTCGTTTCATGTACAGTACAGATCCATAAAGATCCACTACTTTTTGGTTGTTGGTTTGTTTGCAACAGGAGGTCCTGCTTTTCATCCCAAGTCACCAACATTTTGGCATCCTTTAAAAACGTGGTAGCCATCCGCAAGCTGAACAGCATCCAGGCTGAGATGTGTTGGATCTATTGATTTTGGTGAAATCCCACGCTTGATTGTTGGGGGCATGGGGTCGCTTCATATGATCATCCAACTAGAATGGTTAAATCATCTTAAACTCCCGTGTTTCCAAAAACTTGTTTGAGAGAAAATCTGCTGGAAACTGGAACCATGGGTTTATGTTTGGCCGACAGCTTTGGTATCCTGTATATACAGTAGATGTTCATAGATTTTACATCAAATCAATCCATTGAATGTTTGATCGTTAAACGTTGACAAGATCCCTATCTACATCCATTTCATGCGGTAAACCAAATTTAAAACCATCCCCAATGTTGAAGAGTTGGGAACCACATATAAAAGACATCCTCAAATGGTATAAAGGTTAATGGCTTTGGGTTTGCTACATGATCATCCATTATCTCTATATGTTGGATAAATTCCCACAGCATCATCCCTGATTTGGGGTGAACTCCCTGTGATTTTCGCTGAATCCCACGACTATGGGCCCAAGGTGCTCCGCTGTTGAAGCGCTTGGGTTTCTCTGACCTCTTGGACTTGGGCCAGGAGGCGTTGCCCCTTTGGGCATCCCAAAGATCTCAATGATCATGAATACATGCTCATCATGTTCTTGGGGAATGCTATCTCTCTCTCTCTCTCTCTCTCTCTCTCTCTCTCTGTCTCTCTGGTATATATATATATGTATTACAATATATATATAGATGTATATACATCATAATATATATTTATATTGTAATATAATATATATATATATATACATGTTTATATCTATAGTTTTTATAGTATGTCAAAATGTCCCTGTCCCCAGGAGCCAAGTCAAGAGCCCTCGATCGCGATCGATCCCAAGATCCAGGATGCGCGGCAGACGGGTTTCTGGAGGCGAGGTCACCAGGGAGTTGGGCACTTGGATCAAGTAAACCCTTTATATATATATAAGATATATAAGATATGATCAATAAGATCAATATAAGATAAGTATCTTTAATATAAGAATTAAAGTAGTTCTTATCAATAAGATACTTTATATATATATAAGATATTATCAATAGATCTTAGTGATTGTCTATATAAATATCTTAGTCGATAATACAGTACATATCAATTAATGATTATCGATCTGATTCATTTTTTAGTGAAAATAACTATTGATATCTGAAAATTGAAAATGTTGAACATGATATGAATCTATCCCTATTGAACATCTTAAATACTGTGGATGGACAAGTCATCCTGCAGCAGTTGGTAACTAGTGGTAACAATGAAACACTGTTAATACTGGGATTACAATGGGATAAGTCATCTCGCAACTGGCGCAGGAGTTCTTAAATATGTATCCCTATTAAATCCCTATGGATCCAAGATATCCAAGTAATTTCTGAGGAAGCATTTGGGGGTTGATTTAGGGTGTTTGGTATCTTCTCAGGTGAGAAGGTCGCATTTGGATCCCCAAAGGAAATATCTTAAATCAGCTGGGCTATTAATATCAATATTTTGAGTAAATCAATAGATCAATTTTGGAAGTTGAGCAGTTGGATCTTAATACAGATATTTGAAATCTTAAATGGATTAATCCCATCCACCCCAAATATGTCATAGCGATGAACAAGGATTTCAAATATCAACAACGGGGATTACAATGGTGATATGGGTGTATTCTCATCCCCTCATATTCGACACCCCCATTCTATGGCCCCACAATGTGTATATCTCCTACATCCACCATGTTTTCCGGGGTGTTTAATATATTTAATATGAACAGTGGAAGGGATTACATGATGAAGGAAACAAACTCTTACCAGTTAGAAAGAAACGGAGATAAACTCTTATTAGGACGGATATTGAGTGTTTTTGATAGCGGATTTAATCGTTTGAGTTTTGGAGGGATGGACATATCCCCAATGGAAAGGGCGATGGTACCCACAAAAAGGGAAGGATGAACACAAGGCTCTGTTAGGCTCTGTTATGTTGACACAAAAAAATGATATATAAATAGTAGCAATGAGGATAATTGAGCGGTATGGGGTACTGATTTGCCCACGAAATTGGCCATTGTTAGTACTAAATCCACCACTTTTGGGATTATTTTGATTCGTACTGTACCAATATATTTGGCTCAGGTAGATTGGTTTTAGCCATGGTTTGGACCCATTCATGAACATAGTCTCTGGTTACATCTTCATTTCAAAGCAATGTGTTCGCAACGGGTGAATGGTCATGACACATGAGCCATGCTGGTTTCAGTGGCTGGGTCAATGTGTGCAAGCAACATTTTAGGCGTAGGTTTTGAAGTAAATTGGATAAAATCAACCGATCATAAGATTCCGTTTTCACGTCTTTTTCAGTCCAAGAAAGTTGTCTTCGACAGCAACTTGAAATGGGTTCCATTGTGCATTCCATTTGCATTCTAAGCAAGGAAAATATGACAGATTCCTATAGATTCATTCTAAACTTCTAAACAGATGATTATTGTTTAGTTCCTTCCATTGAACAGCAGAAACAATCGCCAGGCAAGACAGCTGGTTCAACAGCATGCGACAAGCACCTTGGCGATTTGTGGATGAAAACCGGTGGTGAAGTCCCAAGATGAGTTTTCTAGTGGTGATTTAGCCAACAAACATGAGATTTCATGGGATTTATCACTGATGTATGATAGCAAATAGTTGTGCATAGTTGACACATTGACTGATACATAAATCCACAAACGAACTTGGGTTTATGGAGGATATGAACGAACTAGTGGGGTGAACATCAACCAACTCCTTACAGGAAGCGGCTAGGAATCCAACTCAATGGACCTAAGTCCCACTCTCCACACAGCCACTCTATGGCAAGCTTGCCAGCTTTCTGGGGCCTGACCAGAACCATATCTCAGTTTACAGCTTGGACACATCATGCAAACGCACATGTGTATACTGTATTATACTGTATTCTATCTATATATATGTATGTATATATATATATATTCCCATTGTTTACTTGGATCCAAGCCATTACTTGCATGCAAAGATCTAATACATTTATTTGGCTTAGATCCAATGTCAGATCGCCCTAAATTGGCCGCCAAGGATCCTAACGATCTCTACCGCAACCCTTTGGATTGTTTGGGATGAGCGGTTCATCGATTAACTGGCCGTGGCGAGGTCTTGCCAGGTGGCTGAGTTGTGGGCTTAGGACATGGGATAAGTATGGATAAGTAGGGTTAGTCCACCTATAGCTAATGTTACAACCTACTTAGTAGGTGGGATGAGCCACCAAGTATAATGTCATATATGTATATATGATTATATGTACAATATAATCATATATATATACTGTATATATAGTATACATATACAATATAAAGTGTATATATATATAATACATTGTATAGACATACAATATATAATATATAGTATATATATATATATTATATTATATTATATTATATTATTATATTATATTATATTATATTATATTATATTATATTATATATATAAGTATATACACAATATATATTTATATATACACAATATGTATATATATATATACAATATATATATATAGATATATATATATATATACACGCAATATATATATATATAATATTATAAACATTAAACACATAGGGAATTCACCGGCAAAGTGGAAAAGACATAGCTAAATTGAATTTCCTGCTGTTTAGCAAAAGTGTTACCCATGTGAGTTTACATTATCTATTCACAGGACCCAGCTCAGCCACTGAAGCTGCGGCACGCGCCGGCTGTGGGTGCCGGTGCTGCAAAAAAACGTTCCCGTCGGCCATTGTGTTAATGCACTGCTGTGCCCTGTGTCTTCTACCCATCAATGGGGTACAAAACAAGCATCAACCGACCAGAATGGGACTACCTGTTGGTAATCAGACATGGCAATGGAAAATCATTCACTTATGGGGATTTTTTCCCATTAAAACATATTAGGATTTTTCCCATGAAAACACATTAAGACCTCCATGTTTAGGGGAATTCACATTGCCATGTTTTACCGGAGGATAGTATAATATGACGATATGCTGTTGATTTTCTTGCCACCAAAACCAAACTAGTCAGACCTCAGTTGGAAGGTCCAAACGGCAAACGGGAAATTATCGCGGTCGATGAAGGATTACATCTGTAAGAATTGATGTTGGTTGTGTCTAAAAATGGAGGTTACTAACAGTTTTTGTGGGAAAACGGATGATAAACCATTGGATTTGTTGGGTTATTATTTTCAGTCAAACAACTGATGATGTGTTTTTGTTCAAAGAAGTCATCAAGGGCACAGCTTCGCTTCTCTTAGTCGACTCACAGTAGCGCTGACTTCAAGAGAGCTTCATGGAGAGGGGGCAGAATGGCCGAAGATAGGCCCCGAAGACGACAGACAAAGATCAATGATGATCAATGTATCCTTGATAAGAAGCAGAAGATACCCTCTGGTAAACTAACATAGCTATTGAAAATGGCCATTTATAGTAAATTTTCCCATTAAAAATGGTGATTTTCCATAGTTATGTTAAATTACCAGAGGGTACAGGGAGTTATGGTGGATTTCTGATAGGACGCATGGATTCAGTTGATCTTACGATGACCTTCATTGGACATACGCAACACTTTGTCAGCTCTTCGCCTCAAGTTGCTCAGGGGTCGGTAGATTCTCATGATTTCCCTTTGATCCATTTTGAGAATTTTAAACATGCCCTTCAGATGGTTTCAGACAATATTACTAGGGTGGCATGGTGATATTGACACAAATGGAACAGTCATCACTGCCCTTTTTCCTCTCAAACCTCTTCAAAGTCATAGCGAAAGATTCCTCTGGACATTTGCCAGTCAAAATTGGCGGCGGGAGCACTATAATGGACGGCTGATTTGAGGGGCTTCAAGATGATCTTGGCTTCAACTCGAATTATGGTATGTATCTCATTGAACGTCTGAGATACCGCCGATCCCCACAATGTTATCAAACACCATGTGTATATACGTTTATATGTGTATATATGATTATTATGTGTATATATATATGCAGTGCATTATTTATATATAGATATACATTTTTATAAGGGTTAATGTTAATGTGTTTCTGGGTTAGGCATGCACGTTAAACCATAAACCTTCAATTGGGGAGAGTTTCACTCCCATTCTGCGCGGGAGACCCTGAGGGAATGGTGATCCCATCCAAAAATCGTGGTTTATAGTGATCTTAATAGTGGTTTATAGGCTATAAACCACTAGGATGATGGAATTATAGCCTATTGTAAACCACTATTTCTGAACTATTAATAGTGGTTTATAGGCTATAAACCAACAACAATGGGAATATCATGGAATTGAACATTGTTGGGAAAAGACACTTTTGAAACAGAAATGATCGGTTACCAGGATAGGATAGTTTTCTTTTCTTTTCTGTGGGTAAAACAATGTCATAAACCACCCATGACTGGGAATGGTAAGTTTATACCACCTATATATTTATGGTGATGACTGGGGGATGGTTTATTGTTTTACCCACATTTACGTGACTTTCTTCCTAAAAAATTGGCTCCTGCAGGCTCCATTGCCACGAGCTGGCTCTCGCCGCAAGCTCCCCAGCTTGTGGCTTCCGGCCATTGGCGTCTCAATGGGGGTTGCTGCTTGGCGAAAGCCATAGGCAACTGGGGATGGTTGGCAAACCATAAACATGGTGATGAATTGGGGATGGTGAATGAAATTGCTTGAATCCCACGGACACAGAATTGCATGACTGGTTCTGGCTTTGGTACCTGAAGATGTTGGGAAAACGGGAATCCCAGATCCAATGGTTCAAAAAATCAGGTTCCCTAGTCTTCAGTGGCCAGAAATGGCGGGGGTAACCCATTTTTGGACACTCCGATGTGTGAGCCATGTTGCCCAGTTGTTGTTTCTTTGCGTCGATTTGACTGGACAACAGCATTCAAGTGAAGCGTTTCTTTGAAAGTCTATTTGTACTGTATCTATTTGTTATCGCCCTAATGAGTTCTTCAGAGACCCTCTGGGAAGCAAACGTGGGAGTGGAAAACCAACCACTTATAGATCAGTTACTGAGATGGGGGTTTGATACCCGGTCAATCTTACCGTCAGCCAAAATCAAAGCCTCCGAGTCGTCCCAGATATGTTGTGATGACATGTGCTCCATCTCAATTTGGGCAGAGTCTAGTGACTTCGTGGTTTGAAATTTGATATGTGTGGTCATTATATCTGGGTCTTTGCTCCAAGAAGTTGTATACCCCATCATTTTTTGACAAGCAAAAAGGTGTTGGCCCACCAGCCCATACCAAAATCCATAGCTAGGTCTTGGGCTTTGCGCTGGCCAAGCGAACCTGAAAAGCGGCGCAACATGAAATCCTGCAATCTGATGATGGGGATTTGTATTACTACTCAGACTACTGAACTACTGAGACAGTTTCCAGAGTTGTTACTGCAGATGATTAAGTTAGTAAGGTAAACCTTGGTGAAAGGTAGGTTGACAGGCTTTGACAGGCCATTATTTTTTGTCAACTATCAACATACATACTCTCCTCCGCAAAAACGGTTTCCCTTGAGTGTTTGACATCAGCCATGTAGATCCACATAGGCTGTAGCTGGAACTTAGGGACTTTGTCAGTGTATAGGCTTTATCCATGGGTTTCTGTCCGTAAATGATGAATGATGTAGTTCATCCTAATTGGCACATGCTCTCATGGATGTGGGCTCAACACCCAGTGTACCATACCAACTGAGTTTCACCAAAGGATCATTGATGGTACATCGGTGGTTGCTGCTTGAATACCTCTAGACTCTAGTCTACTGTTGTTTTGTTTTTTGGTCAAACGGATAATCCGGGCATCAATCACGGAGTCAGAGCCGGTCAGAGCCTCATAGGTTGGACAAATCCAATGACACCTCCAAAACTTACCCGACGATTCCCATCTAACATGAGTCATGGCCCCCCTAATGAATAGGTCTAATACTAAATCAGGGTTTCATTTGGGTGGTAGCTAGTGGGGGAAGGGATTATTCCACCTTAGATATGAATTTCCCTTGTCAAGCTTTTTGTTTGAATGATTGCGTTCATACATGTGCTGTAAGGATCAAAACATGGTATGAAGCGATGCCGGCCCTTGAAGAACAAAGTTTGATCCACGTTTAGAGGGTTCCTCCGGAGAAAGACCATCTACGCTCCTGGTGGGTTTTGCATATCCATGTCAATTGACAGGAGGTTAATGTATAGACACCTATTATATCCCTTTTTTGTATGATTATATAAATCACCTTTATCGTTGGTTATATTATATACCCATTAAACCGCCATTAAGGTTGCATGTAGTCACCTTTACTCCTCATTACTCTAGACAGTTCAATATTACCATCAGATTATCATCAGATGTAAAAAAAGATATAGACCATCAACATTTATGGAACAATATGTTATACCTACCTTTGACCCATGAGAATGAAAAAACATATATATATATATACACATGCATATACATATATATATACACATGCATATATACATATATATATTTACATTCATATATACATATATATATTATGTATATATATATATATTGTATATATGCATGTGTATATATATATACTTATATATACACATACACCAGCAATTGGTTTTTATATTATGTTTCCATCCCCTTTTGCAAGTGATAGCTATGTTCCACCGTTGTCCGCAGGAGTCACCACCGGAATGGTTATCCCACTTCGTCTCGGGAGAGGCCTTCGAGATCTCCTATAAATGTACGCTTATAGCGGGGAAAATCATTTATAAATGGATGATTTTCCCATTGCCATATATGTTTTATTGCCAAAACGGAGGGGGTTTTCCATGTTCGTGGAGGGTTCAACCACAACCAGATACCATCTGGTAATTTAACATGGCTATGGAAAATTACCAGTTTAATCCAATTTATAGATGATTTATATACTGGAACTTTTTTTTTGGGGGGGGGGTAGTAGGATTTATTGGGGATATGTCTTTTTTAATCTATTGAAGATTAACATTCCAAAGCTGCATGGAAGTACCAACCAGATAAGGGATGGAGATACAGTAAGCAACCCACATTTTAAGGTTCCCATCCACAAACGGTACGGCCATTCTTGGCTTAGGTGCGACGGTGCGGTGCGGCGAAAAAATGCTTGGCATAACTTGGAATTTTTGTTCAGTTCGTATACGCATTGGTAAAGCGTGTGAGTATAACTGAGTAAACTAGCAAATTCGAATAAATGTCATGGGTAAATTGAGGGTATTGGTTTGCATGACCATATGATATATGGTGTATATATATATATATATATGTGTGACGTATGTATATATATATGTGTGTGGTGTAGATATATATGTATATATAATATTTATTCATGTCCCTGCATTTGGGCCATTTGGGGTGTAAATGTTAGCTAACATTGCATACTTGGAGCAAATTGCTCAATGTGTAGCTTCAGGAACACAACAGTTTCAAGTATCGGATTGGTCGCAGCCGTCTTCCAGACCACGCAAATCGCTGGGAAGCTACGCCCCAGCCATGACGACAAGTGCTGAGGAAATGTCTGGGTGGCTGCAGAAGTGTTTTTTTCTTTGGGTTTCTCGGACTCTGATGATGTTCGCTGTTGGTTCTATGTTGTTCTATAATTAATTTGTATCGCGTTTTTGTCATCTAATATGATGTTCTTCTATAACGTATATTATCCAACATTATACATATTTATGATGATACTATATGCGCACCTTGCCGGCCTACAAAATCAAAGCCAATTCATCATTTCAAACTTCAGAAAGTCAGGCTGAACTTCGATAGTTGACACTAGAGTTTGACAGCTTGAAGAGCGGAAAACGCTTGTTTGCCAGGGGTTGACGCAGTTGTTTGGTTTCCAGAACTTGTTTTTGGTGATGTTCTCAATCCAACAGTTAGTTTATTGATGTTCAGAGTTCAGATTGCTCTTTCTGAATCACAGTATTGGTTTGCAAATTATCTTTCTTGAGACATTCCGACGCGCAGAAATCTGGCTAAGGCGCTGCAGAAAAACGACACACCAGGAAGATTGAGGTGTGATGAGAAATTAACATATAGACATACATGTATACAATTACAAGTATATATCAATATGTCACACAAATAAATAAATATATATATATATATATAATATATATATATATACATATGCCTTATCCCTGTGTTTGGGAGAATGATCACCACCAGCATGTCCGAACGAGAACAAAAACCAGCGTGTTCCGGTGGCAGTGCGTAGCTGGTTCCCATGAAATATCCGAGCAATGAGGGATTGTAACCCAGTTGGTCACAAGCCATTGCATATCGTTTATTTTACTGTATGTTATAAAATCTTGGGACGTCTACCATAATTCATGACCCAAATCTTGATAGATTTACAAACCCAAAAAAGGTAAATGTCATTATGTAACTACAACATTGGAAGGAGATCAACGTAATGTTCAACAATCTGGATATACATTTACGTTGTGATATCCCAGCCTGAAATTTGCGAGGTTTGGCCTTTCATGCAGCAAAGCTACAGGTATCTTGGCTCCCGGGCACGCTTGTACTGGGCATGTTGGGCACGAATCTTCGATTTTTTCACTCATCTGGTGTTGAATTCACGACATGTACATTACATGTACAGTATATAAAATGAAGTGAGAAGACAAAGACAAAGCTGATGAACATGTACAGCTGTATATATATATATAACATGTACAGTTGTATAGGAGCTTAAACATGCTTAAACAACATCTATGGGGAGATGAACATCCAACCAGACCATCTTGATCGGACGATAGTACCAAGATGTACCAAGATGTACCTAGCAACTCCCTTCACTTGATGTCAAAATTAAATGCGATACCCTGCTGCAGAATTACTATTTAGTTATGTTTGTTAATATTTACATATATACATATATATATATACATAATTATATATATATATGGAAAACCCACCAATAAAAGTAGATGGTTTTCCGAGCCATGGTTGTTTTTCACTAATAGTTGTTTTTCTAAATTACTTGAAGGGTATAGGACCAGCAAAGTCAGGAGGGGTCCGGAAATGGCGTCAGGAGTCCGGTCCTTTTACACATTCGAATTCAGGATATCTCGTGGACCAACCACCTGCCAGCAAGCCACCACAAGAATGATTAAAACAATTGATGTCAGGAGTCATGGACCTCCAGATTGTTGGTTGCCCATGCCATGGATATGTATGGATATGTCATGCCATGTCAATTTGCGGAAGGTTGTACTGGAATTCCCTTGTCCTGAGCCAAGGAACATTGGGAACATTGAATGTTCAACACACCGCACCCCAAAAAGTTGGTACATTATTACAGCTGATACACAACTAAACTACTGTATATTGAGCTAAAATGATTCCAAAGGAGCATGCGACATTCTCCTCGGTCGCCATCGTCATCCCCATAAAAGCCGTTTGAACCACGAGTCCTACCGTAGCGGCTGTGGCCCAGGAACATCCGTGCCGGTACGTTCTCGCTGGAGTCTCTGCCGATTTTTCCCCCGAAAGAATCGTGTGGGCCCGCGGTGGAGATATTGGCAGAGCATCTGCGAGCGGAGGCACAGCCGGGGCAAGAGGTGGGGATACGCTCTCTGAAACTAATTATAGGTATTGCGACCACGCATTTTCCAGGTAAGCTAATTATCAACCAACTTAGCTAACAATCAACCATCACTTTGTGGTCATTCACCTGGTGAACAGTATAGCTGAACATGGTGAGCATGGTTTTTCACATTGTCATGCTTGGGCCATTCATAGCTGCGGGAATGTTATCAAAGCTTAGGCGACCCCGAGATGCCATTGAGCTGGGGCTGCCACAGCAGATTGAAACAGGTTGCGTGGTCTGTATTCCTAATGCTATGAATATTTACAATATATATATATATATATAGGTATAATTATATAGATATAGTATAGAAATATAGATTTAGATGTGGAGAGAGAGAGAGAGAAGGAGAGTTACATATATATATATATACTGTATACATATATATATATATACAGAAAGAAATGTTGTTCTCAGTTGAAACTCACGATCAAGGAAAAATCATCGGTTGTACGCTGATACAGAATGATGACATTTTGTTGGTTTTACAATGAGAGAGACTAGAAACATTCATGAACATCCGGGTAATGTTGATGAATGTAATCAGTGTTGTCCTTAAAACTCTAGCTTCTAGCTGACCTTTCTCTAATGTCACTATTGTTTCACGATTGATATTGTCATGAACGATTGACTATGCTTCATAACAAGCCCCAACAAGATAGAACAGCAAATCCTACTAAAAGAAAAATGTAGATTCTTAGTGACTGTCCTATCATTTTAGTAGTTATTGCTATTTCACCGTGAAACTCATGGTGTTGTTGGTTCATTGTTGGTTCAACCATAGAGTTGGAAGATCTCCGAAGGCATGCATCATTCCAAGAGCACAAGGGGGAATTAAGGTGACAAGAATATATCGGAATGATATATATAATACCAGAATAATAGCAGTAACATACTGATGATCATGCTTTAAGCACATATTTCACAATGTCAAAATGTGTCAAAATCGTAATCATGATCATGACGTGAAACCACAATCATCGTCAGAACCAACACCACCATCACCATAATCATCATGATCATCATGATCATGATCATCATCATGATCATAATGATCATAATGATCATCATCATCATCATCATCATCATCACCACGATCATGTGTTTTTGTTTTGTGAAACCTGCCTTAAATGATAAAAAGGTCCAGGAACGTTGCAGCGATATTTAATGGTGATGAAAGATGGTCTGGAAACGGTTTCTTCCAGCCTTCAGAAACTACGGGAGGGATCTGCAGGGTAAATAGCCAGCTAAGTGAGGCTGGTGAGTGTGCCTCCATACTGGGTCGCATGCTTACTATGATTTGCAGAAAGGTGCATATGGCATATACCCTTTATTCAACGTATATAACTTTGGAAAATCACATTTGTTGAGAGGTAAATCATCACAAATCATCTATAAATGGGCCATGGTTTCGGTAGTAAACTGCTAAATAATCAGAGGGTATGATGTATAACATAGCGACCTCACAACGAGCTACGAGCTAACGGTACATGGTCGCTAGTAAGTGGAAACCTCCCCAAACTGGCCTGAATCGAAACTTATCATGAAGTACCGTATTTCATATCAAGACACATGATGTATATGTAATACACACGTTACACACACACACATCAGTTTCACTCCCGTGTTTTGACATGAACGTCCCAAAATTGTTTGATCTATGTGTTGGTCCATCCTGCTTAGTTGATAGATTACAAACTTACAAGTGAGCTACGCCTACTTACCTCCATTTATAGCCACACACGAATTTCATAAAATCCTATAAGACTATCAGTGGACTACTACCCCCCTTGGAAGTTGCCTTACCCACAACCCATATATTTACCCAGGTCCACTGCAGCATCCGACAGGTGCAACGGTGCAAGCTGACGGGGCAAAGTCCCTCACTGCACCGTGCCATGTTGCGCTGGTGGAAGGCTGGAGATGAGGATCAAGTAACATGACATGTTAGAAAAGCCAGAATAAATTACCTATATGTTCATGGCTACCAACCATGGTACAATGATGGTTTACTGTTGCTTTACTCACGTTAATATGTATATATATAGTGTTGAAAGGTAAACCCCTAAACAGCTAATTTTATAGGGAACATGATGATGAACCAATGGATTTTGTGGTAAACCTATATATATATATAATTGTGTAATATATGTATTGAAAGGGCATGTGTATTTCAGCATCCGCGATTATAAAACCATGCATCGCGATTGATCGGCGATTGGTTCGCGATTGAGACAAACATTTGTTGTAGAAGAATCGACTATTGTAAGAGGAGAAATCAATATTATATGGCATGATACTAGTAATTATATTGCATTTCAGCCTTATACATCCTTATACTGTATTTGGGTTTGCCTAGAGTCTAAAAATGTGATTTCCTGCTGTTTTTTACATGTTTTTTCACATGTTTTCACATTTTTGAAACACATGTTTTTCACTTTTTTAAAATTGCATTTTTGAAACACTTTTTTGTTCACATGTTTTTTGCATTTTTTATATGGTTTTCACATGTTTTACACATGTTTAATTAATTAATCATTGTTTTCAGGTTTGTAGCTGGAAACGGCCATCAAGCTTAGACACTGTGTTCAATAGTGATAGCCAATAGCAAAGAAGAATCAGAACAACAAAGTTCAAAGTCTAACAACCCAGATCATTTCATGTTTTTGAAAGTGAAATCCGCGATTGGTTCGCGGTAGTTGATCCGCGATTGCTCCGCGAAAGCTAAACCCGCCTGAGTAGGCCCTGGCTTACGCCATGTCTCTATACTGTGACATGTAGCAATGTTTTGACCTACGACAGAACCCTCCCGCGATTGACACCGTTGGGATCGCGGTTGATTCGCGGTTGATCGGCGATTATAGCTGCCCCAGATACCTTTATTTTGATCAACACCCATATATATATACACATACACAGGAGTTCCATGGGATATAAACCAGCCAACATATTATTGCATAGGAATATCATTTTGATAGTCATTGAGAAAATATTGAAAATTGAGATGATCATAAGGATATAAGGGAATTCAACCTCTGGTAACAACTAATAGTTTGCTATGGAGGCCATGGCCCATTTTGTTCGATGATTTACTTCAACATGATGATTTCCGTATTTATGTTAGTTTACCAGATGGTATTTGGGATTCCTAGTGACTTTCCTGGATTTGGGCGGTCTTAACGACGACAAGAGGGATTTACAGGGATACAATTGGGATATAGTAATGTATAATGAGTATATAATGGGATATGGACTATAAATCCCTTTAATAATTATGATAGAATGGGTATAATGATCCGGATGAACTATGTTACGACCTGACATTGGCGACGTCACTGGAATGTCAGGGGTAACTATTCCAAACGGGCCGAAGATTTCAGGTATTGCCCTCCAATCAACGTGGCAATGGAAATCCCCAATAGATGGAGGTTTGCATGGGGAAATCATCTATATAGATGTTTTTTTTTCCATTGCCATATTTGATTACCAGATGGTACTATAAATTTTCCAGTGTGGTTTCATATAACCAACAGAAATTGCTGTTTGTAAAAGACACCATGTTTTTTTCGCGATTGGAGATTTGGAAAACCAACAACACATTTTTTGCTGGGTTTGTATGACTATTTCTGGGTACACTGCCTTCAGACAAACTGTCATTATATTTTTTGGGGGTCGGGTAAATGGAATAAGTCCTCCAATAAGTCAATTTAGCAATGTGGTAAACCCAATGCCATAAATCATCGCGGTACCATTCGGGGGGCTGTTAGAAATCGTTCCAGATAGATGCATACCGACCAATAAACCTTAATCGGAGATGTTACATATGTGCGTGTTCCTCCTTGTAAACCTCATTGGGGATGCTATATTGTCGGGTTTTCCTCATTACACCCAATAGTAAACCACAATTTGGACAGGGCTTGTGATTGTGCATCCCACGCGTTCTATGATTTGGGATAGCTACCAGCGAATATCAGGATTTGAACCATACAAAATGCTTCGGAGAGAAATGACCAAGAAATGCATGGACTTCATAGGCAGTTTTTTTTTTAATGATGGATATCAAGATATCACCAAACATGAGGATGCCTATCCTTATTAATCCACATGTTCCACATGTTCCAGGTTGTTCCACCCCTGATTCAGGGTTTCTTCGTGCAAGAAGCCTTGCGCGCGGTTCTGTTTTCATGTCTCTTTGTGCTGACACCCTTCCTTCTCCAGCAGACGATTCGATCCTTGGGCAACACAAGACTGATTGCCTTGAAAACAGATTTGGGAGTTGTCGAAGAATTATTACCCTTCTGTTTTTCTTGATTGCTAAGAGAAATGGCATATTTATAGATGATCTACTGATCTACCTACTAAAGTATAATTGGTTATGTTCCATAAGGCTATGTTAAACCACCAGAAGGTATCCAGATCTCTACTGTTGGATTTTAATTTTAATACGTTTGGTGCGTTTATTTGTTTCCGCACTTGCACCTGTGATTCTACAATCCCAGTTGACTTCATCATATTTTAAAATTTGTTGAATACGCCAGCAAGATCTCAACCGTCCGATGGACTCCCATTGTCTCTGCAATCTGTTTCCGGTAAGATGGCCACAAAACGGGATCATGATTTTCCCAATAGGACTTGGGTTGTTTCATGTTTTTTTCATCAGTTGTCACGATATGTCACGATAACAAACCCTTGCCTTTGGATCCCTTTGGTCCAAATCAAAATTGTTTCACCTGCGTCGAGGATGCTTGCGCACCGGAGATCATACGGAAGCGATGATTTGGTTGGCAGCTTTGCCTCTCAGTGGCATGCTGGGCGGTCTCTTGGCTCAGAGTTCTTGGCCTGGTAAGTTATACAACATTCAGCATCATTCAATCATGATGGAATATTCTTAAATGTAGCTATTTATTTCATATCAATGGGATAGTTATTACAAATCTATTTAAATCGATTATTCTCAAATGTAGCCAATAGAATACGACGTATGTGTGTGTGTGTGTTCCAACAGAAACAACGAGTGTCAATGATTGTAGTACGGGCAATCGCATGGCCCAAATTGATCGATTGCACCCTGAGATGATCTTCGAACGCGGCAGGCTTGGTGCAGCAACATGGATTTCACGCCTGCACGTTGTTTGGACGGCAGACGTGGGCTGGCTTGGTGGGCAACATCTTCAGAAAGTTGACCACATTGGATCCTCGAGTTTAAAGATCCATGTGAAACGTACACGGGTGTGTCTGAAAATGCGATGTAACATATACCTTGGAATTATCTGTTTGAATAGGGAAACAATGGGAAACACCTGATTAAGAAGAGGATTTGGGGTACCTATCTTTAGACAAACCCATATGGTACTGAAAGCTCTTATGGACGTGCCCACTATAAATGGCTTTGGAAGAGGCATATAGTAATCAGTGAAGATGACAAGGTTTGGGTTTTATCCATGTTGCTGGGTAAATTCTGTGTGAAAATTATGTGGTCCTTGAGTACTGAACAAGTTGCCAGAACAAACTCATCCTTCCACGGGTCGAATCATTGTGGCTGACTTCCTTGGCATCCAGGATACGTCCGCTTCGAAAGTGACAGAGGGTGAGATTGTTTCGATGATTGGGCAAGATGCAAGCATTTGGCCCTACATGTCACCTTTTCTCAGCATCTCGACTTGATGTAACCCGGAACTGGGTCCAAGACTGGCCGGCCCTTTCGGAGTATTGAACAGGTTTTTAATTGGACTAGTACAATCTAATACAATCCTCAGGCCAGTTGTTAGTGTTTGCTTCTATCAGCTTACAGTACATTCATTTTCAGGCCAGTCTCTTGATATCATTGGCTCGAAACCATCCAAACTATCCGCTCAAGTTTTGGCCAATCGCCTTCATTTTAAATCCCTATTTTGCTCAGGTCAAAAATGCCCCTTTTTGAGTCTGTTGGAGGCATCCTCACCCTCCTTCTCGAGGGACTCAGGATGTGATGTGACTTGATGGTCCCTGTTGGTGCCGACGAGTTTGTAGCACACTGGAATTGATTCTCAAATGATATAGGAAAATCAACATAAATCAACATAAATCAGGATATAAACTCCGAAGAACAGGGTTTTCAAACATATTCGAGATTCCTTGGAATCTGACGTGAAAAACATTGAAAAACTGGTCCTTGGGTTTCGAAGGATTGTGCCAACCTTGCATATGATACCAAGTACTTTTCTGGGTCACTAACATGTGACCCACTATGAGTACAGGATATGTCCCTCGGTGCAGCCAACAGTTTGGATAGAAAATGAGCCCCGAGTGGGATGGACCCCTGCGCATAGCTATAGCCTTAGATACCCCAGGAGTACAAAACAAGAAACAAACTAGGAAGATAGTAAATACATGTAAATACCGATTGTACCCAGATGTCTCTACTACTTGGCATGCATAAAACATGTTCCATTTGTTTCAGTAATAATATCCAGAACATTGCAGAACATAGTGCATGATAGGCATGATACCTATGAAATGGTGAACGGGCAGGTCAGACTGGCTTTAACACCAAACAACAACTGTCCTGGAAATGCAGTTCCTTGGGAAATCCCATCTCGATGATAAACGTCCTCATAGGTCAAGGAACATCCAACTTACCCAGATGTAAACCTGCCATCAAACACACCTGTCCCCAATGGCTATCTATATCTTGATCTAGCTACATGTTGTTGTTTAGACTATTTAGACTCCACATCTCTACTATTATAACGCAGCATGTGCTCCCCATTCATACAATATCCATCAAGATCCTAGGTCCTTATCCATCCCCATATTGAGATTGGCAAACCATCAAACCAAAACCGGAACATTCAGATTCTAGCCATGTTTCGTTGCTTCAACTCCTAAAGTGTGGGAATATCATTCAAATAGCCACTCAAAAAAGAAGACGGGGACAATTGCCATGTAAGCCACTAAAAAGTTTGCGGTTTTCCCATATTTGTTTGGCTTACATCCCTTCAAACACACTCAAACTTCTAGTTTTGAGGGAAAGCGTACAGGAAACCTCTACATGGGTAGTAAAAACTATGGTTTCAACCGCCTTTTTTCCCCAGCAAAACCCATTGCCTCAGGCATTTTCTCCGCCATTCCGGGCAACTTGCTACTGCCCGGCACGATCTTAGCGTTCTTTTTGGGCCGGGCCTTCTTCGCAGGGCTCGCTGCCTGCATTTTGTTGGTGGTCTTGAGCAACTGTGCAGCGGCCAAATATAAACAGAAGGTGCAGGAGAAGCTTCAGGTGACATGGCAGGGATGTATGACTCATGGTTAGGATTCGGGGAATCATCCCCAAATGGCCTTATTTGAAGTGGGGGTCCGGCTGGCGCAAGGGAAGAGAGTGGCCTTATTTCAGGAAAGTGAATTACTAAATATACCAAGATTGATGGGTGATACTAATCAAGGTGGCCTCAAACATGGCAGAGGGCTGGGAAATCTCTACAACACCAAATGGCCCTTTAAAAGGGAAAATCATCCGTAAAAGGGGGAAATTGTCCACTGCCATGTTTGATTGCCAGAGCGTGAAAACCTATATGAAATAAACAGGTCAACTATGGTTTATGGTATATATTATTTTTGAATATATTTGAATATATTTGATCCATCATATTATCCATCATATATTACATATTACCACTAACATTATCCAAATGATCAATGGGATGTAATGTAATGTATTCATTTGGATTCAACCAACGCCCCCCTCACTCCCAATGGATAGGCTTTGGCGGGTTTCCACCAGCCGCAATAACCGGCCAAATCTGAGCCATCTATCATGGGCGGGTTGGCTGAATACCCATGACGTATAGGTAGTTATGAAATATGTAGATTGTTGTACTAGCTATGATTATTATGTATACGTATGTATATAATTGATTATAATTTACAATTGTATATTATATATATATGAATGTATATACATATCTAAAATTATCTATATACATTGTATGTAATGATGATGACTATGATTAGCAATGGTTGGATGATCTCCGGATGGGTATGCCGGGTTTCGGGACTCAGTATGCTTTCGCATAGACGTGCAGAAAATGTGTCAAGATGTGCTGGTTATGTTTTTTGCATTTTTTTCCGCAATGTGTTTTTTTGATGATCCGAAATTGACGACTACCAAGCAGCTTTTATTGTCAATTGTTGGATGGATAAAGCATCGTATGATACGTATGTTTCAAACAATAACACCATGAGATCCAAAGAGTTTTGGTTCATGCTGAGTCCTAAACCATCCAAATGTTCAGATACACCCGAGTTTGACCTCTGACCATATATACACTCCTTAAATTCAACATGGAATCCACGTTCCAAAACATGGAGTTAGATAGATGATGTTCCTCGTAGATATGGCCATGTTTGGTTTCCATGTCATATTTTGGAAGTGTAATTGTTTGCATAGGTATACGGTATGTATAGATATATATATATGTATATATATATAGATATAATGATTTACATATTATCATATTATTTATATATATATATTAATATGTTAGTTAGAGTAAACCTTGCTGAGTGGTCATTGGTGCCTTCAAAAAAATGTGATGCCCAATGCCTCATCTCTGGTGGTGACCAGAGGGGGATGAAATAGGACCTTTTTGACCCAATACGCTAGCCTCTTTTGACCACTGGGGAGAGGGGAATGCTATATAAGTTTATATAAGTATATGGATAGATTATCAGATTATATACACATGGTATAATTGTTTATATATATATATATGTATAATACACAGATAGTGGTGAGAAAGCCATTGATGATGACAAACCAGAGCCAATTTACAAATTTGGTTTTGGTGTACTAAAATTTGACATCATGATTCAAGACGGTTATGCAATACAATGGAATATGGATACATGTTTTTCAGCCAACAGTTGGCCAGACCTCATTTTACGTTCTAAGTGATGTGAGATACAGTAGTATCCTTAAGTTATCCGATAGAGAATCAATTATACCAAGTATACCATACTTGACAATCAACCATTTGGTGCAATGCCAATTTTGTAAGAATGGTATGATTGGGTTTACCGGACGGTGGTAAAATTTGTGTGGCAATCTGAAAATAGCCAAAAGACATGTGAAAAGGTATCGCAAGCTGAGTAGCCGATGATTGGATGATTCCTACAGACTTGACGACCGTGAGTCGGGGTTCAAACATACCTTCACAAAATTCTCAAAACCGTAGTTGATTTTCCTCTAAGAAAAAGATGGGTCTTCAAAATCTAGTAATACAGTAAGGTTTCCATCTATTATAGTTGGATTTCACTGACTTGTCGCCAGGTAAGATTCGGGGAGCACCGATCCCAACGCATCATCTCACTCAACGCATCATCCCGGCTGTCCAAAGAAAAACTTACCCTCCGGTAAACTAACATAGCTATTGAAAATGACCATTTATAGTGGATTTTCCCATCAAAAATGGTGATTTTCCATAGTTATGTTAGTTTACCAGAGGGTAAGTCATTGCACCGTAAATGTCCGGCCAGGTGGCAGACGAACGCTTGGTTTTGATCAACGAAACCCTGCAGGGAGCTCGATCTGTGAAGCTTTGTGCCTGGGAATCTCGGTGAAGCGACAGCCGACAGGCGAAGCATGGCATGGCATCGATCTCCAAGTGCTTGGAACGTATTCCTTCCATTGAACCAGCAAAAAGATCCAAAAAGATCCAAAAAGGGCAAAGTATGGGAGCTGATACTAAATTGATTTTCCATTTGTCCTTTAACGTGTCATTGTGACATGAGAGTATGGCTCTTCTCCAACTGCAGCTGATGTGGTATGACAACCGCGGCCTACAGGGTGTTACCCACATGGTAATTGCAAGCTAACGCAAGATGAACTTGGCCTCAATTCCCTCTAGGATCCAATTTGGTGTTGACGGTACGATTCAGGGTTGTATTGATTCCTTGTCATGGTCTCCGCCTTGACGTCGGGATCGAGCACATCCCAGTTGCTTCATGTATATTTACTGAACATTTACCCCAAAAATGACCCAGGGTGTAAAGATATGTGGACCATGTACGCACTGTTGATCATTGTTTTTTTGGTGGCAACAATGTCTCGGCGCTCCCGTTAGGAATGCGCATTAGAGGAGAAGATCAACAAAGTTCGAGAGAAGGAGTCGTTGGAGTCAAGCAGCGCAGCAGACGTGGTCAAAAGTTGAAGTATCCATATTGGGGAATGATCATTAATAGTGATTCTTAGGGATTTATATATAGGGATTCATAGTGATTCACAATGATTCATAGTGATATCATAATGATATCATGATGATTCATAGTGATATCACGGTGATATCATAATGATATCATAATGATTCATATACCCATTGATTCAGTTTTGCCACCATGGGATGGACGACACCCCTTCATCCCATATTGACCATGGCACATAGTCCAAGATACTCCAAGCCAGCGACGCTGGTCAATGTTTGCAATGGGAACATGTTTCAGATTCATGGTGTCAATAGTCATTCGGAGAAACCTTGAAGTCAGTATCAACAGCTAGGTCTTGTGGGTTATAAATGGTGAAAGCACGTTTATGGCACTGTACCCCACTTTCATTGCAGCTGCGATCTATCAACCTTTGATAGACGCCAAGATGGTTATCCCGACATTGAGCTTGGTTGGCTTAAATCCACAAACTAGCCACAGGGCCATGTGCGAACAGTTCGGGTTTGATCCGGGACTCATATGTCGATCAATCGATATTCGAAGATGTAATCGCTCAATTTCGTATTCATTTCTTTCACGTTATGGATCTGAACTTGAGGAACACTATGTTGCATCCAACAATTCATCAATATCTGTCACCAACATCCCATCACTTGTGGCTACATGGTGAACCTACGGGTGCTGTGACTGTGTTCAGACATGGAAGCTTGCCGTCGGGCCTTTTGGATCGGTGCAGTGACTGTTCAGCGGCCAATCTCCCCCCTGGTGCAGACGGTGTGCTGATTTCGCCCCAAAAGAAGCTGCAAGCTAGTTGGGTATGGATCAATACCTATTAATACCATTTTTAGGGGGATGAACATCCACTTACCAGCTATTTTGATGTTCACCAGGGGTAATGTTACATCGACAATAGTAAAGGGGGGTCCCCCCCCCCTATTTTTTTTTTTAGGGGGGGGGTCTGCTTTGGAATAGTAAATCGAAAATCCCAACTCTTCGCTTCTGTAAGGTTTTGACAAATCCTCTCTTTTCTGATGGGCTCTGATGGGATCTTCATTGGATTCTGATTGAGAACCTCTGTTTTCTGATAGGCTTTGGTGGGATCTTCACTGGATTCTGATTGAGAACTTCTGTTTTCTGATAGGCTTTGGTGGGATCTTCATTGGATTCTGATTGAGAACCTCTGTTTTCTGATAGGCTTTGGTTGGATCTTCATTGGATTCTGATTGAGAACCTCTGTTTTCTGATAGGCTCTGATGGGATTCTCATTGGATTTTCTGTACCTGGGATGGATTCTGATGAATGGTCTGATGCTTCTGTAGCTGTGATAGTCTGATCTGCTCTGTGATAGTTTGATCTGCTCTGTGATAGTCTGGCCATGCCATTGCTGCCTGATCTGTGGGACACAGCCCTTGGTTGCATCCTGGATCTGGTCACTCTGGGCTGCCAGATCTCTGTCTACATCTGGCTGCTGCTTCTGGCATTTGGTGGACATGTGCTGGTGGGCTATGGCTTGGTGACTCTGGGAGAGTTTCTGCAGCTGGCACTGCTGTGTGTGGTGATCACTCTGCTGAGTGGCATTCTGCAGGAGCTGAAGTGGCATGGTGATTATCTGAGGGCTCATGGTGTAAAGCTGGACATTCTGATCGAACCCAGCATTACTGCTGGCTAGTTCTGATTTTCTGGCAGCTGAAAAGTCTGCTTTTCCCAGCGTAGTTGCATTCTGTTTTATCTGAGAGTTGAGAGTCTAATGGAAGTCTGTGAGAGTCTGATTGCCTTCTGATTGCATTAGGTTCTGATGGTTTCTGATAAGGGTTTCATTGGATTCTGATGCATTCTGTGCAGCATCTGCATGTATATATACTATAATATATATATATATATTATATATATACTATATATATATACTATATATACTATATATATATATATATTCTGATGATGTTCACTGGATTCTGCTGATTTTTCTGAAGCTGTCCATTGGATTCTGCATGGTCTTCTGCAAGTGCCTCATTGGAATCTAGATGGTTTTTCTGCAAGTTTTTCTGATCATCTTCATGTGATTCTGTTGTGAATTTGCAGCATTCTGGCCTAGATCTCTGGCATTCCTTTGTCTCTGTCTCACTCGCTTTCTGGTCTTCTGATCATGTCGATGTCTCTGCCCATGGATATGTCTGCTGAGACTGGTGCTGGTGCTGGCCCTGGCCCTCTGGATCATCTGAATGATCCTGACAGGGTGGCCACCAGGTCTCTGTACAATCTGCAGCAGGAAATCTCTGCCTACAGGGCTGCCAAAGATGGCAGGGGCTATGTGCACAGCTCTGGCCAGTGCACATATGCTGTTCTGAAAGGCAGAGTGCGCTGGGAGTTACTTGTTTTCTGTTTGATTTTTTTCCATGTTTGTATGTGTTTGTGGTTTACTTTTGTTTTTTTTCTTCTTTGCTGGTTCTGTTTTTTTAATTCTTGAACCTGCTTAGGATGGAGCAGTATCTGGGCAGTGGTGGACCTCCTTGCCTCTGGAAATGGATCTGCCTACTGGCCTGGCTGTCCAGTGCCTGTGAGCTGCTGTACCAGTCCATCGATGCTGGCATGAGTTCTCTGAATGTGGCTGCTGTGCGCAGAAATCTGGTGCTGGTCTGGAATGAGTTTCTTGGCTGGCTTTTAAGCATTATATTTAGTATATAGTATATTTAGTATATAGTATATATATATATATAGTATATATATAGTATATATATATAGTGGTTATATATATATATATATAGTGTATATATAGTGGTTATATATATATACACAATTATTTAGTATATTTATAGTAATTAATATATTTAGCATGTAATATATATATATAGCTATATATAATATGTTTAGCATATATATATATGTATTTGTTTATTCTGTTTACTGTTCTGGTTTGGAGCTTCATGCTTCTGAGGATTCCTTGCTTCTGCGCTTCTGAGATCACTATGTCTCCAGCTGATTGCACTCTGCCTGAAGGCTTTGAACTCTGGGCTCTCTGGGTCAAAAGCTGTGACTTGATCAGCTGATTGCATGTTTTTTTTTTCTAGTCTTTTCTTTTTGTTTGCCATTTGTTTTGGTTTGTTTTTGTAATCTCTAATGCCCTCATTCCAGGCTTCTCTGAGTGTCAGCAGCAATTTGTCTATGTTCTGGAGCTCGCTGAATCTAATGGCAAAGATTCTGATCAGCTGGTTGCCCAGGCCTGGGTCTATTCATTGGCTGCAATGTTCTGTTTTTTTGTGTGCTTTTTTTTCATTGCTTCCCTGCAGGTGGTTTGGCCTCTGGAGTTTCTGAAGCCACCTCCTCTGAGTGCAGAAGCCAAGGCTGTGATGAAGAGGAGGAGGGAGGCCATGATGTGAGCATCTGGTGATCTGCTGGTGCTGCTCTGCTGGTCTGGTACTGGAGCCTTGGTTTTCTTTAGTTGTCTGCATGTTTGGGGGGAAAGGTTCTGATTGTTTGTGCATAGTTTCTGATTCATGTTGGGTGATTCATGTTTGAAAGGTTCTGCATAGATTCCCATTGGTTTCTGATTCATATTGGCTGATTAATTTTTGAAAGGTCCTGCATTTGATTTTCATTGGTTTCTGATTCATGTTGGCTGATTGCAGGATCGATTCTGCTGCAGCACCTGGCTGTGATCCATGGCCTCTGTGAGATCTGGCCTTGCAATTTTGCAACTCTGCTCTGAGAACTCTGGAACAACAATTGAGGAGTCTCTGGCAAGTTTCTGCATGGCTTCTGAGTAGATCTGGTTCTGCATGACTTCTGGTGAGTGAATAGTTAATATTTGAATCTGATAATTATTATCTGAACATGATAGGATATGATATGAATTTGTTTTAATCTGCTGAGAAGTCATTTTCTCTTTTGTTGGCCTTGATGGCCTCTGATCGATGCTGGATGCTGGAAGCCAGCCACCAACTATCTGGCAAGCAGCCCTGGTGGCAAAAATCTGATGCATGTGGGTGCATCTTCTGAAGTATGGCTCTGTTTTTTGAAATGTCTTGGAAGTTTCTGTTTTTTGAAATATATTTGAAGTGTCTGGTGACAAAGCTTCTGATAGTTTCTGCATGATTTCTGGTTCATGTTGGCTGGTTCATGTTTCAAAGGTTCTGGATTGAGATTCTGATTGGTTTCTGATTCATGGTGCCTTATCTTTTTTAAAGGGTGCTGCAAATTGAAAAGGCTCTCATTGGATTCTGAAGTTTCTGAATGATCAGTTGATTAAATTTGAAGTTCTTCTCATTGGATTCTGCTATCAATGGATTCTATGGTCTATGGTTTTCTGCAGCATTTTGCAATCAATGGTTAGATCTGAATTGTTTCATCCTGTGGCATTTTGCCATGGGTTCTGATGAAGTTGCTGAAGTACCTCATTCTGATAGCCCTGGGGAGTAAGCTGAAGTATGCCATTCTGGTAGCCAGCAGTTGGTAGCAGCTGATTCTGGTGCAAAATCTTCTGAAGAATCTGGGGGAGGCTGGGGGAGGACAGAGCCTGAGAGGACACAGCAGGGGTAAAGTGTTTGATTTGGTAAAGGTTTGCTTTGCTTTTGCTTTTGAAAAAACATGCAATCACAATTAAAAACCATTCAGCCACAATTACAAACACTAAGGAAGAAGGGAAAAAAACCTGCTAGAGCCAGGAAGGTTGTTTCTTATTGCAAGTGCTAATTCCAATTTTTAATTGCAAATGCAAGCGCCTGCAAGGGGGTAGGTACCCTTTGTGGACCTGTTTTTTGCAATTTTTTAAAAAGATTTCAATAAAGAAAACAGCTTTTTTGAACAAGGTAAAGTTTTTGATTTGGTAAAGGTTTGCTTTGTTTTTGCTTTTGAAAAACATGCAATCACAATTAAAAACCATTCAGCCACAATTACAAACACTAAGGAAGAAGGAGAAAAAAAGCCTGCTAGAGCCAGGAAGGTTGTTTCTTATTGCAAGTGCTAATTCCAGTTTTTAATTGCAAATGCAGGGACCTGCAAGGGGGTACCCTTTGTGGACCTGTTTTTTGCAATTTTTTAAAAGCATTTTAATAAAGAAAACAGCTTTTTTGAACAAGGTAAAGTTTTTGATTTGGTAAAGGTTTGCTTTGTTTTTGCTTTTGAAAAACATGCAATCACAATTAAAAACCATTCAGCCACAATTACAAACACTAAGGAAGAAGGAGAAAAAAAGCCTGCTAGAGCCAGGAAGGTTGTTTCTTATTGCAAGTGCTAATTCCAGTTTTTAATTGCAAATGCAGGGACCTGCAAGGGGGTACCCTTTGTGGACCTGTGTTTTGTAATTTTTTAAAAGCATTTTAATAAAGAAAACAGCTTTTTTGAACAAGGTAAAGTTTTTTATTTGGTAAAGGTTTGCTTTGTTTTTTCTTTTGAAAAACATGCAGTCACAATTAAAAACCATTCAACCACAATTACAAACAGTAAGGAAGAAGGGAAAAAAAAGCCTGCTAGAGCCAGGAAGGTTGTTTCTTATTGAAGTGCTAATTCCAGTTTTTAATTGCAAATGCAAGGACCTGCAAGGGGGTACCCTTTGTGGACCTGTTTTTTGTTATTTTTTTAGAAGCATTTTAATAAAGAAAACAGCTTTTTTGAACAAGGTAAAGTTTTTGATTTGGTAAAGGTTTGCTTTGTTTTTGCTTTTGAAAAACATGCAATCACAATTAAAAACCATTCAGCCACAATTACAAACACTAAGGAAGAAGGAGAAAAAAAGCCTGCTAGAGCCAGGAAGGTTGTTTCTTATTGCAAGTGCTAATTCCAGTTTTTAATTGCAAATGCAGGGACCTGCAAGGGGGTACCCTTTGTGGACCTGTTTTTTGCATTTTTTTAAAAACTGATTTTGATAAAGAAAACAGCTTTTTTGAACAAGGTAAAGTGTTTGATTTGGTAAAGGTTTGCTTTGTTTTTGCTTTTGAAAAAACATGCAATCACAATTAAAAAACCATTCAACCACAATTAAAAACACTAAGGAAGAAGGTATGATATTTCTATGGGATTACTATGGGGTTTAATCAAGATTTCTATGGTATTTCTAAAGGATTTCTTTGGGAATTCTAATGGAATCCATGAAGTTTCTTTGGGATTTCAATGGTGGTTCTATGATATTTCTATGGGATTTCTATTGGGTTCCTGTGAGATTTCCATGGTATTTCTATGGGATTTCTAGTGGATTCCTGTGTAAGTTCTATGGTGGTTCTTTAGAATTTCTCTGGGAATTCAAAAGGGTGTCTATGGGATTCCCATTGGATTTCTATCAGATTTCTATGTGATCTCTATGGTTTTTCTTTGATTTTTCTATTAAAAAATACAGCTAGAGCCAGAAAAAATACATTAAGGAATTGTTTGCTTTTTCAGGAGAATTCTGCTGTTTTGAACAAGGTAAAGTGTTTGATTTGGTAAAGGTTTGCTTTGTTTTTGCTTTTGAAAAAACATGCAATCACAATTAAAAACCATTCAACCACAATTAAAAACACTAAGGCAGAAGGTATGATATTTCTATTAGATGACTATAGGGTTTAATCAAGATTTCTATGATATTTCTAAAGGATTTCTTTGGGAATTCTAATGGAATCCATGAAGTTTCTTTTGGTGGTTCAATGGTGGTTCTATGATATTTCTATGGGATTTCTATTGGGTTCCTGTGAGATTTCCATGGTATTTCTATGGGATTTCTAGTGGATTCCTGTGTAAGTTCTATGGGATTTCTATGGTGGTTCTTTAAAATTTCTCTGGGATTTCAAAGGGGTGCCTATGGGATTTCTATCAGATTTCTATGGGATCTCTATTATTTTTTTTTATGATTTTTCTATGGAGAAATACAGCTAGAGCCAGAAAAAATACATTAAGGACATTTCATTTTTTCAGGAGAATTCTGGTGCAGCCTTCTGGTGCAGCCTTCTGGTGGTGGCCTTTGGTGCAGCTCTCTGGTGCCAGCGCTCTGGTGCAGCTCTCTGGTGCACTAATTAATCTGTTTCACCTTTGCAGCTCTCTGGTGCACCATTCTGTTTCACCTTTCTGACACACATTCCATGCTGACATGTCTGGGGTCTAAAAGAAGCAGTGCATCTGCTCATGGCAGGTCATTAATTACTGGTTCTGAGCTTTTTCCTGCATCCATACTAAATCTCAATTAGAAAATTATTTGTAGCTATTGCAAATGCAGCACAACTATTGCAGATGCTCTGGACCAAGATTGATGTCTGTAATTTAAAATCAATAAGGCCTAATTTAAAATCAATAGGGGCTGAAAAATCAGATTCTGAAAATTATTTGTAGCTATTGCACGCGCTTTACTATTGTCCATCCAACATTACAAGGTTTTGACACACTGCCAGTTGTTGCTTGTTGTTGATAATGATGGTTGAACAAAGTACTAGGTAAAACCTTCATGCTGTTCACATCTATTCACCATAGTGCACGTGGTTCTTGCATCTCTTATCTCAGCATTGGTGAAAGAACTTGTATATTGTTGAAAGCCCTGCATTTGGATTTGTTGGACAATCAGGTACCCCCCAATTTGATGGCTTGTTTGACCATGTTTCTCCTATAGATGGGGGTATAGAATTTCAGAAATGACAGCAATATACCATAATATACCCCCATCTTTTATAGGAAAATATAGGAACATATGTTCAAACCATGTATCTCTATATACAACAAAAAAATATATGTATGTATTATATTGAGTTGGTTATGCCATCAACTGGCCCCATGGTTCGCCCACGATGGTCAGTGCTGGTTCCGCTATCGGTTGATTTTGGTCACAACTTCCCAGGAGATCCGCGTGCTGAGCTGGATACACTTGGCCTATGCATTGCAGCAGGGTGCCACTGGGCATTGCAATTGCTTGGTTTGTCCCAAGCATGAAGGGAGTTAATCACCAAAAATGGTGGTATATATACTGGGGATATAATGGGATTTAATGGGAGATTTACTGGATGAAATTTGAGGACCTCAATGTGACGTCACTGGAAAGTTGGTCAGTAAGGGGAAATATCCCCAGTTGGCCGTATGATAACAGCTATTTTCAAGTCAGTGAATTATATATTGTATTTCGGCCAGGACCCATGGTACTTGTACCCTTTGGTAACCAAACATGGCAATGGGAAATCTATGACTGGCATTGACTGGCCGTTTTGATGGGAAAATCAGTATACATATATACACGTGTATATATATATATATTTATATATATATACTGATTGACTTATTGATATTGATATTGAAAAGAACAATATATTCAATCAATATCAATATCAATATATATCAATAAAACTATGTGTATTCTTTTCTTGATCAGGAACAGGAACCGATGAGAAATTAGGGACTTATCGCCATGTTTGATGAGGCATGGAATGTGCAGGATATCCTATTGTGAGACAAAGCGGCAAGGGAGACATCAAAAGGACTGCTTTTGGCATGTCAACAACTTTCAGTACGTCATAGGCATGTGTACATACTGAATATATATATATATATATATACACATATATATATATATATTAGTATATAAATAAGAGATAGAACAATGCCTACGGGTCAGCATTGTTGTCAGCCTTGAAATGCTTTGAATTGCGATTTCACGAATTCACGAAGTAAAATGCACCTCGACAATCAAACGTGGCAATGGAAAATCCATTATTCATAGTCGATTTTCTCATGGAAACCTCCAGTTATAGGGAATTGTCCCCTGCCACGTTACGGGAGGGTATCTTTGCATTTCCCTTCAGTTGGCATCGGCGCCCAGGCTGTATCAGCATTGCCAGTGGTTGGAATCTCGACGGCCCTCTTGACATATGCGGCCTTGGGATATTCATTGGAAGCAGATGTGGTGGCCATGACCGTGGCCTACTTTGATGCCTGGCACTGGACATCATGTGGCAGGTTTGATGAAACATTTGGGTGAATGTAGGGCTAGCTATAGTTGTTGTGTAGTTATGTTGTTGGGGTCCTGGAAGATCCTGGAAGTCCTGTACTCGCACAACAGCCTGTACTCACCCTCAACTTGGGATCTCGGGATTTCCCAGCATGACCAGCCGAGCCATTTGTTTCAAGCCGAGATCTGCAGATTTGTGAGTTCACTAAAAGATAGGTAGGATCACCAAGGTATGGTAATCTAGAATGAGGTACCACTCGATTCTCAAGTTTGCTCACTATGTTCATTCCAACTGCACAGATTGTAGCCATAAACCATTGGAAGTTCAGTTTTTTTTGGGATAAGATGGGTAGCACCGTGTATCAGGCATTTAACTAGACTTAATCAACAAACCAACACCATGAGGAGTTTGTGGCCAACGAAGCCGACTCAGTTGGTTTAGAATACGAGTTCTGTTGTAAACATCGTTGATATTGTTTACCAATGGAAACTCCACCATGTGTAGCTCACAAGTTCCAACAGGTTGAACACATGAAGTTCTGTATCCTACGTAAGTTTGCATGGAGCTATCCCAGACTTGGTTTGAGGGCAAAACCCCGCAAGTTTTTGAAGCTTCCTGAAGCCCACATTGATCATCATATTTGGTGATTAAATACAACTGTGTATATATATATACTGTACATATAATATACACATTATGTTTTTCTATATATATATATATATATACAGTAATGTTGGCACCTGATTAGTAGCATGGTACTCTATTGTGGCAAAAAGTTTCCTCCTTATTCAGTAACCTGCTGTTTGGTGGGGGGGGGGCCTGTATTGTGGCAAATGTTTTTCCAGATTTTTTTTATTTTTCCTAATTTTTTAATTAATTATTTTTTGAATTTATTTTTAAATTAGTTACTTAAAAAATGTTTTTCTGTTTTTTCATTTTTTTAAATTAAAGCTTTAAAATGCAAGGTTTTCCAAATAATTAGATGCCTTATTAAACCCTTATTAAAAAACAGCATCCAGACAATTTTTCAAGGTGGTACCCCATGAGTGGCTGAGTTACTCAATAATATGAATGTTTGGATGGTACTCTATTGTGCCAAGCAACTTTTGGGGTTGAAAAAAAATAAAAACCCTTTCTCAACCTTTCTTTGAGTAAAGCTGGTCCATTTACTTTAGGAAACCATATTTGTATTAAAGCTTTAAAATGCAAGGTTTTCCAAATAATTAGATGCCTTATTAAACCCTTATTAAAAAACAGCATCCAAACAATTTTTCAAGGTGGTACCCCATGAGTGGCTGAGTTACTCAATAATATGAATGTTTGGATGGTACTCTATTGTGCCAAGCAACTTTGGGGTTGAAAAAAAATAAAAACCCTTTCTCCACCTTTCTTTGAGTAAAGCTGGTCCATTTACTTTAGGAAACCATATTTGTATTAAAGCTTTAAAATACAAGGTTTTCCAAATAATTAGATGCCTTATTAAACCCTTATTAAAAAACAGCATCCAGACAATTTTTCAAGGGGGTACCTCATGAGTGGCTCAGTTACTCAATAATATGAATGTTTGGATGGTACTCTATTGTGCCAAGCAACTTTTGGGGTTGAAAAAAAATCAAAAACCTTCTCCACCTTTCTTTGAGTAAAGCTGGTCCATTTACTTTAGAAAGCCATATTTGTGTTAAATCTTTAAAATGCAAGGTTTTCCAAATAATTAGATTCCTTTATTAAACCCTTATTAAAAAACAGCATCCAAACAATTTTTCAAGGAGGTACCTCATGAGTGGCTCAGTTACTCAATAATATGAATGTTTGGATGGTACTCTATTGTGCCAAGCAACTTTTGGGGTTGAAAAAAAAAAACCTTCTCAACCTTTCTTTGGGTAAAGCTGGTCCATTTACTTTAGAAAGCCATATTTGTGTTAAAGCTTGAAGATCCAACCTTTTCCAAAGAATTAGATGTCTGAAAAAACCATGAATGGCTGAGTTACTCAATAATATGAATGTTTGGATGGTACTCTATTGTGCCAAGCAACTTTTGGGGTTGAAAAAAATAAAAACCCTTTCTCCACCTTTCTTTGAGTAAAGCTGGTCCATTTACTTTAGGAAACCATATTTGTATTAAAGCTTTAAATTGCAAGGTTTTCCAAAAAATTAGATGCCTTATTAAACCCTTATTAAAAAACAGCATCCAAACAATTTTTCAAGGTGGTACCCCATGAGTGGCTGAGTTACTCAATAATATGAATGTTTGGATGGTACTCTATTGTGCCAAGCAACTTTTGGGGTTGAACAAAATCAAAAACCTTCTCCACCTTTCTTTGAGTAAAGCTGGTCCATTTACTTTAGGAAACCATATTCGTATTAAAGCTTTAAAATGCAAAGTTTTCCAAATAACTAGATGCCTTATTAAACCCTTATTAAAAAACAGCATCCAAACAATTTTTCAAGGTGGTACCCCATGAGTGGCTGAGTTACTCAATAATATGAATGTTTGGATGGTACTCTATTGTGCCCAACAACTTTTGGGGTTGAAAAAAAACAAAAACCCTTGAAAGTAAATTGAAATCAATTGAAAGTAAATTGAAAGTAAATTGAAAGTCAATTGAAATCAATTGAAATCAATTGAAAGTAAATTGAAAGTAAATTGAAAGTAAATTGAAATCAATTGAAATCAATTGAAAGTAAATTGAAAGTAAATTGAAATCAATTGAAATCAATTGAAAGTAAATTGAAAGTAAATTGAAATCAATTGAAAGTAAATTGAAAGTAAATTGAAATCAATTGAAAGTAAATTGAAAGCAATTGAAAGTAAATTGAAAGCAATTGAAAGTAAATTGAAAGTAAATTGAAATCAATTGAAAGTAAATTGAAAGTAAATTGAAAGTAAATTGAAATCAATTGTCTACAACATTACATACATTACATACATTACATACATTACATTACATTACATTACATTACATTACATTACATTACATTACATTACATTACATACATTACATACATTACATACATTACATACATTACATACATTACATACATTACATACATTACATTACATTACATTACGTTACATTACACTACATTGCACATTACATAACATTACATTACATTACATATATACATACATACATACTTGCATTACATTACCTTACATTACATTACATTACATCACATTACATTACATTACATTACATTATATTGCATTGCATTGCATTACATTACATACATACATACATACATACTTACATACATACATTAATACATACGTACATACATATATATATATACATTGTGCCTAGAACCCCGTGTAACTATAGCTATTACTGCCATCAAATGTGGCTCACCTAGTTATAAACCGTTCAGAGCCAGAATCCAAGTTGATGTTGCGCAAAGGCAGTTAGGAAAAAAAGACCCGGTGAGCGGTATCAAACGACACATGATCAAACACAAATCAAAGCACTGCGTAGATATGATATATATATATATTTATATTTATACGTGTGTATATATATATATATATGTATATATATATATATGTAGATGTGACTTTGTTAATTGTATGCATTGCTGAATATTATTTGTATGGGGTACGGGTACGGGCGATGGACTGAATGAGCATTCTCCAAGTTTTCTTCATAAAATATCAAACCTTCTCGACTTGAACCCTTTCCGAGTTTCACGATAATTACACTGACTTGTTAAAATACTGTATGTCATTATCCATCCATCATTATCATCATCATCATCATCATCATCACGACAAGACATATTTGCATGCTCCTCTGGTCGGAGATGTTCTGCAAGATTACCCTTGATGCTAGTGATTCCGATGAACTTTGTGAAGATGAAGTACCTGAAAGGACTGGGAAGAGCACAGATGCCGAGCGCTGAAAATGCCATGAAACAGCGAACATCTGTTCCAAATTAATTGCACGCAGGTTGCTCTGACGATCTACGAATATATTGGAGAAAAGATTATCCATGCCTCCATGCTACCAGGGACGACAGATTCAATTGCCACTTATAGATACAAGGTGGTGTTTGGAGGTTATGTTTGTTGTTTTCTACCCATCAAACTAGTTCGATATATCGACACCATAAATCCAACTTAGCAAAGTAGGGGGCATCAAGGTAGGTGCTGCTTTTTGGGCACCTGTCCAGAAAATCAGGAACATCTACAGAAACCTCGCTCTGCTCCACGTCATGCACTCAATGGATCGATTTCACAATCTCTTTTGCGCAGCGCAGATACCAGCAAACAATCTACAGACCGCCAACGAGCTGATGACTATGCCCATCTGGCTTGTAAAAGCCACTGAGCCTTTCCGGTTCAGATGGCTGTATGTTTGGTTCTGGGGGTGAGTTCACCATGGTTCCAATATAACCTCCATAAGTTATCATAAGTTGGGATGTGGGGCCCATAACTGACCTACGGCCACATTTTTCCTTTGTGGAACTGCACCCCCGTGCGACCGACATGGACTGACTGTGGGAATGCTGAGGGTCATCCCGCTTCACGTAGACCCAACACCACTTCGTGGCGAGCTGCCCAGAGTAGCACATGTGTTTGGTATGCCAGCACTACATATGTAATTAAGGCCTGGTTCTGTCTGAGACAGAGTCTGTTGGTTTATCTTACCCCCAGCAAACTGCTTCCATATCATAAATATTTGTATACCAGTAGTACTGCATAAGGCAATGGCGGAAGTTTCAAAAATAGGAAACCTATAGGAGAGATTGGTTGTTGTGAATCACGGATGGCAGAGCGAATCCACTGAGGGACCGAAAGGTGGTTGGAGATGTGTTTTTTGGAGTGGCTGCAGTGGTTGCAGTGGTCACCTGGTCGGTCACCTGACCCACAGCTGCTGGATGTAGTGTGGTGTAGTGCAGCTGTAGTTGTAGTTGTAGCGTAGTGGAGTTGTAGTTGTGGTGTAGTGTAATTAGTGTAGTGTAGTTGCAGTTGCATTTGTGGCGGTGTAATCAGTGTAATGTAATGAAATATAATGCAATGTGGGGTAGGGAAGCGTAGTGAGTGTAGTGTAAAGCAAGTGGCGTAGTGCAGTGTAGTGTAGTGTGGTGGAGTGTAATGCAATTAGTGTAGTATAGTTGTAGTTGTAGTTGCCGTGGCAGCTGTAGTTGTAGTTAGTGTAGTGTAGTGTAGTGTAGTGTGGTGTGGTGTAGTGTAGTGTAGTGTGGTGTGGTGTGGCGTAGTGTAGTGTAGTGTGGTGTGGTGTAGTGTAGTGTAGTGTAGTGTAGTGCAGTGCAGTGCAGTGTAGTGTAGTGTAGTGTAGTGTAGTGGAGTGTAGTTGTGTAGGTGTAGTTGTGTAGTTGTGTAGTTGTGTAGTTGTGTAGTTGTGTAGTTGTAGTTGCCGTGGCAGCTGTAGTTGTAGTTACTGTAGTGTAGTGTAGTGTAGTGTAGGGTAGTGTAGTGTAGTGTAGTGTGGTGTGGTGTAGTGTAGTGTAGTGTAGTTGAGTGTAGTGTAGTGGGGTGTCGTGGAGTGGAGTGTAGTGTAATGTAGTGTAGTGGAATGTAGTGTAGTGTAGTTGTAGTGTAGTGGAGTGTAGTGTAGTGTAATGTAGAGTAGTGGAATGTAGCGTAGTGTCGTGTAATGTACTGTAGTGTAGTGGAGTGTAGTGTACTGTAATGTAGTGGTATGTAGTGTAGTGTAATGTAGTGTAGTGTTGTGCACTGTAGTGTAGTGTAATTGAGTGTAGTGTTGTGTAGTGGAGTGGAGTGTGTGGAGCGTCGTGTAGTGGAATGTAGTGAAGGTGTAGTTGTAGTTGTAGTGCAGTGTATTGGAGTGTAATGTGGTGTAGGGGTTGTTTGGTTGTTTGTAGTTGAAAATGCTACACAACCACCACGTTTTGCTGACTTTTGACAAGGTGCGCAATCCCTTGCACCTGCCACGCGAAACGACATCTGAACGTCCCAAAATGCTTCGAACCCCGCAGTTTGTTTTCACATTTTGACTTCGAAAAGGTTCTTCGCGCCAACACGGCGTGCACTTTTTCGACATCGCAACTTCCAAAAGTGGTCCGAGCATGTGGCATTTTGTAAATTAGGACTTGGAAATGTGCTTCTCGCCACGACGGCGTGCAATTGTTCATCTCTCATCTGGCCAGCTGGCTCCGCACCCGCCGCTTTAGCGAGCCTACTTTTCGACCCTCCGGAGCCCCAAACCATTGGGAAAACACAGTGTTTCGCGACTTTCCTACCTTTTCGCGCACCTGCATCTTCTTTCTTCTGACTCGTTCTCTTCTCTGATCTTCTCTCTTCTGCTCTTCTCTTCTCTCTGACTCTTCCCATCTCTGCTTTTCATCTGTCCTAATCGAAGGAAGTTTGGCTTCTAAACTTCCTTCGATTAATATTGCTATTACCAGTAGTGCCGCGCAAGGCGGTGGCGGAAGTTTCAAGAATAGGAAACCTATAGAACCTAGGAGAGGTTGATCGTTGTGAATCACGGATTGCAGAGCGAACCCACTGATGGACCGAAAGGTGGTTGGAGTTGTGTTTTCTAGAGTGGTTGCACTGGTTGCAGTGGTCAGATCACCACAAATGCTGGATGTAGTGTGGTGCAGTGCAGTTGTAGTTGTAGCTTTAGTGTAGTGGAGTTGTAGTTGTAAGCTGTAGTCGCAATGTAGTGTAATTAGTGTAGTGTAGTTGCAGTTGCAGTTGTAGGTGTGGTGTAATTAGTGTGGTGTATTGAGTGTATTGTAGTGTACTGTAGTGTTGTGTACTGTAGCGTGGTATACTGTATTGTCCTCTCTAAAGTAGTGTAGTTGTAGAGTAGTGTCGTGTAGTGCAATGTAGTGGTAGTTGCAGTTGTAGTGTAATGTCATGTAATTACTGTAGTGTAGTGTTGTGTAATGTAGTGTAGTTGTAGTTGTATTTGTATTTGTATTTGTACTGTACTGTAGTTTAATTTGTGTCTTGTAGTGTAATGTACTGTAGCTGTAATTGTAGTTGTAGCTGTGGTGGTGGTGGTGGTGGTGGTGGTGGTAGTAGTAGTAGTAGTAGTAGTAGTAGTAGTAGAAAAAGTAGTAGTAGCAGCAGCAGCAGTAGTATTAATAATAGTTGTTGTTGTAGTTGTTGCTGTTGTGTAATTAGAGTAGTGTAGTGCAATTACTGTATATAAATTGTAATTCGTGTAGTGTACTTGTCATGTAATTGGAGTTGCGTAATGTAGCGTAGTATATTTGTACTTGTAGTTGTAGTTGTGGTGTAGTGTAGCGGTACTTGTAGTTGAAGTTGCAGTTGTAGTTGTCTATCTATTTAACTGTCTATCTGCAAGATTGAAAACGAAGCTATTCTGCGAGACTTCCTCAGTTTTTGACCTTGGCAACATCAAAAATGCAGTCATTCTTCCAGACTTCCTCATTTTTTGAACTTGACAACATCAAAAACGAGACAATTCTGCCAGACTTCCGCAATTTTCGAAGTTGACACCTTCAAAAACAAAACAATTCTGCGAGACATCTGACAAAAAGTTGAGTGCAGAGCTGACGGCCTCGTGCCAACTCGTTTTGCGGTCTGTCTAAAGTGCTGTGCCTGCCACGAAAAAGTGATGCCATGTCATACGAAGTGCTGCACCTGACCTGTCACGCAAAATCATCTTCCCAAAACTGAAGATCCGATGCTCCAAAATGCAACCACTCTCAGGAAATCAGCGCCCGGACCTCCTAACAGCTCTGATGAAAATGTCTCTTGTACTGCGCCTACCACGGAAAATGCATCTTTGCAGATCCTGTTCAAATGTCCCACAACTGCCATCGTTTTTGGAAATGCTGCAAAACCACCAGCCACCACGTTTTGCTCACTTTTGACCAGGTGCACAATCCCTTGCACCTGCCACGCGAAACGACATCTGAACATCCAAAAATGCTCCGAACCCCGCCGTTTTTTGCACTTTTGACTTTAAAGTTGTCTTCGCGCCATGCACTTTTTCGACATCGCAACTTCTAAAAATGCTCCGAAGCTGAGGTGTTTTGCACATGTTCACTTGGAAATGTGCTTCGCGTGCACTTTTTCGACATCGCAACTTCCAAAAGTGGTCCGAGCATGTGGTGTTTTGTAAATTAGGACTTGGAAATGTGCTTCTCGCCACGACGGCGTGCAATTTTTCATCTCTCATCTGGCCAGCTGGCTCCGCACCCGCCGCTTTAGCGAGCCTACTTTTCGACCCTCCGGAGCCCCAAATCATTGGAAAAACACAGTGTTTCGCGACTTTCCTACCTTTTCGTTCTTTCTTCTCACTCTTTCTCTTTTTGATATTCTTTCTTCTTCTCTTCGCTTCTCTTCTCTTCTCTTCTCTGACTCTTCCCATCTCTGCTTTTCATCTGTCCATATTGTCGGAAGTTTGACTTCTAAACTTCCTTTGATGATGATTATTGTTTTTATTATTAATATACCACTAGTACCGCACAAGGCGGTGGCGGAAGTTTCAAAAATAGGAAACCTATAGGAGAGGTTGGTTGTTGTGAATCAAGGATGGCAGAGCGAAGCCACTGATGGATTGAAAGGTGCTTGATCTCTCTCACTCTTTCTCTCTCTTTCTCTGCCTATCTACCTACCTACCTATCTATTTTCTATGTATCTATCCAGCTATCGATCTATCTATCTATCTATCTATCTCTCTCTCGCTCTCTTTCATCTGTCTATCCGTCTAGCTGTCTATCTGTCTATCTATCTATCTATTTATCTATCTACTTGTCTGTCTGACTATCTGTCTACCTGTCTATCTATGGTGCAGTGTCATCCAGTCTAATGTAGTGTAGTGTACTGTAGTGTAGTGTAGTGGAGTGTAGTGGAATGTAGTGTAGTACAGTGTAATGTCGTGTAGTGTAGTGTAACTTAGCGTAGTGTAAATTGGTCTAGTGGAGTGTAGTGGAGTGTAGTTGTAGTTGTAGTTGTAGTGTGGTTGAGTGTAGTGTAGCGTAACCTAGTGAAGTGTAGTGGAAGGTGGTGTAGTGTAGTAGTGTAGTGTAATGTAGTGTAGTGGAGTGTAGTGTAGTGTCATGTACTGTAGTGTAGTGTAATTTAGCGCAGTGGAGTGTAGTGGAATGTAGTTGTGTAGTTGTAGTGTAGTGTAGTGGGATGTAGTGTAGTGTAATGTAGTGTAGTGGTGTGTAGTGGAGTGTAGTGGAGTGTAGTTGTTTAGGTGTAGTTGTAGTGTTGTGATGTGGAGTGTAGTGTAGTGCAATGTAGTGAAGTGTAGTGGGAGTAGTGTAGTGTAGTGTAATGTAGTGTAGTGGGGTGTAGTGTAATGTAATGTAGTGTAGTGTAGTTGAGTGTAATTGAGTGCAGTGTAGTGTAGTGTAGTGGAGTGTAGTTGTGTAGTTGCAGTTGTAGTTGTAGTGTAGTGGAGTGTAGTGTAGAGTAATGTAGTGAAGTGTAGTGGAAGGTAGTGTAATGTAGTGCAGTGGTGTCTATCTGTCTACCTGTCTATTTATCTATCTATCTATCTGTCTGTCTGTCTGTCTGTCTGTCCATCTATCCATGTATCTATCTATGTGTCTATCTATCTATCGACCTATCTATGTGTCTATCTATCTATCTGTCTATCTATCTGTCTATCGATCTATCTATCTATCTATCGATCTATCTATCTATCTATCTCTCTATCTATCTATCTCTGTGTCTATCTATCTATCTCTCTATGTATCTATCTCTCTCTCTCTCTCCATGTATCGGTCTATGTATGAATCGATGTATCTATCTATCTATCTATCTATCCATCTATCTGTCTATCGATATGTCTGTCTTTCTGTCTGTCTATCTGTCTAGCCATCTATCTATCTATCTCATCTACCCAGCTGGCCTCTCTCTCTCTCTTTCATCTAATTACCTATCTATCTGTCTATCTATCTACCTACCTGTCTATCTATCTCTCCCTTTCATCTGTCTCTCTGTCTAGCTGTCTACCTGTCTATCTGTGTTGCAGTGTCATTCAGTGTAATATAGTGTGGTGTAGTGTAATTTAGTGTAGTGGAGTGTACTGGAGTGTAATGTAGTGTAATGTAGTGTACTGGAGTGTTGTGTAGTGTAATGTCCTGTAGTGTAGTGTCTTGAAGCGAAGCGACATCTGAACCTCCAAAAAGTGGTCCGAACCCCTAGTGTTTTTGTACATTTTGACGCCACAACGGCGTGCACTTTTGCGACATCCGAACCTCCAAAAGTGGTCCGAACCCTGGTGCTTTTAACATTTTGACTTGGAAATGTGCTTCGCGCCACAACGGCGTGCACTTTTTCAACATCCGAACCTCCAAGAGTGGCGCGAACATGTGGTGCTTTGTACATTTTGACTTCGAGATGTGCTTCGCGCCACACTGGCGTGCACTTTTTCAACATCCGAACCTCCAAAAGTGGCGCGAACATGTCGTGTTTTGTACATTTTGACTTGGAAACGTGCTTCGCGCCACAACGGCGTACACTTTTTCGACATCTCAACTTCCAAAAGTGGTCCTAACCTGGTGTGTTTTGTACATTTTGACTTCAAAATGTGCTTCGCGCCACAACGGCGTGCACTTTTTCGACATCTCAACTTCCAAAAATGGTCCGACGCTGGTGTGTTTTGTACATTTTGGCTTCAAAATGTGCTTCGCGCCACAACGGCGTGCACTTTTTCGACATCTCAACTGCCAAAAGTGGTTGTGCTTTGTACATTTGGACTTCGAAATGTGCTTCGCACCACAACGGCGTGCAACTTTTCATCTCTCATCTGGCCAGCTGGCTCCGCACCCGCCGCTTTAGCGAGCCTACTTTTCGACCCTCCGGAGCCTCAAATCATTCGAAAAACACAGTGTTTCGCGACTTTCCTACCTTTTCGCACATCTCCATCTTCTTTCTTCTTACTCTTTCTCTTCTACTCTTCTTTCTTCTAATCTTTCTCTTCTCTCTGCTTCTTCCCTGCTCTGCTTTTCATCTGTCCATATTGTCGGAAGTTTGACTTCTAAACTTCCTTCGATTATTTCATTTTTATTTTTTATATTGAATACATACAAACATAGCCGTCAACTGGCATGAACCATGATTTATGTATATAACAAACCAAAAAACTGTGGTAAGCATCAACAAATATCCATAAACCATCGCGAAGCCTGTGGTTCTATGTTTTTCTATGTAGTTCTATCCAGTCTATCCCGGTTTGAATTTCACCTATGGGGTCGAGACCCTCATTTTGTACCAAAGCCTCAAAGTTCCTAACCTCAGCCATTATAAAATGATGGTTCTCAACCTCCAAAGGATTACGGAAAATGACAACATGATACTGCTACAAAATGAAGATTGGTTTTTATCATGAGGTTACTTGAAGGGGAAATTCCACCACTACAAAATGAACATTGGTTTTTATCATCAAGTTACTTGAAGGGGGCACTCCACCACTACAAAATGAAGATTGGTTTTTACATGTTATGATCATCAGCTTTGCTACAAAATCAGATTGGGTTTTCACATGTTGCCTTCCGAAGGGCAACTTCCCATGCTACAAAATGAGATTGGGTTTTTACATGTTGTCTTCCGATGGGCAAATTCTCTTGCTACAAAATGACTTTTGATTTTTAAAGGTCTTTCAACTACCGAAACGTTGAAAACTTATAAAATGCAATTCCCAAGCTGTGGGTACAAAATGCCTGGCCCATACCCATCTTTTCATCTTAATTTAAGCCCGGAAATGCCCTTGAAACGGGGCACAAGGCCTCCCATTCTGTAGTTGAAATTCGAACGGGGGCTCCAGTCTTAAAAATTAATTATATGCCAACAAGCCTTGCTGGTGCCATGCCGCCCAGCCACTTTAAGCGGCCGGGAGGCGAAGCGACTTTTGAAGTTTGGACAAATCATGGCAATGACATGTTCAAATTTTGAAATCACTTAGCATAAAAATTATATCTATATGCAATATGACATCCTACCACCTCATACTCAAGTTACAACAAATCAAGCATATATGAATGTGCATATACATATATATATATATACCAATGACATGAACTTACATCACAATATTGTTCGTTTGCTATGTCAGATATAAAGAGGAAATACGGATTTTACGGAACCAACTCCAAGTCGCCCTGGCCTTGGCATTATCTTGGCATCCCTGCATTTAGCTCAGGCTTTACTATTATTCACCTCCGTCCTCTGGAGACCACGGGCCATTTCAGTGCCCGCCGCCGTTGCGACAGGGTCGTAGTCGTGTGCGGCTGCGACGTAGCGGAAGATGCGCAGGAGGTATGGAACCAAGATCAATAATTGCGGCACCAACTGCACAGCCCAACGGTAAATAAGGGTAATGCCCGGGTGAGGCCAAAAGAAATGAGCATCGTGAGCGGAAAACAGCAATGCTGCAGCCTGCGTTGGAATGTAACTAAGAATGTTAATATGTTGGCACGTAGTGTTTCATCAGTTTAACCGTTCAACCCTTGAGATTTTCCCCTAGTTTCTGCAAGGATTTTGCTTGGAAAATGTGAAACAAACATGATCAAACATGGCTTCGCATCTTCAAGTCAAGGAACCGCGGTTTTGCTCATGCTCCAAACAGCGTTCATGACGTGATGTTCCTTGTAGTCCAAGAAACCCGTACGGTACCATTGGCTGAGTACATACAAGTTCAGGCCATCGTATAAGGGGAAAACTGCGCCAATCACGGTCATCTCCACGAGCATGTCCCAATGGTAGTTGCCCCAAGCCGGGGTAGTGCTCATTTCGCCTGAACTGAACAAGGTGTTTCCTCCTATAGTATATATAGTTAGTACATTGTTCTATTATGGTTTATTACACACACATATATATATATATATATATCACCTAACATCACCTAAGTGCATGGGTGTGGATGAGAACCTTCCTTCCCGGGTGAGACCCAAAATAAATGGAAAACCATGCAAGCTACTTTACTTCGGCAGGTTCCCACCCTGACAAATTATGTTGCTGGACTTGATTATGTGTATATATATATATGTATTTACATATCCAAAAAATGAAAAATACAGACCTTCTACAGTATTTGACATTCTTTCTGGCATATACTTTGACATTCTATCTGACATTCTTTCTGGCATTCTATCTGGCACCTATTTTGACATTCTATCTGGCATCCTTTCTAGCAAATATTCTGACGCTCTATCTGGCATAAGTTCTGGCATTCTTTAAGGCACATGTTCGGGTCCGTGCGTGCCCAAATTGATCTGCAGCTCGCCATGGGGTTTGGGTCTGTGTGTGCCCAAGCTGAGCTGGCATTCTTTCTGGCATGTTCTGGCATAAAGCGTGAAATTCTATTTCGCAATCTGTCTGGCATTGAATCCATTCTGACATTCTTTCCGGCATTCTATTTGACATCAAGTTTGACATTCTTTCGTGCACTTTATCGGGCATTCTCTCTGACATTTACTTTGACATCCTATTTGGATCTATTTGGGATCTATTCCGGCATTCTATCTGGCATCTATTCTCGCAAAATATCTGGTATCTATTCTGGCATTCATTCTGGCATTCTTGCCGGCAATCTATCTGACATCTTATCTGGCATTCTTTCTGGCAGTCTATCTGTCGGTTACTCTCACATTCTATTTGGCCTTTACTCTGGCATCTATTCCGGCATTTTTCTGGCATTCATCAAGCATCTATTCTAACATTCTCTCTGGCATGTGTTTTGGTCTGTGTGCGCCCAGCCTGACCTGGAGCTCGCGATAGGTCTCGGGTCCGTGTGTGCTCAAACTGACGTGAAGCTCGCCAAAAGCTCCTGGAGCGAGATTACTCCACTTAAGCTGGCACTTGCTGCGAGATCCGGTTCCGTTGGCGCACAGAGTGATGGCGAGCTAGCGGAAGGAAGAAGGAAGCCCGGCAGGTGACAAAACAATAATGTAGTATCCTGATTAGTGTAGGGCCACCCCCTCCCCTCCCCCCTAAACAATTCTTCGAGTCTCTCTAATGTGGAATTTCAAGGGACCGGGGTCTGAATCCTGTGGAAATGAAAAAAATGAAAGATTTCAATTGATTTCAATTTACTTTCAATTGATTTTAATTTACTTTCAATTGATTTTCAAGTGATTTCAATTTACTTCCAATTGGTTTCAATCTACTTTCAATTGGTTTCAATCTACTTTCAATTGGTTTTCAATTGATTTCAATTTACTTTCAATTAATTTTAATTTTACTTTCAATTGATTTCAATTTACTTTGAATTGATTTTCTATGGATTTCCATTTTCCATTGATTTTGAATTGATTTCAATTTACTTTCAATTGATTTCAATTGATTTACAATGTATTTCAATTTACTTTCAGTTGATTTCAATTCACTTTCAGTTGATTTTCAATTGATTGCAATTTACGTTCAATTGATTTCAATTGATTTCAATTGATTTCAATTTACTTTCAGTTGATTTCAGTTTACTTTCAATTGATTTCAATTTATGTTCAATTGGTTTCAATTGATTTCCAATTTACATTCAATTGATTTTCAATTTACTTTCAATTGATGTCAATTTACATTCAATTGATTTTCAACTGATGTCAACTGACTTCCAATGGATTTTCATTTGATTTCCATGTTGGTTGAATTTATTTTCAATTGATTTCAACTTACTTTCAATTGACATCCCACAGTAACCCCATAGAAATATCATTGAAATATCATGGAACTGCCATAGGAACCTCACAGAAATCCCATTCTTAAAGAATCTCATAGAATTCCTTCAGGAATCCAATAGTAATCCTATAGAAACATCATAGAAACATCATGAACTCCCATAGGAATGCCATAGGAATCCCATAGGAACCCCAAAGAAACATCATAGAATTACCATAGAAATCTCATAGGAACCCAATGGATCCAATGGGAACCCCATAAGAATTGAATTCCCATAGCATCCCTTCAAAAATCCCATAGAAATCTTCTAGAAATATCATAGAATATAGAAACATCATGGAAATCCCATAGGAATCCAATGGAAATCCCATAGGCATCCTTTTGAAACACCATAGGAATCCCCTAGAAATACCATTGACACCCCATAGAAAATCCCATAGTAGTCCCAGAGAAATACCATGGAAAACTTAAGGAATCCAATAGAAACCCCATAGAAATATCATAGAACCACCATAGAAATTCCAAAGAAACTTCATGGACACCCCATAGAATTCCCAAAGAAACATTCTAGACATATCATAGAAATCTGTGTTTAATCCCATAGTAATCTCATAGAAGTATCATAGAAATCCAAAAGAAACATCATGTATATCCCAAAGAAATCCCATAGAAATACCACAGAAACACCACAGGAATCCAAAGGAAATCCCATAGACATCCTTTTGAAACCCCATCCATCGACACACCTTTAGAAACATCATAGAATATCATAGAAACACAAAAAGAAATTACATAGAATTTCCATAGAAAAACTATCAAAATCCCAAAGAAACGCCATAGAAACCAAGGACGGTACGCAAGAAGAATTGAACTAAGTAAGAGACAAAAGCTATAGCAAAGGAAAGGAAAAGGAAAGGAGAGAATGATTTTGGAAAAAATGCTTCCAAAAAAAAAGCTGGACACAATAGAGGACCACCACAACAAACACACTATTGAGGATCAGGGTTGCTCATGGGCTACTCCCGTGAAAAATTGTTTGAGTGCTGTTTTTTTATTGGATTTTAATAAGGCATCCTATATTTTGGGAAATTAAACCTTTTGAGAATTCCAACAGAATGGAGCTAAGAAAGTCAAAAAGAGAACGGTATTAGCAAAGGAAAGGGAAAGGAACGCAGAGAATGATTTTGGAAAAAACAATACTTCCAAAAAAAGCCTGACACAATAGAGGACCACAACGACAAACATACTATTGAGGATCAGGGTTGCTCATGGACTACTCCCTTGAAAAATTGTTTGGATGCTGTTTTTCCCCACCTGCCAGGTGAGGGTTGTTAGATTTTATCAGAGCTGTTCTCCTCATCCTCCTCCTTCTCCTCCGCCTCCTCCTCGTCCTCCTCCTTCTCCTCCTCCTCCTTCCTCCTCCTCCTCCGCGTCCTCCTCCTCTTCTACCACCTCTGCCTCCACTTCCACGTCCATTGTTGCCTTGCCAACTATTGGCCAAGCTCTTCGCCAACTTCGGAGCTCAGTGCGCACTGCACCTCAACCTGGCACCTTCCCAGCTCAGTGCGCACCGCTGGACCTCAACCTGGGGCCTTCCTAGCTCAGTGCGCACCGCTGGACCTCAACCTGGGACCTGCCGAGCTCAGTGCGCACCGCTGGACCTCAACCTGGGGCCTTCCGAGCTCAGTGCGCACCGCTGGACCTCAAAAGCCAGATAGAATGCCAGAAGATATGCCAGATCGAATGTCAGATAGAATGCGAGAAGATATGCCAGATAAAATGCCATAAGATATGCCAGATAGAGTGCCAGGAGATATGCCAGATAGAATGTTAGAAGATATGCCAGATAGAATGCCAGAAGATATGCCAGATAGAATGCCAGAAGGTATGCCAGATAGAATGCCAGATAAAATGTCAGATAGAATGCCAGAAGATATGCCAGATAATGTGCCAGAATGTTTGCCAGATAGAATGCCAGAAGATTTGAGTAGATAATATATGCCAGAAGATATGCCAAATAGAATGCCAGAAGATATGCCAGATAGAATGCCAGAAGATATGTCAAATATAATGCCAGAAGATTTGCCAGTAACAAAATGTATAAATGTCCTGGTGGGGATCACACGAAGTAAAGTTTTTTTTTTGGGGGGCTTTAATAAGGCATTATATTATATATTTTGGCGAATTGGGCATTTCTGAGAATTCCAAAAGGATTGAGCTAAGAAAGTTAAAAAAAGAAAAGTATTAGCAAAGGAAAGGAAAAGGAAAGGAGAGAATGATTCTGGAAAAAATGCTGGACACAATAGAGGACCACCACAACAAACACACTATTGAGGATCAGGGTTGCTCATGGGCTACTCCCGTGAAAAATTGTTTGAGTGCTGTTTTTTTATTGGATTTTAATAAGGCATCCTATATTTTGGGAAATTAAACCTTTTGAGAATTCCAACAGAATGGAGCTAAGAAAGTCAAAAAGAGAACAGTATTAGCAAAGGAAAGGGAAAAGAACGCAGAGAATTATTTTGGAAAAAACAATACTTCCAAAAAAAGCCTGACACAATAGAGGACCACCACAACAAGCATATTTTTTAGGATCAATATTGCTTATGAAAAAATGAAAATATTTAAAAAAGCTGAAAAATGAAATATGTAAAAAAAACGGAAAAATGAACAAAATAAACCACAAATTAAAATATAATTTAAAACAATTTAGACATTAAAAAAAAATGAAAAAAAACAATAGAAAATCTGCAAAACCGACCCACCCAATCAATTTCCCTTGGTCAGAATTATTTCAGAAAAAAATCTACAATAGCGTCCTACCTACCACACTAATCAGGAGACTACATTAATTTCCATGCTTTCCTGTAGACTTCACTTAGATAATTCAATACAATGTGTAGGAGGGTGATTACATCAGACAAGGGTCGCTCCTATCAGCACACATTTAATATATGTGCATTTATTTGCCTTTTTCTGCATCTGAGCTAATCACCTTTTCATTCGTTTCATTCATATGTTATGCTTTTTCATTTCTTATTATTTTAAATCATTTTCTTGTTAATAACAAACAGTTCACAGGCGAGGCACGGAAGACAAATGGCTTATCTGCAGCACTCACAATCGTAGCTACGCTGACCACTGTTCTGTTTGCATATATAACTCATATAACGCATGGTTTTACACTGTTTGGCGTGTTATGAGATTTGTTGAAATATTTTTTTGGGGGGCAAAATGGTGGTTTCCTTTTCTTACCACTTAGATGTTTCGACTTTCTTTTTTGAAATATGTTGATTTTGTTTGAGATATTTCGATTTTTAAAAATGTTTGGGGATGTGTTTCATTATTGTTATTTTTGTTTGCATGTAAAATCTTATTCCGAGATTTTTTTCTCATGTCATGAAAGTCCTCTGATCTGAAAACCATCCGATGCAGGGAATTGAACAATTTAAGTGAACATTTTCCCAGAAACTAAAGATATCAATGGAAAACCGGGAGCACCCTTGATTTTCCGGAATTTTCCGAGTCACGGAAAATGTAGACATATGCATTGACATCGACTGCCAAGGACACTGAGGTGGCTGCCAGAAGGAAGAGATGCAAAGGGCCACCGCACGAGGCCATACGAGACTTTTCCTTGACCTTGGCTCATGTGAACTACCCAAGCAATGGGGTTGACATCTTAAGAAAACCAGAACATCTTTGAAATATACCAATTATCATTAAATCATATTAAATATCCTTGGTAGACATGAAAAGAAAAAACATAAAGCTATTGCACTTATGATAATTTATGGTGTTTACCAGAGAAAAAAGAGAAGATGTGACCAAAGATCGGTCAAGTCACCCCAACCAAGAAGCAATTCAAAGCACTCACCACTGTCGAGCTGCCAAAGGCACTCACGAAATTCCGTGCAAAGGGTAGGCTGAAAAGCACCTGGGCGTAACGCAAAGGGCCGGTGGTTGCAGCTAGTTCTCAGCTTATGTCACGGCCGGTTACCTGCAGATATCATGGGGGATGTCGCCAAACACTTGCTGGTGGTTTCAACCCCTCTGAAAAATATTAGTCAGTTGAGATGATTTTTCCCAATATATGGAAAAATGGAAAATGATCCAAACCACCAACCAGTAATTAATATACCTTATAGTTTATAAACCAACAAACATCACTGAGGGGCCTCACCACCCATAAAATGCCACGTGTTTTTTCAGTAAAACCATCGAACAAAATGAGAAAGGTTCCAGCAAGCTATGTTTGATTGCCAGAAGGTATATTCACCATGTCACCTGTTTTGTTCGTTCCATCCGATTAGAAATATATAACCGCCCTCAAATCCCATAAAATTCGAAAATCGCAATTCAAACCAGATGGCAATTCAACCACCAAAAAGCTTCGGAGATTTCCTGTGGATTCTCGAAACCCGTGGCGCAACCGAAAGATGGTGCAGATGGCTGGTGGGAAAAAAACATTGTACTTGGTGATTTAACTGGCAGAATTGGTGATTTAGCTGGCAAAATTGGTGATTTAACTGGCAAAATGGACGATTGAACTCAAAAACACATGCACTGAGGCAAACATTCCCAAACGAAGACGTCAAGATTTCCAACAGGCTTGCTACCCATGTCGGCCAGGTATGCTGCCAAGAGGTTGCTACGTTTCCATGAACCACTTTGACCATCTTTGACCATCTTTGACCATAAATCTAGCAGCCTCTAAGACGTGATGCCTCATAGTCAGCTAAGCTGGTTAACTATACTTCAAGGAAGTCATGAACAAACAAAGCTAACTAGGAGGCACGACTTTGTAGCGATCATGAAGATGGCCAATCTTAGATACACTGCAAAAAACACTTCTTAGCTGGTGAGTAGATAATCCTATTGATACCAAAAGACTAAAGGATTAAACTACCCATCCAAGATTGACCTAGGGAAATGCAGCTAAGTCAGACTTCTCAATCTCCTTGCATTTGGTGTGGCAGAATTTCAGCACAACATGAAAACATGGGTGGGCCATCGATGAAGACAGTCCCCAATCATATATCTCTATATTACCTTGCAGCAATCAAGCATGGCCGGGAACCCTGCGAACCAAACGACTTTCGGCAGATGATCTGCCATCGTGCATGGATTTAACCAATGAAATGCCATAAAACTCCTTATTGCTTCATTGATATTCAACAATGGGTTGTCATCATCCTGAAGAAACCAGGTAGGTTCACAACTGCCAGGGGCACTGGGGTTTTCTCGAAGACCTTTGGGTCGCTGAACCAGGAATGACGAATCTGAAGCACCCAACCTTGGTTTGTTGCTACCCTGCTCAAATCTTAAAAGTGACCGTAATGGTTTATTGATCCTAAACAGGAAAAATGAAACAGAATGCTCACAGTCTACGAAGACTGTACGCTGGAAGTTATATGAGTTTACAGATTTAGACGAGTTACAACATGTATATAAACCTTCTATAACATGTCTATAACCTGCTTGCAAGTATGTAAAGTGTCATAACATTTGATAAGTAATTTGTAAGTTTAGCTAGCCGGCTACGAGAAGTTGTAAATGTTTAGGTAAAATATAAATGGTTAATGAACTTATCGTAAGTATCTTAACTGCATGTTTTCTTTTTATAACTATGTTAACAGACTTAACATAAGTATGTAGGAAAAGTTATCATAAGTTATCTGAAAGTTAACAAAAGTTATAAAAAGTTATAAAAAGTTACAAAAAGTTAGTATAAAGGTACATAAAGTTAAAAATATGTTTACAAGAGGGCAATGAAAATGTTTATTTATTTTACATTTTTCGAGAGTTTCATTAAGTTTGTGACAAAGCTTGTCAACATTTATACAGGGTGAAACAATCTTTCTGTATGTGGAAACGATGTTGTTCGCAGGCAAATTTTTTGTGAAGACAGGTCCTGTAAAGGAATCGGTGTGAAAAAAATGAGGTCCTGGAACGGACATGGTTTGAAAAAATGGTTCCTGTAAAGGATTCTGTTTGAAGAAATTGTTCCTGTAAAGGACATGGTTTGCAAAGACTGTTCCTGTGAAGGATGTGGTCTGTAAAGACATTTCCTGTAAAGGATCGAATGTTTGAACTTGTAATATCTAATGCTTGTAAAGGACCTGGTCTTGGAAGATATTTCTTGCAGAGAAGGTCTTGTTTTTTCTATCAATATGCAAACAGTGTGTGTTTGTGTTAGCTGCATTGCCTCTCAAAGTAAAAGCACCAGCACGTTCCATATAGTTCAGCTATAGTTCCACTATAGTTCCGCGACAGTTCCGCTATAGTTCCACCATAGTTCCGCTATAGTTCCACCATAGTTCCGCTATAGTTCCGCTATAGTTCCGCTATGGTTCCGCTATAGTTCCGCTATAGTTCCGCGCTATAGTTCCGCTATAGTTCCCACTATAGTTCCGCTATAGTTCCGCTATAGTTCAGCTATAGTTCCGCTATAGTTCCGCTATAGTTCCCCTATAGTTCCGCTATAGTTCCGCTATAGTTCCACTATAGTTCCGCTATAGTTCCGCTATAGTTCAGCTATAGTTCAGCTATAGTTCAGCTATAGTTCAGACAAAAATAGCTATAGTTCAAAGAAAAATAGCTATAGTTCAGACAAAAATACCTATAGTTCAATACCAAACGTTGGAACGGACTAGATCCCGAAAGGGAGAGGTTGAAACAACCAAGTCCCGAACGGGATCGTTTTAACAAAATGACGGATCCCGAACGGGAACAGTTGCAACTAAACTTGTTTTCAGATCCAAAAATACAGACAGAGATATCACAAAAAAAAACATATCGCCTCAGGTGTCATGATTCCTGAAACATACATAACTGAAACGCTTTCACATCACTTCGTCGATTCAAAAAAAGGATATCATATCTGAAAGTTCTTTCAGAAACAAGACAGTTATAAAATCCACGTGGTCGGAAACCAAGGCAAAGACTTTCAAAAGTATAAAAATATACAAAAAAGTTACAAAAAGTTATGAAAAGTTATAAAAAGTTAGCAGAAGTTATAAAATGTTAGCAGAAGTTACGAAAAGTTAAGACAAAACTTACAAATAAGTTATTAAAGTTAACATAACTTCCTTTTATCTTTTTGATAAGTCATGCTAACTTCCAACATAAATCCTTTAACTTCTGTATATCTAGGCTAAGTCTGTAAAGTCTTATAACTTTAAGCGTACAGTCTTCGTACCCATCTAATCCGAAAAAGAAAAAGTAATTAAAGTCAGAAACCTCCACCGATGCAGAATAAAGCGATCCACTTGAGCACCAGACCGCGCCGCACATGCTCCGACGTTCCTTTGGTGGCCAAAAACTGCCACAGCATCAGTGAAAGGTATGTAAATCCAATGACGACGTGGGTGTAAGCCAAGGTGTTGTAGAAGCCATCCTGGGATTGGCTGGGGCCCCAAATAAACCAAAACATCTTCCATATAGATTTCCAAACAACGTGGATTCCGAAAATCGCCAAATCTGCCAGGCATCTTGAAGAGGATAGCGCGAGAAAGGCGTCACCCTTTCTTCACTGGCGGAGGGAGGCCAGGATTCTGAGGCCGACTCCTGGTAACGAGTCCACGACATAGTCACGAGTCGTCTTGTCGACGAGTCACAAATCGGGCTGTGTCCTTGAGCCGTGCGAGCTGCCTGTCCATGGGACGTGGATGACCTTATTTTGAGTCCCATGTAAAAGCCCTGTAGCACTAGTACTTAATTGTTCTTATGGTTTTAATCAGGGTTATGATTACATAAATGGAGTTGTACTTGACTTATCCGGTATTTCGGGCCACGACTGTAGGTAATATGTTTGCAGATTGTTGGTGACTCTCTCCAAACTTTGCACTGACCACAGCCCCGGCAGCCAGAAGGGCACTTGCTGATTTTGGAAGCTGAAGTAGAGGTGGAATTTCTTGACGTGGATGTAGTGTGATGCTTGTACTATGTGTGCGGCTGGAAGGATGATATGGATGGACTGGATAGGGGTGACTTATATATATAACTCAAAAAGTCTATATTTCAAGATGTAAAGGTATACAGTTCAACACAGTCCACAGTCCATTAAACAAAGCATTTGTCCAACATGCAAAAATAACGCGTAAAACCGTTACAGCCAAAAATCATATAGATATAGTTTCTTAGAAAACGACAACATGCCCGTATTGCTTTGCAACTCTGCATGGATGGTACTTAGTACTGTACCCTGCTGTACATTCAGACTGATATTGAAAACCCACCATGCGTAGATATCATGATAGTATATGGCAGTTTCTTAAACTTCATTAAACCAGCAATGTCTCCAAATTTTCGCACGATCGCGCCAGGCAGCCAGCGCACAAGTCATCTGTGGCGGAGCAATACACCTGAGCGTTGGGGGATGTTGGTTGAACTCACCATACAAGGTGGTGCCCACCAGCGATGTTTGCTTTTTAAAAAACCATAGTAAATATTGATATATCACCAACAAGAACCATATATAGTTATTGGGAGTTACAAACGCACCGTAACTTAGCGTTCACAAACAGCGAAAACTGGAGCACCAGTAGGTGGGGAATTTTTTTCTCATGTCTCTCAACCGAAAATTGGGATTCAATGGGATTGATATACGTGGGACTGATAGCTAAGGTGCACTATTATTGGGATTTGCGATACCCTCTGTCAAACTAACATTTTGCTATGTGAAATCACCATTTTTCATGGGAAAACTCACTATAAACGGCCATTTTCAATAGCTATGTTAAATTACCGGAGGGTATCACCTATCAGTAAACCTGATTGGCGAACTATCAATAAAAATCTATCATTGGGATTTATGATAGGTGATTGATAGTTTTTGTTGAACCTCATGGTTACGGTAGTTGTCATAGTTAGATGGTATTATAATACTAAAAATAAACAGTTAGATAACTAGAAGGCCCCACATTGTAGCAGAATATGCAGAGTTTCAACATGCTTTTGGAGGATACAGCCACAGTTAACCATGGACAACATACTGAAAAATCATGTATAGATGTGATATCAAATGAACGTTTCCCTTTTTAGCAATGGAAATGTGGATGTATTTCATCGTTTAAGACAATTAAGAACTGGAGTGATTAATCTCTACCTACCATACATCCAACACTTATTGCAGCTCCAAAACCAACTTCCCTTGGGGAACGCATAGCGATCTACACATTAATCACAGTGTAATCACAGTGTTGGCAGCATGTGCCCGTTGCTGGGAAAACACCTATTTAAATCCGTGCAACCCATCATTCACTAAACCAGAAATAGCTGTTATCATTCGGCCATTGATGATTTTCCCAATCCAAATGATCAGTCCACTGACGTCACGACGTGAGGTCATGATCAAATTCATCCAGATATATGTGGCTATCCCAGCTATCTCATCTCTCATCACTCTAAATCTGTGGGTTTTCTGGGGCTCTAAATCTGTAACTTCGCAATTTAGGCGGTGTTAAGCCCGGACCGCAACGATGAAAATGATCTCCAAAGATCAAACTATTCAGGTGAGTCAACAATGATAGACATATGATACACACACATATATATATATGTATAAGTATATATATATATATGGATATGTTTATATTTGGATTATAGACACATTAAAATATTGTATGTACCTAGACCCAGGGACCCATAGAAAGTGTCATTTCATTCCATATTTCATTGCAACCCGGAGCTATCCCCCTACTATCCCCTCGTAAGAAACACAAAACACTTGGAAGATCATCCCATGGATCGTAACTGGCTCAAGAATCATACAATGTGAGGCCCCCCGTTGTGATGAACGTTGGTTTAGATTCGCCCCAGTAACTATAGTTAGTTGTGTACCATAAACCATAGTTATTGGAGTTTTTTGAACCAACTTAGCTATCTTGGGAGCCTCACATTGTATAGTTAATTCACCCAGTTGTGAAAGTTTTACAGTTAGGGCCCAACTAACAATCGGTAGATGAAATTATAACTTTTGTAAGGATGGTTACATATCATTGCTGGTTGGTGGTATACCTACCCCTCTGAAAAAAACATGAAAGTCAGTTAGGATGATTACTCCCAATATATGGAAAAATAAAATTCATGTTCCAAACCACCAATCAGATTATAAACCCATAAAAAAATGCCATAACTGTAATCATAGTTACAGTAGTTCACCCAGTTTGAATGGTTTGTCATATTATATCTGGGCAAATTACAATAATTCACTCACCTGCATTGTTGGGCCATTTAGGGATCATTTCCCATATAAAAACTATGATTCCAGGGGTCGGGACGGACGGGAGAACAGGGTTTGGTCGTTATAATTTTCCCAGTTTATATAGGATAACCTACAGAATCGGGGACTTTGGATCCCTATGCTTAATAACCGCTTACGATCAGGATGATCTAACCACCCGCTTTACCCATGGATTGATGTTCAGCTTCGAGCCACCAACGTTCCGGTTATAAAACATAACCATGGAAAATGGTTATATAAATCATCTACAAATGGGTAGTTTTCCGTGGTTATGTTTATTTACCGAAGAGTATAATGGGGACTGAACCAACCCCAAAGTGCTATAAATGGTTTTAGAATGTTTTAGACTGCAATTGGACCAACCAAATTTGGGGTAGTTGTATAGCCAAGATAAATCCAACCAGAAAAAAGGTACCAGGGGATATACAGGGAGAATCCTCCCAGTTCGGAGACCATAACATGAAGGAGCTGTGCAACAACCATGTATATAAAGGGTTGCGGTCCGACACCACCTTCACCGATTTATATCTGGTTGGTGGTGCAATAACCATCTTGAAAAATATTAGTCTATGGGAAGGATTATGCCGTATATTATGGAGAATAACAGATGTTCCAAACCAACAGCCAGATATAATTAAATGGAACAAATTCTTGCGGTACATCAGATCATTTGCAGTGGCAATCTCGATGGCATACTCATGCAATCCCTGCATGATGCATAAAACAAACCACCAATGCCACATGTAAATCAACTTATATAATGTGTTGCTGTTGTAGCAGGAGTCGCCCTACGAATTAGAATAACAAACGAAGATGATGGACAAAGGTCATTTCCAAGTTTTGATGTTTTTGAATCACTGTTGCGAAACGTCAGGTGTCGCACTGGCACGCATTTTCTTGGCAGCGCGCAGCGCGAGGTTCAAGCTCGCGCGCGAGGTTCAAGCTTTTGCTGGGAGCTCATTCTCCCTGCCACGGTGCAACTGTTTCTCTTGAATCATTGAAGAATGCAACAAACCGAAAAGCAAAAACATTACAGTAACATTACGCGCAAACATCCCGTATCGCGCACACCCCTTCTATGCTGTACACTTGGGGATATCAAACGTTAGACTTTACATTCAATTGGGAAGATCAACAAGGGTATTTAGGGAATATAAATTTCCCACCCCCGTTAAACTTCTACATTCATTGACGATCTTCAATAAGGGTTTAATTCTCCGACCCCCGTTAAACTTCTACATTCATTGAGAATTTTCAATAAGGGTTAAATTCTCCCACCCCCGTCTAACTTCTACATTCATTGAAGATCTTCAATAAGGGTTTAATTCTCCCATCTCCGCTAAACTTCTACATTCATTGAAGATCTTCAATAAGGGTTTAATTCTCCCACCCCCGTTGAACTTCTACATTCATTGAAGACCTTCCATCAGGGTCCGTTTAATTCTCTCACCACCGTTAAGCTTCTACATTCATTGAAGATCTTCAACAGGGGTTTGATGATGATGATGATGATGATGATGATGATGATGTGTAAGGAGACTCGCACAGGTCCCTATGCTGTGCGTGCCGATATACAACATGAAGTTAGCCATGATGCAAAAAACTCTCATTTTTACCAGGTTTTCAGGACATACGAAGATGGCCGCCGACAAGCGCGGGAAAAACGAGGTGTTTGCCCGTAACATTACAGTACATTGCATTAACCCCAAAAAACTACAGTACGATAAAGTAACATTACAAAAAAACAAAAAAACTACAGTAATTACATAACAGTGACAGTAACCCAAGTTTTGCCGGAGGTGTCGCCGCCGCAAAAGCAACAACCAAGCCGCTGATGGCAACAACCATGAAGCCACACTACAAGTTGATCAATATTCCCTTCTCAAAAAATGAGAACGTGAGATCTTCTGATTTGTTTTCTTAGTCCTACAGCATATTATCAGCATATTACACTTGGTGCTTAGTTGATCGCCTTCTAAAAGTTTAGTTGTTGGATAAATTGTGTTTAATGTTTACTATGTTCACCGTTTACCAACCTAATTCCAACAAACTTATATAACAAAACTAGATCACTATGTCAATCCAATCCATCCAATACGCCAAGTGAGTGAATAGTGAATCCTGAATGCCCGTCGTTGCATCCTATTCTCAACTATCAGCTTCACTAAAAATGAACCTACTGGATAACTCCTTATTATAGCAGTTGGTTAGTGAGGATGCTGAACATGGATTATAATTATGAAGTATCATCACCAATATTGGGCAGCAGAAAAATTCTCTGCCAACTGGGTTTTGAAACTTTTGAATTCAAGCATGCTCGTCCTCGCAAAGCAATCCACTAAGATCTTCCCAATGCACTTAAACATTGCCTTGGGGTGCATCGAATAGCATTGGCATTGAGCGTGCAAATTTTCGGGGTAATCATCTTCAATCTGCTCTCATGCTGAGATAGATTAGGATTGGCACTGCAAGTCTGCAGCCTATAGCCCAAATACTGAAAACAATATACAAGTTGGGACCTCCAGCCTCCAGTTATAAGTTGGTTTCTGGACACAATTTATAGGTATAATCAAACATAGTTATTAATTGTCACAAACCATACATATTGAAGTTCTGAGCCATCTTCGCTATTGTTTGGGGGGCCTCACCTTGTATATTCATGGTGAGAAAAACACACAGTTTGTTTGTTGAATCATGTTAAGGTGTGATTTGTTGATGAACCTTGATTGTTTTCCATGATTAATGGATGCGAAACCTCCAATTTTGATTTGATACTTTTTGTTTTAATGATTACATTGCCAATCTTAGATACCCTGCACATTTTTGGAGGTGGTATGTCTGCTATAAACATATCAAACACTATGAAATACTAAACTGCACATTCCTGGTTTCCACAGTTGCTGCCTTCATGAAAAGATCATCCTAAGCCTCCACCAGTTGCACTATCCTCGCCGCAATGCATGTACCAGCTCCACATAACCGTCTTCTTCAGGTGTCAGAAAGCCGCGCCTGACCTTACTTGAAGAACGTGTCAAAGATGTGGTTTTGTTTACGCTCCCTACAAGCAGGTATCTAAGAATCCGAATGTGATGATAATGATGTGAACGTTTGGAAAAAACCATGGCCGAATAGCGATTTAATGGGGATTGAACCATCATGTATAGGTTTTGACAAACAAAAAATATAGCTACAAAAACAAGGTCCGGTTCGAGGTCCCTTTCATTTTTTGTGGGCTTAGTTAGGATTACAAGGAATCCACCCGATTCTGAGACATTTCCCAAGCTGTAACGGGTACGAACCAATTCCAACCCAGTCCATGTGTAGATCATGTTCCTAGGAAACTCATGGAAACGGTTTCCAACGTTTTTTATTTTTTTAATGTTTGCACCAAGGTAATTCACAGTAACAAAAAACAAGGGGGATTCATAAAGACCTAAATCTGCCATAATCTGCGCTTAATTCCAACCTTTCTTGCCTGGACTGCCCGTGGTTGAGAATTTTCCTGTTTGCTATGCACCATCAATCGTCCGGGGTTTGTTAATGCCAATTTGAAACGCATCCAACTAACCAACCTTGCAGGACAATATCTGAGTTGGGGTATCAAGGCGCAGTCTGCTTGTCATTGGAACCTGCAAAAATGACGTGTGGGCCATTTGGGATGATAATATGGTGTTGCTGGGGTCTTGAAATGCAGTAGCAAAATCATCCAAACAACAAAGGTTTTTGATGTTTCTTGTAAAGAAAACTATTTGTTTGGGGGCCCTCCATGGTAAGTCACAACAAAATACATTCAACCACAACACAAACATCTGATAATTACTCCCTTGGAAAATTATACAATTTCATGTTCCCCTGATGTGTGACACGCCAAAAACTGCAACATATATTTTATAAATAACAAACGCTGTGTGAAGTCGTTTCAAGTATTGAACAATTTCCTTCCTGCAATCACATGAAACCTTCTTTTAAAAAAACACCATCTAGTTCCACGATTTTCCCATTAAGATTCCATGTTTCCGGGATTTCCCATTGCCCATGTTTGGTAACACCGTTGCGGTAAACACCAGGGCTGTATGCCCAGAGACCAACATGTCAATGATGACCAACGCAACCTCGGGAAGAAAACATGGATGGGAAATGTCCAAAGTAAATTGGCATTTCAATAGGAAAATCATCAATAGATTATACATGGTTATACTAAGTGGCAGATAAAATGCGACCCCTACAGTTTGAAAAAAAACTTGAGAAACTGATTTGGGTGTGTTGAGGAGATACCTTTGAGAAGGATGTGTTTGTAAGTCTAGGGAATGTCCTATTCCGCCCTTTAGCTGAAGAAACAAAACCAGAATTACGTAGTGCATTTCAAATTGATTCCTGGTGTGAACCCAAAACCGATCTAACCCAGCGTGATTTCTCATTTTTTTTTGTGTGCGTGTGTGTCCCAAATGTCCGCAAATATTGCTGGCGCAGGTACAAATCTGCAAAATGGGAAACACCAATGTTGGGAACACGAAGCGCGAACCTATGGTTGTCTTGAAGCCATCATGCAGAGACATGAAATGCCATTGTCAATTTTATCAGCTAGGACACGCGCACGGCCCAAGCGCCGCCTTACAAGCTTTGGCACTATAGCTCCAGGGTCTTTGGTTGAAAAAAATACGAAGACCAGGGACTAAAATCAGGATCAGCAACAATTGAGTTTAAAATGGCCAGGTTGTTTTGTAAGTCGCCCTGCTCAAATGACCCCTGAGATTCAGCATTGAACAAGTCAAAACGTTGCAAAGACAGTAATTTATGCGTATCCAATGCCTGTCTATCATTCTGGCACGCGTCCACATACGGCAACCATGCGATGGGCTTCAGATCCAGTCCAGTGGTGCGGCTTAGCCTCCAGAAAGAGGTGTTTGCATGCTCGTAGGCGCCAATCCTTAGCGATGTTGTTTCTTCACTTGGCTAACGACTGGACTTCTGGTCTATATCATGCTGTATATTATATATACATATGGTTATATGATTATATCTATACATACCCGGACACTTAAATCCCAGTTAAATAACTCATGTTGCCCCCCTATGTCCTGTAGGGGTCCAATGAGCCATTTGGATTTTCTGGGTAGAGTTCGAATAAGGTACAAATCAACAAGCATAACTGGGGGGCACCACCTTGTACTTTCGATTGAGCCGTGCTCTTGGATTGAAGCGTGCTCTTGGATGAAGGACATCCATCAAAGCCTACGAGCAGAATGCAGTCGCTTTCCCTGTCAAGCCAACATGGCTCCCATTGAAATACCCACTTGGGTGGTTTCCTTGGTGGTTTCTTAAAAATAGGGATACCCCTAAATCATCCATTTATAGAAGGATGTTCCATTGTAAACCAACCATTTTGGGATCCCCCACGACTATGGCAACCCGCATTTACAGGGGAAAATATAGAAGGCCGACCTTCCGAATATCTTCTGTCCGCGGAATCTTGCCTCGCGTTGCTAGTGCAATGCTGCGAACACGTGGAAAATGGGAACATCATATGGAAACTCCAATTCAGAAGTCTCCATGCTCCCTGACCCCACTTTTGGCAAGATTATATAACTGGTTTCTATCTTTGAAGGGTCTATCCCTAAAGACGTCCCAGAAAGTATAATTGGTATTCAATCTATGCATTTTTGCGATCCTGCATCACTGATTATCATCGCGTGTAGCCCAATGATCGCCCAAAAGATCTTTGCTTGTATCATGCCGGTTCTATCCGAATTAGCTTCTTTCGTTGAAAATTAACATACTGGTCAGTGGTCAGGCTCAAAATCTTCATTCTTTGATGCTTACATCCTCCTTTTTTGATTGCTGAATCGCAATAACTCCTGTATTCTGCTGTCTATGTCACCATGAATCCACACAAAACGGTGGGCGAAACAGATTCACCAGCTTTTTGCATCCAACTCTGTCGGGACATGTCTCGTATTGCCACTGGGGACATCTCATGCATCTAACGCGTGCAAATCTTCATGTTTGCATTTCATCATATTTGAAATTATGTGAACATGTTATATATATAAATAATATTATATATATACACACCTATATTGGCTGTAAGTACGCAAATGGAAACAAGTAGATGTGTGTGTATATGTAGATATTATGTTCAACTATCTAAATATGCGTATATTACAAAGATATAAATATAAATATAAGTATATATATCAGTACACTACCAAAAAAGAACAAGAACCTAATATATAGATATATATAATATTTTGATATAGAGGATTCAACATGTCTTTCATGGCCCAATACACATGAATATATCTGTGTATGTATATATACATATATATATATTCAAAGTATTCAGCATATACAGTGAAATGGTTTCTCTGAAAATAGGGTACATCCTATTCCGCAAAATTCTCACGAACATTCACTATCGCCATGAAAATCCCTGAGCTTGTCATGTGTAGCTAATACCGTCATACCCTGTTTTCAATCAAACCCATATATCATACCGTTAATTATATGCGGCTAGATTCCAAGTATGGTTGGTTATATGTATCCAACTGTGTTAGCTATAAATCCACCATACCTATTTATCAACCCATGCTGGCTATCAATGCTATACAATCTATTTTGTTATCAATCCATGTTAGCAATGATATTTCCAACGTGTTGACTAGTTATTTAAAAAAAAGGTTGCCAATTAAAATTCAGCGATATATCACCATATTCTCCAGCATGTTACTTGTAAATCCCACGCGTGTCATGGTCAAAGCATGGTTAATCGTGTTTCAAGTCATCCATCCCTTAGTGTGATTCCTAACCTCAAAAATCTATCCCCACAAGAATGGATTCATGACCATCCCTTCAAATATCCCGCAGCTACTGATTCTAATTGGTTTTATATCCCACTACACCATGAAATCCCCATGTGAATTACTCAATATCTCCAAATCTGACTATTGACCAACATGGGTTCAAACAAAAGGCGTGGCTTGACCATGGAAAGTGGAAGCACCATGAAAAATCAATATCCTCACCCACATATGGTAAGATAGTTTATGGTCTATTTGCTTATGACAAGATATGTATATATATATAATTATAAAACACATATGTATAATTATGCATATGTATATATCCGTTAAGTCCAATGAATATCCCATTCAATCACCACTCTTAACCTTGGTGGGTAACAAAAAGAGTCCAGCTAACTTGATCATGTTTAAATACATCTCATCCATCCATTATATCTTGCTAAAATCACAATTTTCCTATGGTTTCCTATGGTTTTCCTATGGTTTTTGGAACGGGGGCCCCGTGGAACCACGGCGCTTGCGGCGCTTACGCCGAGCCACGTTGGGTTTCCAGCGCGCCTCTTTGGAGACCAGAGATGCCACGACCTCATCGAGACCTCATCTGTGTTTAATAATGAATAGATTAATATATGTGCTTGATAGTGTTTAATGTTAAGCACTAACAGTGATTAAATTATCTTATCAGTAATTAATAGTCTTAGTGATTGATAATTCTATTTAGGGTGTTTTGTAGTGATTATGAGTGATTAATAGTGACTAATTGATTAAAATGGCCTGGATCATCCGTGATTAATAGTGATTAAACGTGAAATTGTGATTACAGTAACAATAGACTGTTATTAGTTTATGAAATAATAAGTAATGGTGATTATGAACCAAGTTATAGCTGATTACCTGATCTCTGATTATAGAAATGGGAACCAGTAATGGTCATCAGATGATCATCATTAGTTACTTAATCCCACTGTTATCTCCTCTATTATCTCTGATTGATGAATTATCGTATCAATGCAAATCGTGTTTAATAGAGATTAATCTCTAATTGAATAGTGTTTTTTTCTTAAGCAGTGACTATATTCATCTATTCGTGTTTAATAGTGATTCACTATATTATTAGATCTATAATCCAGTGTCATAATGTACCAGTGTAATGATGGGATTATAATGATAAAATATCTGATGATCAGCAGGGATTTACTGGGTTGTAATAAACCAGTGTCAGTGTAATAATATAATCTATACACTATTGTAATGATGGAATTATAATGGCAATATAGATATGTTTTTTAACCGTTTAATACTGGGATTATAGATTTTAGATAACTACTTATATTGATTAATAGAGATTAATGGTGATTAATAGTTGTAGATGACAATCGTGGGATTATAGTGTTTCTAGTAATTATAGTGATTAACAATGGGATTATAGTGATTGTAATGGAATATAATAACAACTATATAATATATATAAATATACATATATATATATATATTATCTACAAACTGAGTGGGGCTGGCTAAAACTATTAGTTAATTGTGATAATATCTTTATGTATAGTTATCATCCCTTTAAACCAACAATCATGGAATATCATAGTTAATGGTGATAGTGAAAACCAAGTTATAGCTGGGGGAATTGTCCTAGTAATAGTAGTTTTCATGGGGATGGAGCGAGGAAAAAGTTGGGAATATTCCACTTAGTAAAGTGGTTGACATTTGGTGAATCAATGGATTGGTTTAAGGGGAAATTTACAGGAAACCATAGATTTTCCCATTATATATGGTGCTTTCCTGCAATTTTTCCCTTAAACCAATCCATTGAGTGAAGTGGTTGTACAAACTGCACTACGGAAAAAAAGAGGAATTAAACAAGCAAACAAAATGGGATTGATTGAGATTTTTCACTGAGAAACATGTGGATTTCAGAAACAGACATGGGGACTAAGAAAAGTTGGGGTTCAAGTAGGAAACATGAGGGATGTAACTATGGAAAACATGGACTTTCGCTGGCACGAATTGGGATGCCCTCCTGATTCTCTCATTGCCAGCCATGTTTGATTACCAGGAAGTAGGATGCCCTATTTTCCGATATGGTTGGTGAAATATCCCCATGGTATCCACGTGAATTCCTTACCTAGTAAAGAAGGATCCCGACCTAGTAAAGTGGTTAATAACCCTGGTTAGTAAGTGCCCGATTCGTGGATTATCCCGCTACTCCAACTGGGTCATACATATTTGGTTCTTAACCAGCTACAATTCGTGGGTCCTCCAAGTACTGAAATCAGGGAAATCACCAGTAAA